>CM060201.1:9980620-10456178 GCA_030562195.1 Nipponacmea schrenckii
AAATCATTATACTGAGTAGGCGTGATTACGTTCTATTTTAAATGACAGCCAGGAGATATAACACATTCTAAATATCTCGGAAGCTGCACAATTGTTACAAACAGGTCTAGTTATTATTATGGAATTGGATATTATAAATGCAACGTTTCACCCATGCAATAGAAGGGACGCGCACTGCCTTGGTACCGTCTAACGGTTCTAGTTTTTTTTTTTTGTAATTCTTGGATGAGTTTGCAGACAAACTGGTAAAAGGTGCAGAAATTCTAAATCTACAGTTGATCTTAGAATGATTTCTATTATCAAATAAAACAAAACCGGAAGTTCTATCTCTGACAGAAAGTGAGAACCGGAAGTTCAGGTTTTTTTGCTTTAGCAAGTTTATTTTCAGTTCGATTTTGACCGGATTTTCAGATTTGAAAACTTCAATGTATTTGTCAACTAACAATTATAGGTTTTATGCAATTAGGTTAAATATTTTACCCACGATTTGCAATTCAATATTCAAGGGTCATCGGCAAAAATTTCAGACCGTGATTTCTCCTTTAATATAAATGTTAAAATTTCGAAACTTTACTAGTTGATAGGCGATATGATTATAATTTTTGAAAAAATGTAAAAAAAAAAAATTCCATTTCCCGGTTTAGCCTCAAATGACGTAATTACATAACTTCCGGTCTATAACTGCTAGGTGAAAAGTGAAAACTGTTTTATAAATAACTTGTCAATAGTAATTGAATTGACCTAAATAATTAGGTCAAGCTGCCATATCGGCCGCCATTTTGAATTTTCGTTACAATTCTTAAATCCGAAATTCAGACACTACTGATAGACCGATTTTGATGAAATTTAGCACATAGATACAATGGATCATTATCTACCTTTTCTTGGAGACCGATTTTCAAATTTCGTATTTTCTTTCGAATTATTTAAATTTCGATTTTTTAAAAATTAGGTCACTTTAACGGGTACGGAAGGTGTGACCCACTTAATCTATGACCTTGAAAATTAAGTCAAAAATATTCAATATATTGTCTACGAGTAGATATTTTTTAATTTGGCTTACTTAAAAAATTCATAGAGATAAGTGTACTTAAATACAGTAAAAATTGATAATTTTCATATTTTCGCCATCATTAACCGTTACGGAAGGTGTGACCTAATTATTTTATGACTTTGAAAACTAGGTCAAATGATATTCAATATATTGTCTAGATGTAGGTAATTGCAAATTTAGCCTACATAATATTTTAAGGCTCTCGAAATACGTTCATAATTGTAAGCAATTCTAGTTTTTTTTTGTAATTCTTGGATGAGTTTGCAGACAAACTGGTAAAAGGTGCAGAAATTCTAAATCTACAGTTGATCTTAGAATGATTTCTATTATCAAATAAAACAAAACCGGAAGTTCTATCTCTGACAGGAAGTGAGAACCGGAAGTTCAGGTTTTTTTGCTTTAGCAAGTTTATTTTCAGTTCGATTTTGACCGGATTTTCAGATTTGAAAACTTCAATGTATTTGTCAACTAACAATTATAGGTTTTATGCAATTAGGTTAAATATTATACCCACGATTTGCAATTCAATATTCAAGGGTCATCGGCAAAAATTTCAGACCGTGATTTCTCCTTTAATATAAATGGTAAAATTTTGAAACTTTACCAGTTGATAGGCGATATGTTTATAATTTTTGAAAAAATGTGAAAAAAAAATTCCACTTCCGGTTTAGCCTCAAATGACGTAATTACGTAACTTCCGGTCTATAACTGCTAGGTGAAAAGTGAAAACTGTTTTATAAATAACTTGTCAATAGTAATTGATTTGACCTAAATAATTAGGTCAAGCTGCCATATCGGCCGCCATTTTGAATTTTCGTTACAATTCTTAAATCCGAAATTCAGACACTACTGATAGACCGATTTTGATGAAATTTAGCACATAGATACAATGGAACATTATCTACCTTTTCTTGGAGACCGATTTTCAAATTTCGTATTTTCTTTCGAATTATTTAAATTTCGATTTTTTCAAAATTAGGTCACTTTAACGGGTACGGAAGGTGTGACCCACTTAATCTATGACCTTGAAAATTAGGTCAAATAATATTCAATATATTATCTACGAGTAGATATTTTTTAATTTGGTTTACTTAAAAAATTCATAGAGATAAGTGTACTTAAATACAGCAAAAATTGATAATTTTCATATTTTCGCCATCATTAACCGTTACGGAAGGTGTGACCTAATTATTTTATGACTTTGAAAACTAGGTCAAATGATATTCAATATATTGTCTAGATGTAGGTAATTGCAAATTTAGCCTACATAATATTTTAAGGCTCTCGAAATATGTTCATAATTGTAAGCAATTCTAGTTTGATGTTCGGATCGTGCCCTGCCTTCAGCTATCTTTATGTAGTGATATAAGGTTGATTGTCATTCATCGAAGGCCTAGACTGTTCTATTGATTACATTTTGATTTTAAAAGTCTAATGATTAATGTTCTTTCAACTTTTTTTCTAAAAGTGGGATTTGGAATAGATTCTAATTCTTTAATCATTTGTTTGTCTGCTTCGTGTCGCAATTGTAAATCTTCATTTCTGTATTGACTGGTTCTTCGCCTGCAGCTGGTTTCGGATTATCATTTTCATCCAGTCGTAGATCTAACCTAGTTCTCGGACCGGTGTAATTATGACCTGGAAGATGTTTCTCACTTTTATATTTAGCTCATGGAGATTTTTGAATGTCTCCTGATCCAAAATAAGTTTTAGGGGAGTGAATGTTTATTAGACATTTTTTGGTTATTTAAAAGGGAGGGTGGGTGGTCAAATAGTAGTAATAGAACTTAAAGATAGCTCGGAGCGGAGCGAAGTAAGCCCTATTACATAAATGTGAGAGACACTTATACACTTTGCCTAAGATTCATGAGAATCCTACCAAGGATTGGTTTATGCCTAATAGAATTACTAAAGGCAGTCCGATTATCTTTGGCTGTGGTAGTGAGTCGTATGCAGTGTCCGAATACATTGATCATTTCTTACTACCACTAGCATGTCAACATCGAGTCTACCTTAAGGACACAACTGATTTGTCAATAAAATAAAAAGTTCCCTCAAATGCTACTTTAATTTCCATTGATGTAACTTTCATGTACACCAATATCCACAACACTATTGCCTAATGGCAGTTCGCAAAGCTTTCAATAGAAACCCAGATCCAAACAGACCCGACGATTCAATTCTACAGCTTTTAGAGACTTGTCTTAGTCGCAACGATTTCATATTTAATGGTAAAACATATCTACAAACTTTAGGTACCCCTTTGTCCATTTGACACACTTTTTATTGACTCTTTTAAGATGACAACCACAAAGCATGGATTTTCTCGATAACACTGTCTTTGTAGGAGATTCCATAGGAGAGACTAATAAACTATAGATATTAAAGTATATTTCTGATTTAAACCAAGCCTGTGCGATTGTTTTCTCAAACTGAAAGAGCGTGGATAGTTTTTACGATGGAACGATTTTTACGAAACATAAAAAATTCCACCTTAGCACAGATAGCAGCTAAAAAATAGACTTTATGTTGAAGTACCTCCAGGATTAAGGAGTGCCCCGTGTATGTCAACCAGATGCAAAACATGTCCCTTTATATCAGAAAATCATTATTTTTTAAGTAACTCTACGAATAAAAGATACCCGATCCAAAAGCACATTACATGTAAAAACTCGAATTTAATATACTTCATTTCATGTAATAAATGTCCCAAATATATCGGAGAACAAGGAACAAATTACGCACTCGCTTTAATGCTTACAGATCAGATGTTATATTTAAAAAAAAGACAAACCTGCTTCTAATCATTTCAATAATGACGACCATTTACTTGACGATCTCACCCTAACCATAGAAATCCACTTGCCCGAAGATGAAACTACCAAATTACGTCAATCTAGAGAAGCCCATTGGATTGAGACATTAAATACTGCCAGACCCATAGGACTTAATATTCACCATAGTGCGAGCATAGCACGCTTTGTCGACCCCTTCAATATAGCAATACAGCAATAAAGCAAGCAAGATAGTTCATGCCCGAGAAATTTCCCCATGTCTATAAACAGAAAATGATAGTGGCATATTCCAAAAATCAGATCATAAATGACAGTCTTGTTCATAGCAAACTAAAAACAATCTGTACTCAACTGGTACTATACATTGGGCGGGTTATTATTTTTTCTAATTTCAGATCAGAACAGAAGAAAACCATCCACAGATCAAGATCTCCATGACCAAATCTCAATAAAATATCTGTTCTATCCTTGGCCGGTACATCTGGATGATTCCATAACTCCCTCCCCCAAAATTTAAAAAAGAATAAATATTGAAGGAACAGAATCAATCCTTAGATGTTCCTTTATATAACAATTATAAAATATAAATCCTTCACAATACTATATTTAGTTTGTCTTACAGAAAAGAGTTATTTTGGATTCTAAAATGTAGGTTTTCTGTTACTGAGGCTGAATTTGTGTAAGAAAGCATTGTACAGACCCTATATTAATACAATAACAGCTTTTATTGTTCAAGCTGCCAAAATAAACGATGAATTTCTAAAGATAATTTGTAAGTGTAACCAAATGAAGAGAAGACGTTCAAGATATAAACCAAGTTGCCGGTTCATTCTCCATTCCAGATAAGAATAGGGTTACCAGAAATGTGTCGAAGCAAACCGGGACATTGAGCACCAATGTCACAGCTGGAGGCGCCGTAGACGCCGAAAGCATGGAGGGTGTGGGGTTTGGGGCCCGCCTAAGGGCCCCAAGAAATTTTTTCAATATCGGTGATAAAAGCGAGCATGTCAAAGTGAGTTTTGCCTTATTTATGCTAATATAAATGGTGTTCTCAAGGTTTGATTGAGGCATGCAGGAAAAAAATGTTTTTTAACCTTGAAGATACATTTTTAAGTTAACTGAAAGCTTATTACACGAATTTGAATCTCTGAGATGTGAATTTATTGTTTCGTGTTATTTTAGTTTTAGTAAGATCATAATTCGTGTGAGCTGTTAATTTTACTATAGTATTTCCTGATTATCATGCCACCAAATGTCTCGGGCATCGATAAGACGTGATAAAACATTTATATGTTTATTTTTTTTATTACAAAACTTGATCACGAAATTTTCATTTTTACCAAACCGGGACATTTAAAAACAAAGTTGATGGGGTCAACTGGGATTTGAAGTAGCTCAACTTTCAGGACTGTGTCCAAGGTCGGAGAACCTTAAGGGAGGTGTACAGCATTTAGGACCATGGTAGTAGAACCAATTGCTAACCAGCAATAGATGATGTTGCTTACTTCAAAGATCGAGGTCAGGAGGTCTTATTGACCATCTCTTGATACCAAGACCCGGAGCTTGTTGACTGAGCTCCTATGCCTCTTTTGGGCTGTATTATTGTTTTCTTTATGATCCTTATAGACTGCCCTTGATATCGTAGACTAAGACCTAGTTCACACACCTGCCTGGTTTAATCTTCTAAATTAAATTTCAACTAAATCTAAACCCATTCTGTTCTAAAAGTATGAATCTTATGAATTAATCAGCTCAATAACAAAAAAAATCAATTTTAAAATTCCACCGAACTTCTATCTTCAAGACAAACTTAATATATTGGTATCAAAGATTTATCTTTAAAATGTTATATGTTGGATATCGAAGGAAAGACGCTGGTCTATCTCAAATTCTTCTATTGTAAAAATAACCTCCCCTTTACATTTCAAACTTACACTAAGAGAAACAGAATCCTTATATAGAAATTCAATCATTTATTCTATTTCTAAAAGATTCTTGGAAATTGTGTTGGAAAATTTGTGTAATATTAGATTAATTAAAGCGTACATTGTATGAACAGGTTTTGTAACACTTCCTAATTTTAAATATAATATTCAAACTGGAGTATATACTGATTATAACGGTGTATTTTAAATATTTCTACATAACAATCTAAAACAGAGTTAATACTGAATGTTTTGTGATAAAATCTAGAAGAAAGAAAAAGATCTTTTTAAATGATATTTTTACAAATCTTGGTTAAGTTTAAAAGTATAATCAAAGGATGAAACCTACAGAAAATAATAAAAAATAACATGAGTTATTGCCCTTGTTCAATTTTCGTCAGATGTTGACAAAACTGGGTTATATTGATCAATTTCGCTCCCAAATGTTTGAAAGAAATATATGATTTAAAGTTGAATATTTCATACTCTTGTTCATTACTTTCATTCTAATTCAAATCTGAGATTAGGCGTAAATTACCTTGCCTGATAATAATTCGTAAGTGTAACCAAATGAAGAGAAGACGTTCAAGATATAAACCAAGTTTTTTCATTCTCCATTCCACATAAGAACCTCTAAAAACAACTTGGTGCTAATAATTTCATTTTTCGGACACGAATACAGCGGGATAAGATGGGGTCAACTGGGATTTGAAGTAGCTCAACTTTCAGGACTGTGTCCAAGGTAGGAGAACCTGAAGGGAGTTGTACAGCTTTAAGGACCATGTCCTTGGTAGTAGAACCAATTGCTAACCAGCAATAGATGATGTTGCTTACTTCAAAGATCGAGGTCAGGAGGTCTTATTGACCATCTCTTGATACCAAGACCCGGAGCTTGTTGACTGAGCTCCTATGCCTCTTTTGGGCTGTATGATTGTTTTTTTTATGATCCTTATAGACTGCCCTAGATATCGTAGACTATTTTTTTTTTTTTTGTCTCTTTCTGGTCACGCTCCCCAGCCATAACTACAAATGTCTTACACAATCTGGCGTGATATTGTAACGTAATCTAGTGCTCGTTGTTGTTTAAATGTAAAATGACGCATTTTTGTTCTACCGGAAATGACGTAGAACGTCACAAATTTTATTTTTGTTTACTAACTCACGGCTCGATTTTTTATCCAATCTGGTTCGGACTTTTTTTATTTACTACTTATAACTTAGATTTACAGAATAGCAGTTTAAAAATTTTGAAATTTTTACTTTTGTTGCTGACTTTTGAATTTTAAAATTTAACACCTTTTCTAACTTCTGCAATTTGGATTAGATCGAAATCCAAATTTGCAGTTAGATAAACATTTTTCTTGTCAAGAAAAATCTGTTTTCAAAATGTCGACATCACTTCCGGTTTCGGCGTCATATGTCGCTAAACTTCGAATTTTCACTTCCGGAATTCTAAAGATATTTGAATTTTTTTTTTTGCAATTAGTTACTATTAACCCATAATGAATTTCGATTAAGCTTACCTTTCATTTCCGGTTCTTTTTTTTCACTCAGTGCCTAATTTTCCAACGTTCATATATCGTGACCTTGACCTTTGGTGACCATGTGACCTGCACAAAAGTTGTTGCCCTTGTCGAAATCTATCCATTGATGTCTTCATTTGTGTTGTGCAATGTCAACTTCCGGTTTTACAGCCATTTGAAAATTGCACTTTTTAACTTCGAAGAGCTCTGTCACGTGACCTAATTTACATACCTCAAAATTTCTTTTATGTCCTTATTACGCGTAATTTATTCTTTCCAATGGTGTATAACACTTTATATTTTGATCAAAATTGCGCTTTTTAATATTTGAAAATTTTGTTTTTAGTTCTATATTAATTGTGCGTGATTTATGAAGCACGTTTTTTTTTTAAATTTACGTCTTATTTTTTCACAAAAATTGGTAGATGAGTAGACAAAAAATTATCATTAAAGATTCCGATAAAACATTTTCCGAAATTAGCCGGAAACGTCCGAAAATGACCAAAAAATGTAGAAAATCACAAAAATCGGAATTTTCGGATTAAATTTTTGCACAAACTTGCAATTTTATTATTCCATAGAATTAGTACCATCCATATCTTCATTTTGTATGTATGCCGTATATGCAAATTCCTAACCGTTTGATCGCCATCTTGAAATATGCAAATTATTGGAAAAATACTACTCGTCCGCCATTTTTAATCCTATTTTTTTCAGACTTGTTTTAAAATATAATTTGGATAATTATCTAGGTCCTCTAATGGCATATTTTTCAATTTCAAATTTGTCTTTGGACCAGGTCCTGCCAAAGTTTTTCAAAACCGACTTCCGTTTCGAAGTTCATAACTTTTGAACTCTACCATATGCATCCTTTTGATCTCAAAACAACATCACCAGAGAGGCACTTGACTGGAATCCCCAAGGGCATAGAAGACAAGGACGACCTTTACATAGCTTGAAAAGAATAAGACTGAAAGAGCTAGGAAGGATTGGCAAGACCTGGAATGAAGCAAAAAGAACAGCTCATAACAGAGTGAGATGGAGAACGTCTGTAGCAGCCCTATTCTCCGCAAGGAACGAAGAGGACTAACTTACCAATATGCATCCTTTATTTTTCTGCACAATCATCTTCATTGGCTAAAGGTTCATATGATACCTTGATTTCTAATTTTAGTAAAGAACATTTGGATTAATAGGGATCCAAAAATAGGTAATTTGCATATTTCTCGTATCTTCAGATGGTTATATCTCATGAACAAGACTCTTGGCAACATTCTAATTGACATTATTGTGATGTGATTTTTATCAGCTTTCTAACAATATCTTTATTTTAGCTATAGACCGAAAACTGATGAAAATACGCCTAGTAGAAAATAAGCGATTTTAACATTCATATTTTTTTTATATTTAGTTCTATTTAACTTAAAAACAAAATTCGAACAGATTTATAATGTGCAAATTCCCAGCTTTCAAGCAATATATAAATCAATATGTATAAATAAAAATTGCGAAAAGTTTAAGAATAAAATTACACTCTAATTAAACAGATATAAATGCAACAGGTCATAAAGTCTGATTGTGTTAATTTCTTATCTTTTGGTCAAGACACAAATTTTGACATTTCCAGTTAAAGTATCACAACCAATCAAAACAAGTCATTAGACTTTGTGGGCGTGGTTAAGCCCAGATATTTTACATCACTGTGTGTATTTTTCTTTCAATCGAAAATAGGGTCTCGGAGGATCAGTCAATATGCGTTATTTTGATGGACATGTATATAGAATCTATAACCGATTGCCGAAATTTATATGGAAACTGATTTTTGAAT
This sequence comes from Nipponacmea schrenckii, assembly GCA_030562195.1. Classification (NCBI taxonomy): domain Eukaryota; kingdom Metazoa; phylum Mollusca; class Gastropoda; family Lottiidae; genus Nipponacmea; species Nipponacmea schrenckii. The sequence continues at coordinate 9,989,746 of CM060201.1, forward strand.
TTTTAATTTGATTTTAATTTAATTACGATTGAAAATTATAAAAACTTCGAAGGTGTATATTGTGACGTTGACCTTTGGCGATCTTTATACCTGTACATATGTGATACGTTCTATCCAATGACATATTAAGCTTTATAGCAAAATGTAAACTTTCGGTTTATCGGTATTTAAAAAATTGCGAATTTTTCCTATAAAACAGTCAATTCACAAATTTTGACATTTCCAGTTGAAGTTTCCAAAACAAGTCAATGGACTTTGTGGGCGTGGTTAAGCCCAGATATTTTTGCATCACAAACCTTAATGATTGCCAGTCTATTAAAAATCTCAAATGTCACGTGTTAAATCATGAATAAATCATCTCTCCCAATAATCGCAAAATCAATCTACATTCTATCCTTAAATGACAGCCAGGAGACCAACAAATTCTAAATAGCTCGAAAGCTGCAGAACTGTTACAAACAGGTCTAGTTATTCTTTCCAATGGTGTATAACACTTGATTTTTGACCAAAATTGCACGTTTTAAATTTGCAAATTTTGTAATTTCTTCTATACTAACTGTGTTTTTTTTTTCTTTAAATCGAAATAGGGTCTCGGAAGATAATTCAATTTGTGTTATTTTGATGTAAATGTATATAGAATCTATTGCCGAAATATATATGGAAACCGATTTTTGAATTGTTATTTTGATTTTGATTTTTTTACGATTAAAAATTAATCCAGTTAAAATGATTCAAAGATATTATATATCTTAAATAAAAGGAATGATTGTTCATTTCTCGTTGTGGGCGATGTATGATATGGAATATTTGGAAGGAAATGACAACCTTTAGAATTTTAAATGATATTCTCTTAAGCAAAAATAATGTACAGTTGAAAGGACTAGTGGTATAAGGGACGCAACTCTATAAAATACTCTCTTAAAGATGTAAAGCCGCGCTGTTAATTTGATGGCTCTATGTTATACCATGGCAACTTGCCACAAATTGCAGGATCTAATGTTCCTACTACACCTAAATTAAGATTGATAAATAAATAAATAAAAAAATTAAAAGTATCAACGATCTGGAAAGTTAATTTAATCCGAGATCAATTTGTAATCTCAAATAAGGTGTTTTGTCCCTTAGACCACAAATTTGTTTTTTCGACGTTTTGTTTTACACACTAATTAAACAAATATAAATGTTACAAGAAGAGTTAAGAAGATAATGTAACAGGGCAAAAAGTCAAATTGTGTTAATTTCTTATCGTTTGGTCAAGACAAATTTTGACATTTCCAGTTTAAGTATCGCAACCAATCAAAACAAGTCATTATACTGAGTAGGCGTGGTTACGTTCTATTTTAAATGACAGCCAGGAGATATAAAAAATTCTAAATATCTCGGAAGCTGCACAATTGTTACAAACAGGTCTAGTTATTATTATGGAATTGGATATTATAAATGCAACGTTTCACCCATGCAATAGAAGGGACGCGCACTGCCTTGGTACCGTCTAACGGTTCTAGTTACAATTTATTTCAATTATGAACTAAATCTAAACCCATTCTGTTCTAAAAGTATGAATCTTATGAATTAATCAGCTCAATAACATCAAAAAAATTAATTTTAAAATTCAACCGAACTCCAATCTTCAGGACAAACTAAATATATTGGTATCAAGGATTTATCTTTAACAATGTTATATGTTGGATATCGAAGGAAAGATGCTGGTCTATCTCAACTTCTTCTATCGTAAAAATAACCTCCCCTTTACATTTCAAACTTCTCATTCTATTTTACACTAATATTGACGCTAAGAGAAACAGAAGCCTAATTTAGAAATTCATTCATTCTATTTCTAAAAGATTCTTAAATTGGAAATTGTGTTTGAAAATTTGTGGAATATTAGATTAATTAAAACGTACATTGTATCAACAGGCTTTGTAACACTTACCACTATTAAATATAATATTCAAACTGGAGTATGTACTGAGTATAACGGTGTATTTTAAATATTTCTACATAACAATCTAAAACAGAGTTAATACTGAATGTTTTGTGATAAAATCTAGAAGAAAGAAAAAGATCTTTTTTAATGATATTTTTACAAATCTTGGTTAAATTTAAAAGTATAATCAAAGGATGAAACCTACTGAAAATAAAAAAAAAAAAACATGTGTTCAATTTTCGTCAGATGTTGACAAAACTTGGTTATATTGATCAATTTCGCTCCCAAATGTTTGAAAGAAATATATGATTTAAAGTTGAATATTTCATACGGGTGTTCCTAACTTTCATTCTAATTCAAAGCTGCAAGTTATAGGCGTAAATTACCTTGCCTGATAAGCTATCTATAACTATTGTGATATTATAAACAAAGGTTTGGTACCAACTAAGCTTATAAAATCAAATGCTTCACTAGCCTTGACAATATTAATTTTTTAGTTAACTAGATTCAGTATTTCTACTAGATTCTCCTTTCATAAAGAGAAAATATAGAAATTTACTGACAACGTATATTGTTAAAAACAAAATCTTTGCGTGACTAAATCTACATTGTAGGATCTTTACTGACCCTACCTACCTACATTAGTGACCCTTGCCACTTTACTTACCTTAGACACTTTACTAATCCTAGCAACTTTACTGCAAAAATGTCTTTTCTACACTAATATCATAATATGCTTGATAAACAAGCTGTCATGATGTGTAGGACTTCTTAGTCCAAGGGTAGACACTGATAGAAAAACGTTTCATGATTTTCTCAAAAAGTGCACATTCTTTTATCATTATTCATTTTCTCGTTACTTTCCTCTTTCTGTCAATCCAAGAATAAATGAAAACGTTAGAAATATGAGAGTAGCTTAAAACAAGAAGAAATATTGAGAGACCAGAATCAATCCTTAGATGTTCCTTTATATAACAATTATAAAATATAAGTCCTTCATAATACTATATTTAGTTTGTCTTATAGAAAAGAGTTAATTTGGATTCTAAAATTTGGGTTTTCTGTTACTGAGGCTGAATTTATATAAGAAACATATTTTAAAGCACCACATTGTCAAGTGTAGTGACTAAACTTTCTAAACCTTCAAGAAAGCATTGTACAGACCCTATATTAATACAATGACAGATTTTATTGTTCAAGCTGCCAAAATAAATGATGAATTTCTAAAGATAATTCGTAAGTGTAACCAAATGAAGAGAAGACGTTCAAGATATAAACCAAGTTGCCGGTCCATTCTCCATTCCACATAAGAACCTCTAAAAACAACTTGGTGATAATAATTTCAACTTTTGGACACGAATACAGCGGGATAAGATGGGGTCAACTGGGATTTGAAGTAGCTCAACTTTCAGGACTGTGTCCAAGGTAGGAGAACCTGAAGGGAGTTGTACAGCTTTTAGGACCATGTCCTTGGTAGTAGAACCAATTGCTAACCAGCAATAGATGATGTTGCTTCAAAGATCGAGGTCAGGAGGTCTTAATGACCATCTCTTGATACCAAGACCCGGAGCTTGTTGACTGAGCTCCTATGCCTCTTTTGGGCTGTATGATTGTTTTCTTTATGATCCTTATAGACTGCCCTAGATATCGTAGACTAAGACCTAGTTCACATACCTGCCTGGTTTAATCTCAACCAGAATCTACTTTCTTCCCTTCATTGATCAATGATCAAGAGTAAAGATTTGGTTACATTTACTTTATATACATGTTATGGTGAACCAAAACAATTGTTTTTATTACAATTTATTTCAATTATGATGAAATATAAGTTGTACAATGTTTTCTTCTAAATTAAATTTCAACTAAATCTAAACCCATTCTGTTCTAAAAATATGAATCTTATGAATTAATCAGCTCAATAACAAAAAAAATCAATTTTAAAATTCCACCGAACTTCTATCTTCAAGACAAACTTAATATATTGGTATCAAAGATTTATCTTTAAAATGTTATATGTTGGATATCGAAGGAAAGACGCTGGTCTATCTCAAATTCTTCTATTGTAAAAATAACCGCCCCTTTACATTTCAAACTTCTCATTTTATTTTACACTAATATTGACGCTAAGAGAAACAGAAGAATGAATTTCTATATAAGGTTTCTATTTCTGAAAGAATCTTGGAAATTGTGTTGGAAAATTTGTGGAATATTAGATTAATTAAAACGTACATTGTATGAACAGGTTTTGTAACAGTTCCTAATTTTAAATATAATATTTGAACTGGAGTATATACTGATTATAACGGTGTATTTTAAATATTTCTAAATAACAATCTAAAACAGAGTTAATACTGAATGTATTGTGATAAAATTAAAAAGAAAGGAAATTATTTTTTTTTTTACAAAAATTGGTAAAATGGTTATTTTTATCCCAGGATGAAATCTATTGATGATCGAATAATATTTGAATTTGTTCGAAAGAAATGTATAACTTAGGTCAATTTCCTACTGGTATTTTAATTTTATTTCAAAACAGAGAGTTAAAATACCTGACAAACCATCTTTAAATTTTGTTTTGAAACAAGGGTTTAATATCATTATATGTCATTTCAAAATAACTACCATGTAATTTCTATATTATTATTTTTCATTTATTGCCAGTTACATATGACTTTTGAACTTATGTTTTTGTTAAATTTACCTATGGTACCAAACTAAGCTTATAAAATCAGAATGTTTCACTAGCATTAACAATATTAATTTTCTAGGCTGTTATTTTTATTGGATTAATTTTTATTTTATTAACATGGAATATAGAATTTAACTGACAACATATATTGTTAAAAACAACATAGTTTGTTGAACTAAATCTTTGTAATAAGAACCTTACTTGCCCACGGCCCTCCCCCCCCCCCCCAATTTACTGGCCGGACCCACCAACCAACATACTTTACTGAATACTGATCCTACATTACAACCACCCACCCCACCTATTTAAGGACCCAAACTACCTACCTACCCATTTTATTTATACTGTCCACTTTACTTTGTGAAACCCGTAAAAGGTCTCAGTTGCACCATGAATATCTCACTCCATTCAACCTTTTAATAACATTATATACACCTGCTCAATAACGACTCTAGACAATCAAGAAACTATGATAGACTGTTAACTAAAAACTAAGTAAATTGGAACAGCTATGAAACTATTTTTTAAACTAAAATCACGAGTAACTAACAGTCAGTGTTCGATCCTAATGATGTGTATTATACGACCTGATTGAAATTAGGTTTAAGCTGAGGAAAAAAATGAAAAGTAATAATGACCTGTCTGAAAATAGTCTGAATATCACTAATATATGTCTTAAATTAGAATATAATTACTTAACGTTACAGTGCTTTTTGTCTCCTCAGTTTTCTTAGTTGCTTAGTATAAGATATCCAAGCATCAAGACAGCTAGTCAGTGGCACAACAACCATAGGTTGAACCTAGTCTAGGGGTCAACAACGATAAATTTTCCCATTAAGGGGTTATGTAAGTATTTTTCAATCCATTTTTAATGAACTAGCAAATATTGGATTGTGAGAAATAGCTTCTGGGCCACAAATCATTTATGAATCATTCACAATACATTCATGAAAATTTCACATAATTATGTTCCTCCAAAATTGAAACTATACAAAGACCAACATATAATATCACACATACTAAGCCCAGTTCCTTACATTGAAATTAAATCTGAATATCCCTAGTTTTGAAATTGGAGCCAAATATCAAACCTCGGTGACAGATGAGCAACTATAAAGCCAATTTCATTCGATTCGAATAGGCTTCCTGTTGCTATATACCGTACTAGAACATATTTGTTGTTTTGCAGCCTTGGGAATAATTAAATACCATTTGTTAATAATGATTATTCTGTATAAGTGGATAAATCCTCAGAACAGTCTTGATTTGATTCATTTAACTTATTGATGTTAATCATATTTAAATTTCTAGACTTTCGCCCTTTAAACAAATCATTATCATGGAATTATATGGAAGTTATGAATAACAATGAATAGTATTTTTCTCCTTTAATCTTAGTTAGGATGTTAATGTATATATGTTTTTAATGTTAATTTTGATCGATTTAGATTTATGATATGTATAGTGTATAGTTGTTTAAAGGTAGCAAAATAGCTCTTCTTACCTGATTCTTTCATTCTGTATTTAAATGTTCGGAATTCTGTTGATGTTCTGATGATGTTCTAGTATTTTGTTGATGTTCTGGTGTTATTCTAGAATTCTTTTAATGTTCTCGAATTCTGTTGATAATCTAGAACTCTAGGTTAATAATCTGGCAACAGTTCATTTCTTGTCATATTATCTCTAATATCTTCCAGTAGATCTCAATAGAAGAAACAGTTGGTTTGTAGATGACAAGTTGGCGTATGTTTCCAACTAACTGATTTAGAAATCACTGAAAATAAAACAATAAAAGTTTGTGTTCCACTGTTCCATATCTGGTTGTGACAATGCACTTACTAACTAACGGTTATCTTTAAATGAAAAGCTTTTGTTTAAATATAGGATAAGAATCCACGATCATCATGTTATAGGAGTAAAATAATTGTATTGTTACTTTCTACGTATACATTACTTCGTTCTGGACATTCAATAAAGTTATAATTCACAGTTAGTGATTGCTCCAAACAAATTTATTGAGAAAATAAAAGCACACTTACAATTCCCAATTGACACTTGTTGCTCCAAATTGACGCTAGTTGCTCCATAGTTTTTGTCATTCATCATAATGCTGAATCTTCTTTGTATTCTTTCATTCAATTTACGTCGACATGGAAAACAAATGTTGAAATATTTTCTTCAAAATGATATCTGTTATCCAACTCCCATGCATTTTTCTGTTGGACTTACAAATGCCAGTGTGTCGTGTAAAAATTAGAAACATATGATGACACGTATATACGTATGCACTTAAAGGACAAGTGAACAAGTCTGAAGCGTATAAAATAGCCTTAAATGATTTCAATCAATATAGTGAATTAAACCTCAACGGAACTAGGGTCTTTTTAAGGAATTAAAATGATGTATTTCATATATTTAAATAAAATCAATAAAACTTACCATTAAAAAATCCATATAATACATTGTGGTGGAGATCCAAAATACCAGTGTGACCTCACTATGAAGTACGTTAAACATTTGAATTTATTGAAACAATAGAAGGGGTGAGAAGTGTTCAGATATACTGACTACTTTTGAAGACTAGGCCTGTTTGATTGCGGTGATTTTATTATATGGTTTCAAGTATTGAACCTTTGATTAGTTTGTTTTTCAACATGATCCAACTAGAATTTAACTCCTGTTTACTAGGTTTAACATCTAAAGCAATCAAACAGACTGTAAAAAAGGAGGCGGGGAAAAGGGAAATGAATGGTGAACATTATTCATATTGGAATGTTGGGTCAAAATTTAACAACTTTTATTGCTGGGGTTGAGAAATGTAAAGGATAGCAAGGCAATATACACCCACTCACAGCAGTGAATTTGAATAAATACTAGACAGTACAGTAGCAATCACCTGAATGAAATTTTCAATCCGTCATACACTTCTTTTCTGGGGTGATTGTATTTCATTAAAATATGTCAAGAATTGTACAAGGCAATAACTCAAAACATTGATTTTCAATAGGGTTCACCCTTGAATAAAATATAAAATATTCAATCTTCAGTCATCAGGGGCGTAGCGTGACCATTTTGACTGGGGGGGTGTAACGTCTAAGTTTTACCGACGAACACGTGTAACGTCTAAGTTTTACCGACGAACACGTGTTCTTCCGGGGGCAAAAATAACTTACTCGCACTATTAAGTATATACATTATACACGAACGAAATCCATCGTTATAGCAAATCCTAAACCTTTGAAAACCATATCAATCAGAGGTGTATCTAGAAAATGCCTGAGAGGGGGGACTGAAAGGTGTTTTTTCCAAGGCAAGTCCTGCAGGCCAAAGGCCTTCGTATTTGGCCCTTGCAGTGGCAGGGGGTTCGGGGGTCCTTCCCCGGAAAATTTTACATACTAGGAAACCCGGAGAATAGTTCTGACGCGATTTTGGAAGTCTTTTCCACTGGTCCAAAATATCCATTTTCATCGGAAAACCATATGTTTTCTATGTCCTTTTTCGACCTATTCTGCGTTTTACCGACATGGCGGGGGTTTTCGGGGGTTCTCCCCCGGAAAATTTTACAAACTAGGAAACCTGGAGAATACATCTTACGCGATTTTGGAAGTCATTTCCACCGGTCAAAATTATCAATGTTTTATATAGCCCTTTTCGACCTATTCTGCATTTTACCGACAAGTTCAGTAAAATCACTTTTTATGTAGACGAAGAGTTTTCCGATAACATCATAACTGACACAAGGTTTCCACTCTTTCGGTCAGCCAATCGGTTTTATCGCAGGCTCCGTTTCCCACCCAAAACCGTCTATTATCGACTGATTCCGCGTTTTACCGACAAGTTTAGTAAAAATGACTTTAATGTAGACGAACGGTTTACCAATAACATCTTAACAGACACAAGGTTTTCACTCTTTCGGTTAACAAATCGGTTTTACCGACGGCTCCATCTATGACCTTCTTCTATCGGCCAATTCCGCGTTTTACCGACAAATTCAAATAACGAACAGCTTACCAATAACAAGGGTATAGGTTAACCAATCGGTTTTATCGAAGACTCCAGTCAAAACCAACTTATACCGACCGATTCCGGTAGTTTCAGTAAAAAAATACTTTTAATGTTTACTGATAACATCATAACCAACACAAGGTTTTTACTTTTTATGTTAACTGGTTTTACCGACGGTCCCACCTTGCCGTCTTTTATCGACCGATCATTACCAACACAATGTTTTGACTTTTTAGGTTAATTAATCGGTTTAATCGATCGATTCCGCGTTTTACCGACGGTTCCATCCATGACCCCCTTTTTACCGACCGATTCCGCGTTTTACCGACGAGTTCAGTAAAAGTGGGGGGGGGTGACACCCCCCCCCACACCCCCCGGTAGCTACGCCCCTGTCAGTCATACACTTCTTTTCTGGGGTGATAATTTTAGCAAGTCAACTTTAATTTCAGAGTGTTTACGAGCGTTTCCAAAAGCAAGGGCAATGATTCATAATGACAACAACAAACCTCTATCTAATTCATTTTGTTCTATAATTGCTATTTCATGGACTGTGACTTCAGATTACAGGACCTTCCTTCCTTAAATCTAAGCATAATAAGGTCTAACATTATTATATCTATATCATTACTATCCTCCACTACATACTACAGTCTAACATTATCAATATCTATATCATTACTTCTACCACATACTACAGTCAAACATTATCAATATCTATATCATTATTAACCTCTACTACATACTACAGTCAAACATTATCAATATCAATATCATTACTAACCTCTACTACATACTACAGTCAAACATTATCAATATCAATATCATTACTAACCTCTACTACATACTACAGTCAAACATTATCAATATCAATATCATTACTAACCTCTACTACATACTACAGTCAAACATTATCAATATCTATATCATTACTAACCTCTACTACATACTACAGTCAAACATTATCAATATCTATATCATTACCTCTACTACATACTACAGTCAAACATTATAAATATCTATATCATTACTAACCTCTACTACATACTACAGTCAAACATTATCAATATCAATATCATTACTAACCTCTACTACATACTACAGTCAAACATTATCAATATCTATATCATTACTTCTACTACATACTACAGTCAAACATTATCAATATCTATATCATTACTTCTACTACATACTACAGTCAAACATTATCAATATCAATATCATTACTAACCTCTACTACATACTACAGTCAAACACTATCAATATCTATATCATTACTGACCTCTACTACATACTACAGTCAAACACTACCAATATCTATATCATTACTTCTACTACATACTACAGTCCAACATTATAAATATCTATATCATTACTAACCTCTACTACATACTACAGTCAAACACTATCAATATCTATATCATTACTAACCTCTACTATATACTACAGTCAAACATTATAAATATCTATATCATTAAAAACCTCTACTACATACTACAGTCAAACATTATCAATATCTTTATCATTACTAACTACCACACCCCCCCCCCCCCCGGTAGCTACGCCCCTGTCAGTCATACACTTCTTTTCTGGGGTGATAATTTTAGCAAGTCAACTTTAATTTCAGAGTGTTTACGAGCGTTTCCAAAAGCAAGGGCAATGATTCATAATGACAACAACAAACCTCTATCTAATTCATTTTGTTCTATAATTGCTATTTCATGGACTGTGACTTCAGATTACAGGACCTTCCTTCCTTAAATCTAAGCATAATAAGGTCTAACATTATTATATCTATATCATTACTAACCTCCACTACATACTACAGTCTAACATTATCAATATCTATATCATTACTTCTACTACATACTACAGTCAAACATTATCAATATCTATATCATTACTAACCTCTACTACATACTACAGTCAAACATTATCAATATCAATATCATTACTAACCTCTACTACATACTACAGTCAAACATTATCAATATCAATATCATTACTAACCTCTACTACATACTACAGTCAAACATTATCAATATCAATATCATTACTAACCTCTATTACATACTACAGTCAAACATTATCAATATCAATATCATTACTAACCTCTACTACATACTACAGTCAAACATTATCAATATCAATATCATTACTAACCTCTACTACATACTACAGTCAAACATTATCAATATCTATATCATTACTTCTACTACATACTACAGTCAAACATTATCAATATCTTTATCATTACTTCTACTACATACTACAGTCAAACATTATCAATATCTATATCATTACTTCTACTACATACTACAGTCAAACATTATCAATATCAATATCATTACTAACCTCTACTACATACTACAGTCAAACACTATCAATATCTATATCATTACTGACCTCTACTACATACTACAGTCAAACACTACCAATATCTATATCATTACTTCTACTACATACTACAGTCCAACATTATAAATATCTATATCATTACTAACCTCTACTACATACTACAGTCAAACACTATCAATATCTATATCATTACTAACCTCTACTATATACTACAGTCAAACATTATAAATATCTATATCATTAAAAACCTCTACTACATACTACAGTCAAACATTATCAATATCTTTATCATTACTAACTTCTACTACATACTACAGTCTAACATTATCAATATCTATATCATTACCTCTACTACATACTACAGTCAAACATTATCAATATCTATATCATTACTTCTACTACATACTACAGTCAAACATTATCAATATCTATATCATTACTTCTACTACATACTACAGTCAAACATTATCAATATCTATATCATTACCTCTACTACATACTACAGTCAAACATTATCAATATCTTTATCATTACTAACTTCTACTACATACTACAGTCTAACATTATCAATATCTATATGATTACTAACTTCTACTACATACTACAGTCAAACATTATCAATATCTATATCATTACTAACCTCTACTACATACTACAGTCAAACATTATCAATATCTATATCATTACTGACCTCTACTACATACTACAGTCAAACACTACCAATATCTATATCATTACTTCTACTACATACTACAGTCAAACACTATCAATATCTATATCATTACTAACCTCTACTACATACTACAGTCAAACATTATCAATATCTATATCATTACTGACCTCTACTACATACTACAGTCAAACACTACCAATATCTATATCATTACTTCTACTACATACTACAGTCAAACACTATCAATATCTATATCATTACTAACCTCTACTACATACTACAGTCTAACATTATCAATATCTATATCATTACTAACCTCTACTACATACTACAGTTAAACACTATCAATATCTATATCATTACTAACCTCTACTACATACTACAGTTAAACACTATCAATATCTATATCATTACTAGCCTCTACTACATACTACAGTCTAACATTATCAATATCTATATCATTACTAACCTCTACTACATACTACAGTCCAACACTATCAATATCTATATCATTATTAACCTCTACTACATACTACAGTCAAACATTATCAATATCTATATCATTACTAACCTCTACTTCATACTACAGTTAAACACTATCAATATCTATATCATTACTAGCCTCTACCACATACTACAGTCTAACATTATCAATATCTATATCATTACTAACCTCTACTACATACTACAGTCCAACACTATCAATATCTATATCTATATCATTATTAACCTCTACTACATACTACATTAAAACACTATCAATATCTATATCATTATTAACCTCTACTACATACTACAGTCAAACATTATCAATATCTATATCATTACTAACCTCTACTACATACTACACTCAAACACTATCAATATCTATATCATTACTTCTACTACATACTACAGTCAAACACTATCAATATCTATATCATTACTTCTACCACATACTACAGTCAAACATTATCAATATCTATATCATTACTAACCTCTACTACATACTACAGTCAAACATTATCAATATCTATATCATTACTAACCTCTACTACATACTACAGTCAAACATTATCAATATCTATATCGTTACTAACCTCTACTACATACTACACTCAAACACTATCAATATCTAATCATTATTAACCTCTACTACATACTACAGTCAAACACTACCAAAAGACTGCACACCTCCCTTAAGGTTCTCCTACTTTGGACTCAGTTCTGAAAGTTGAGCTGCTTCAATTCCTAGTTGACCCCAACTTATCCCGCTGTATTCGTGTCCTAAAGTTGAATTTGTTATCAACAAGCTGATTTTAGAGGTTCCTATCTGGAATGGAGAAGAGACCGACAACTTGGTTTATATCTTGAACGTCTTCCCTTCGTTTGGTTACACTTACAAATTATCTTTAGAAATTCATTTTTTTTTATTTTGACCATGTGGTACTTTTCTAATTTTCTATAGATATTCAGCCTCAGTAACAGATAACCCAAATTTTAGAATCCTAATTAACTCTTTTCTATGAGACAAACTAAATATAGTATTATGAAGGATTTATATTTTATAATTGTTATATAAAGGAACATCTAAGGTTTGATTTGGTTTATCAATATTTCTTCTTATTACTCTCATATTTTTAACTTCTTTCAGTTATTCTTGGATTGACAGAAAGAAGAAAGTGAAGGGTAAATGAATGAATAATTAAAAAAATGGGAGAGTAATTATTGTACATTGTAATTTATGAAACAAAACACGTTGTTTGATTGTGGTTGAAATAAAATTTTAATTAGTTTTCGAAAAATATGACATCTGAGAAATCTGGAAGCTATTGCCAAAATTCAAGAAATAAAACTTGTGTACTTTTTACACGCCCATATGAAAAGGGGGTGTGTATTGTCGTCACCCATGCCCGTCCGTCCTTCCGTCCACAATTGCTCGTAAACATACTAGAAGGTGCAATTCTTAAAGGATTTTAATGGAACTTGATATGAGTGTTTATGATCACGCAAGGATGGTTCCTATTGAAAATCAGCGAAATCAGAAAAAAACTATTATGAGTTCTTGCCCTTGTTCTTGAATGGCTCGTAAACACTCTACAATGTGCAATTCTTGACTGATTTTGAAGAAACTTGGTGTGATGGTATGTTATAACTCAAGAATGAACCCTATTGAAAATCAGCGAAATCGAAAAATATTTAGTAAGAGTTATTGTCGTTGTTCATGATAACACGTTCAATTTTAGCTTGTAAACACTCTTTAAAGAACAGTTCTTAATGGATTTTGATGAAACTTGGCTGAGTATTTGTTATCACCCGAGGATGAAGCCTATTGAAAACCAATTAAATCGAAAAAATTATCAAAAAAAAAAGTATCAGTTATTGTCCTTGTTTTTTTTAAAACGCGTTCAATTTTTGGCATGAAAAAAATCTACAAGTAACAATTCTTGACCGATTTTGACAAGACATGGCTTGAGTATTTGTTATTACCTAAGACTGAATCCCATTGAAATTCAGCTAAATCGAAAAATATTTAGTATCAGATATTGCCATTGTTTTTTTAAACGCGTCAAAATTTTACCTTGTAAACCCTTTAGAAGGCACAATGATTTTGACAAAATTTGCTGAAAAATTATCATTCAAGGATGAACCCTAATGAAATCAAGGAATATCACATAGTATTTGATTGCCCCTGTTCTTTCTTTCGAAATTTGTAATTACCATTCAAGGATGAACCCTATTGAAAAGAAATATCACAAAATATTTAATATGAATTATTGCTCGTGTTCTTTAAAACGCGTTCTGCTTTTGGCTTATTTTTCTAGGGCACCTTACGGATTTTGATGAATTTTGTTGAAATTGTTTGTTATCACCCAAGAGTGAATCCTTTTAACAATAAAAAATACCTGAAAATTTTTAATGATTTATTGCCAGGCCCGTAACCAGCTCTATGTACCAAGGGGGGCGACCACATTAATTTTGTAAGGTGGGGGTCACATTACTTTTAGGAAAGGGGGGGGGGGGCAGTAAAGATGCTTAAAATAGCATTCAATTCTTATTTAATTCATGCCTTGTGGAAAAAAAGGGGGGGGGGCGCGTTGGGTGATTAATGATTATTCATAGGGTAGTTGCTGTGTTTTAGTAACCAAATATGAATAAATTTACGCACATTGATAATTACAGTTTGATAAGTTCATCATATGCAGGTGATAATCTAACACCTTCGTCTGGCTCGTTACTTTATGAAGTCTCCTGGTGTTATCAATATGCTTATTGATTGTCAGTATGTTGGTGTTTAAAAAGTTGAGTTCAACTTCAATTACCTTGAAAAAAAATGTTTTACTTTTTTTCTAGTGGGGGCGAAAAGATTTCCGACCTACCAAAACAATCCGGAATATAAGTTCACTGAATAACCACTTGCTTTCTGAGATCTGTTTTCTGTCGATTTAGGGGGGTTCTCGATAATTATTTTGTATACCTGTGGGATAGTTATGTGTAGTAAACCATGCTATAATAGATTTTATACTAAGTTATAGCATGCTAGAAGCACTGATCATGAGCTTAATATACGTTTAATTTTGATCAGATCTAAGGAAAAACCTTGAGGCTGTATAATCTGGCTTTGTTTCTATTATCTCATGCACATTAAACTCAAATGGTAGACCACAATTATGTCCACAAATCAAATACAGTGATTTTTCCATATCTAAATTAAAATATCAATTTCAACATCTGAGTTTTCCATATGGGTTAGCCCACAATAATGAATCAAATTATGGATGTGGCTATTGTAGACGAATGATGAAGATTTAACACAGGAAATAAATCATAGTTTGTTGACAATATTTAATTGCATCAGACAATTAAAAATATATTTAAATGAAAATACAAGACTTAGAGCACAAGCTCAAATCTGAGATTTCTGTACATTGTTCACACAAAGCGCCAAACAATAATATAGCATAATATAATACTTCTTCCAAATGTTAGGGCAAGCAATTGATTTTAGTAGAATCTATCCTTTCAAAAAAACTTAAAATTTACACAAAATATATCAAAAATCAATTATTGAAGCAAATTTGGTAGGTAGTGGGGAACAAATTTCCTCTTACGAACATAAAGTAACAAAAACATGCTTAAAATACCCAATTAAATATTTGTGTTTATACATTTATTACAATGCGCTACATATATCTTTGATAGTCGCATAAAACTTACATGTACTGCTATAAAGTGTTAAAATGCAAACTTTTAAAGATATAAGAACCCATATTGAGAATGCTTAATAAGACTGCCATACAATCTGTAAATGTACAATCTTAAAGTTTAAATTTATTCTGCAGAATTTTTACAACAAATATTCGATTAAGATTTTACATGCATGTATAAATTCTAATTATGCAAAATGAGCAACTGAGTGGAACAGACAATCATATGGTAATATTCACAATTGAATTTTTAACAATGGAGAGAAACAATGATCAACCACTTATGATTGTTATGTATCATCGTCTAGTCAGGATTTGTAGGATTTCATTTAAAGAAATAAAGAAATTCAAGGAAATAATTACTACTAACATAAAAATATTCCATTATTCCTAATGCCCATCTTGAAATTTATGTATTTGACTTGTGCCTTTGATATTTTTTTTTTCAGCTTAGTCGTGTGGCACATAAAATTTCCTGCACATTTTATTGACTTTTTTTTTATGAAAGAGGCATGTGATGCATATTTATTCCTAAAAACGCAAATGTATACTAAAAAAAATAGAACAACAATAATATCTAACAGAGTCAAAGAATGTGCAATTCAGGTTGAAACCCAGAAACAATGGATTAAAACATAAAATGGAGGGTTTAGAAAAACACTAAGGTTGTTAAATTCTTTATCAGATTATAGTTTTAAGCACTGATAAAACGATGCACCATAAGTTGGACATGGTTGTTTTAAAACAAATCGATAATTTCTATGCACTATATTCTTTATTGCTGCTTACATTCTGGTGGCTTTTCTCCCTGAAAATAGAAAAGAAATTTTAATCAAAATTAAAGAGTGAATTGGTCATTAATTATATTATCACTGGTTATTATGTTAACTGTGAGCTAGGGCTGTAACCATTCTTCAAGTTGCAATTTGGATGATACTCATTTAAAGATACAATTGATTGACTTTTATTTCTGAGAAAAGGAAAAAAGTTTGAAATTCTGAAGTGAAAATTGTAAATGAGGGGTATTGGTCATTTGATACAAAAATAATCGCAGCCACAGAATTTAATCATTCACTAAAAGCTAAAAGAAAACTGTAAGACAAAGAAGCAAAAAAAAAAAATGAAATGCTTGAAATGATATGCCAATGTCACTAAATATCCTTGGGGTGTTTGTTTGCCATCTGTTTGACCAATCAGATAAAGTAATAAGCATTAATGATTACAGCTCATTGTAAAAAAAATTGAGCCTTCACATCCATGTCTATCCAAATTGCCTAGTTTGAGATAAAAATTTGTTACACATTCTATAGATGCAACTGAAATTTTAATCATTTATTTACCAATGGTATATATATAGGGTAAGACACTTGATACTCAACAGGTATACTTTAAGTTTCTATATATATCTAGTGTACATTGAACAATACCATGTTAATTCTGGAACACTGCACAATAAAGTTAACTGGCAAAAGGGTGAACAAACTAAGATTATTTTGGCTTTTAAACACACCCACTGTAAGCCTACTAAATTTCTACTTGTTTTTTAGTCACTAACCTTTACTAAGTGAAAACAAAGGCAGCAGACAAGGAAAGAAGAAAAAGATAAAGTGAAAAAAAAATGAGTGAGAGTAAGTGTTTAATGATCATTACAAATTAAAGTGGTAAAAGTCAGTTCCTCAACATGTCAACTAGTCCACAGTTAACTTTCAACCAACTTGTCAACAACCTTCCGACAATTTATTGACACAAGTAGTTTTGTTTTTATTCGCTATGGCTTTAATAAATACAGAATGCTAATGAGTTGAAATATATGGTTTCAAACATTAAGTATCATTTAACTGACGTAAAGATTAGCTTTAATTGAAGTATGCACTTATCAAGGCAGGGTTCGACATAAGTGGTATCCTATCACAGTTTGTGATACAATTTTCAGCAAAGTGGGATGTATTTTTCGTTAGCAGCTCAGTGTTATTGCGATGCTTTCTTGGTGTTGTTTCCATTGAAAACATTTTGGAAGGGTCCTACCGGGAACAAAAACTGAATACAACTGCTTAATCAACATTGATATATGGCTTCTGAAAATGCATATCTTAAAAGGCCTATGATGACTTATGTTTTTATAAATAAGAAAATTACAAAACCCATCTGAATTGTCTCCCTTCCACATGAACTCTCCCAATATGATTGTGTCGACCAGTTCTCTCATGGAATTGTGTTGACAAGTTGACCGATAAAATCGTGTCCACCAGTTGACATGTTCATGAATTGACTGGCATTCATTAAAGTTAGGTTCTCTTATTGTTTAGTCAAATCAAGCTTACTAATTGATTAATTTGTGTTTCTAAGAAAAATCAGCTAAAGAAAAACTTCATGTTTGATCAGATGATGTCACATGTAGTGAAGCTGTAGAAGAATCACTTTTTGTATTTCGTTATTGTGAACTTAACATATTCAAAAAATTAAATCTGGAATTAAATCAATGCGTCAAGTTTTTGCACACTGATATATAAATCAAACTGGCTAGAGATAAAATATCAATGAACATTGTAATAAGCCCACATTTTTAATAGGAGCTTATTCATCCAGAAGATAAACAAGAATTATCAGAAAATTTAAGATTTTTTTGATATTCAATAGGGTTTATCTGTGGTGATTACAAACACTCACACTAAGTTTGTTTAGAATCCATAAAAATAACCTGCCTTCTATCGAATCATCTTTTCACTCTTGGGTTACAAAAAACATTTACAACAGGTTTCATCAAAATCCATTGACAACCCAGCTATCGCATCCACAAAGAAATCAAGAACAAGGGCAGTAACTTTTTTTATACGCCCACATGGAAATGTGGACGTACATTGCCGTCGCCCCAGTCTGTCCGTCCACATTTGTTGTATCCACGATAGAGGCTACAGTTTTTATCCGATCTTAATGAAACTTGGTATACATGAATATATTGATGATATCTCGGTCAAGTTCGATAATGGAAATTATCGCATGAACGGTTTTTGAGTTATTGCACTTGACTTAGTAAAAACGCGTCAAATTTGGGTTGTATCCACAATAGAGGCTACAGTTTTTATCCGATCTTAATGAAACTTGGTATACATGTATATATTGATGATATCTCGGTCAAGTTCGAAAATGGAAATAATCCCATAAACGGTTTTTGAGTTATTGCCCTTGACTTAGTAAAAAAGCGTTAAATTTGGGTTGTATCCACAATAGAGGGTACAGTTTTCATCCGATCTTAATGAAACTTGGTATTCATGTATATATTGAGGATATCTCGGTCAAGTTCGAAAATAGAAATAATCGCATGAGTGGTTTTTGAGTTATTGCCCTTGACTTAGTAAAAACGCGTCAAATTTGGGTTGTATCCACAATAGAGGCTACAGTTTTTATCCGATCTTAATGAAACTTGGTATACATGTATATATTGATGATATCTCGGTCAAGTTCGAAAATAGAAATAATCGCATGAGCGGTTTTTGAGTTATTGCCCTTGACTTAGTAAAAACGTGTCAAATTTGGGTTGTATCCACAATACAGGCTACAATTTTTATCCGATCTTAATGAAACTTGGTATACATGTATATATTGATGATATCTCGGTCAAGTTTGAAAATGGAAATTATCGCATGAACTGTTTTTGAGTTATGGCCTTGACTTAGAAAAATCTTGTCAAAATTTTAGTTTCGATGCAATAAATCCTCCAATTTTCAGAGGATGTTGATGAAACTTGGTGTGAGCATTGGAATTGATCAGGCCTCAGTCAAGTTTGAATTTGACAGTTTTTCAATGAATTGTTTTAAGTTATTGCCCTTGACTTAGTAAAATTGCGTCAAAATTCTATTGTGGTTGCAATAAGAAGCTTTAATTCTCAAAGGATTTTGATGGAACTTGGTGTAAGCATCAGAATTGATAAGACATTAGTCAAGTTTGAATTTCTAACTTTTTTTAACAAATGGTTTTTGGGTTATTGACCTTGACTTAGTAAAATTGCGTCAAAAATATTTGTAGGTGCAAAATAAGCTACAATTTTTTAATAGATTTGATGAAACTTGGTAAGAGTATTGAAATAGATAAGATGGTGGTCAAGTTCTAATTTGACAATTTTCCATGAACAGTTTTTGAGTTTTTGCCCTTAACTTAATATTAATTCAGTGAATGTTTTTTGAGTTATTGCTCTATTTATTTTTCAAATTCAATGCTGCCAGTGGGCGTATGTTACCTTGCCTGGCAAGCTATCTTTTCAAATTGTCTGACATTCAATAGTGTTCATCCTTGGGTTATTACAAAAATTCACACCAAGTTTCATCAAATCCTATCAAGAAACCAGCTTTAAGTTGTTTCCACAAGAACTCTTAGCAAATAGTTTACAATTGGCCTGATCATGAATACTCCCATCAAGTTTCATCAAAATCCATTTAGAAATCAGCCCTCTATCGTGTCCACAACAATTGTGGACAGACAGATAGGGGCAACGGCCACACAGTGTGGGTATATGAATGACAATCAAAGGAAATCAATTTGGAACATCTCTTCTTTCAATTGATATAAGTAGCAATCTGATAATGGAATATATATCTATTTAAATAAATGAGAATAAGAGAATTCAACTGTGTAAAAGTGCTTTAAATCAATAACCATAGAGGAAAATACTGTTTAAACAATGCCTTTTGACCTGTATTAAACATGTTTACCAAACAAGGATAATGCCACATCAAACTTTTCTCCTACTCCTAATGTACACCATGGTATGAAAAGCCTACAATGTGTGTAAAAGGAGACCTGAACCTGCTCTATTTTTAAATACCAGAAATATATTCTTAATACAAGTGTTGAGCAAATCATGTTTTATAAGCTAACAGTAATACTAGGAATAATGTTGAAAATTAAACAATGTTAGCTACCTCTGGAGGTTTGTAATCAGCATCATTATCTTCATCATAATCTTCTTCTTCACCCTAAAATTAGAAAATAAAGGAATAAATATAAGGCTTGCTTCATTTATTCTGAATATCATAAATATTGTAAACAAATTGAATAATTTCTCAAGAATATCTCATCATAAATACCATTAGCCAATATTTAGCAATTTCTGGCAAGCTGAATCTCAATAATGAATGTTAACTTTTATGTGTCATTTATCCATGATTTTAGCCTGCTTAGCATAAATACAAGTCCTTAAAAAATATTTTATTAAGACCAGTACTTTAATTAATTGTTATACATGTATGTAAGTAAAGTAAGATATATTTTATGTTGTTAACTGGAATATTTTACTGAAGTTTTTTTTAACTTACCTCATCAACATTATCTTCATCATCATACTGAAAAAAAAATGTTATCAATTAACTAGTTCATTATTGACCTCAATACATTCTCAGGTTATTATTAATTACTTCTAAGATTATATTTCTAATCAAAGTAAACCAATCAAAAAGTATGAGATAATAAAATTACTTACATCATCTTGTTCTAATGCTTCACCAGTAAAATATAAAGCAGCTCTAGGTACAATTCGATCTCGTATAAAATGTCCAATTTCAAAATCAGCAGCTAATAATGCTTCTAATTCATCATCCTGTATCAAAGTAAAATGGACAAGTCTTAAATAGCTGTTTCTGAATGAATATAAAGATATTCTATACATACCATCTGCCTCTAAGACAGATAATCCAAACATTGATATTTAATCATAAGGAATAACAATAAATGAAAATTACATTTACATGTATCATTGACTTAAAAGTTTAGTAAAAAATAAACATACCATTTCTGCATCATCTTCTGGAACTGAAATTAAATAATTATTTTCTCTATTATCTATTTGATTACAATGTATAACTAGAACCGTGGACAGTATAGATGCAGTGCACAATGGGCTTCTAACATTGGTCAAAATCTGCATTTTAAAGTTATAGGAGGATACTTCACTGAGTAAAAAAAACTTCAATAGTAAAAAGTCGATAAACCACTAAATGTTTGGCAACCGTGAACTTTGGTGGATTATAGACAACTTGAAATTACAGTTACTTTAGAAATCCATACAAAGTTTAAAAGGCGCAATTTTGATCAAAATATGTAATGATAGATTATGTGTAATATGAACATCTAATTCATATTCATGAACAAGACTGCATTAGGCGTTAAAACAATTTTTTATATGAAACTTGATCACTTAATCCAGAATTCTACATATTCATGCTAGTACTAGAATAATTAGGATTTGAATGACATGTAAAAGATGAGGATAAATATAACGACACATGTAAATTGTGTTGAAACGTTATGTTATTTGTTATTAAAGAAGTGTTATACCATAATTTATTCCCTTGTGTTCCTTGTTAAACTAAAATAGTTGCTGTTAAAAACTAATTTTTTTTTAATTTAAAATACAGGTACATACCTTCAGGTGGATTGAAGAAATTGAAGAAGGAATCATTGGTAACTGTTTTAGTGACTGTTCTAGTAGTACCTCTGCCTTTGTGTTTCTGTTTCTTTTTAATTGTTTTTACTGTGACATTTTTACCTTTCACCCAATTTATAGGACACCTGGAAATTTAAACATGCAATGAGGTTGATACCACTTGAAATTTCAATAGTTTTGCACCAAATTAATGTCTCCATTAGACATTATGACATTAACAAAACTTTCTATCAGTCAAAATAGTTATAGTTAAAGATAGCCTGACATGATAATATTTATTCACTGAAAGATTTGAAAACTTGTTAGCAGTAACAATCACCAGTATACAGTTATACAATTATGGGATGATAATGTACAATATATAGTTTTGTCAAAATCTAATAAGAATTGTACTTTAAAGACCATTTACAAGCTAAAATCTAAATTGTCAAGAACAAGGCTATTCACTAATTAAACATTATTCTATTTTCAACAGGGTTATCTTTTGGCGATTACAAACAGCTTATTACATCAAAATCTTTTGAGAATGTGCCATCTTTGAGTGTTCACAAGTAATTGTGAATAAGCAGACTGGAACTTTGACATGGGTGAGGCCAATGTTCACTCCACACTTTTTGCGGGCGTAAAATAAATATCTAAATATACAAATATTGCTTTGAGACAGGTCTATAAAAAGTAACAACCTTATTTCAAGATTTTTTTTGATGTGGAAGAAATACCTACCCTTGACATTTCACTATTTCAGGACCTTCATAAGAGAAAGAATCTTCAGGATCTGGTTCAAATCGTAATGTATAATGTTTTGTTAATAATGTGTCTGTAAAATATTCATTACTACCAAAGTGAAATTCTAATGTGAAACCCTGAAATACAAGAATCAACATTTAGGAATTTAGTCAATGAGAAGCATGTAATTTGTAAAGAAGTCTAACTTTAATGGATAAATCTATCACATGATTGCCAATATTAGTTTCAATATAATATAATGATTAGGAATAATTCATCATTTGCAATGACATGCTAGTAACTATACACACCTTAGGTTCTGTTTCTGTGAAAATGACTTTAATATCTTGTAAATGTTCTAAAATAGGTTCATCATGTTCCTAAAATTGAATTCAATAAATACATTTTGATATGTAGTTGTTCATTTAGGAGAAATGGTAATCGTCTTTTCACATCCAAACGTTGACCAAGTTCCACATACAACTTTGTGGCTGATAAATCTTGATAAGCGACGCGACGCCCACTATGCAGCTTGTTTTATGATCAAGGGGAGAATACAATTAGTTAGTTTGTATATTTTAGAGATTGAACTGCAGGTATATTATCATTCTTATAATTATTTTAAATATGCTTTCTTTGTAAGTGGGAATTGTAAGGAGAACTTTCTATATACATTTTTTCCGATATTTCTTTCAGATGATCACTTTAAGTCGGTATCGCCAAATTATTATCTTTTTTATTTCTATTTACTAACTGAACTAACAGCACTTCGAAATATATAGTTCTTGCTCTTTGCTTTTTGTGAGAATGCTTCTCTCATATCACCAATATTGTGTTAATAACTTCATATGACCTAGATCTATGTAGTAAAACTTTATACACGATTTACATAAAGATGAAACTCAGTTAATACTAACCTGCACCATCTCTGATAACATTTCTACATTTTTAAATATTGTTAACCAGAAATGTGGTATACCCTTTGTATCACCTGTAACAATAAAGAGAATAACAGTATAGTCAAGTTTAGTGTGAGAAAGCAAGAGATAACAATAATTTTAAGTTGTAATGAAAAAAATCTTTGAGTTTTTCAAATTGGTGTTGAAAATGCAAATCAACTTTGAAAGACATTTTAAATTAAGAATATTGATATTTATTGTGCTACTGGTAAAAACAGTGATGGGCATCGTATACACCCACATTTATAATGACAGCCAATTTGTCCGGGAGGTTGACGAGAGTTCTCAGTAAATGAAAGATTTTTATTCACTAGGTTCATCCTTGGGTTATACACTCACACCAAGTTTCATCATAAAACCAGCTATTTATCATTTTAAAGATAAATTGAAAGTGTTTATAAGCACAGGAGAATAATAATGATTTTTTTATTAGTTTGATTTCCAATCGATTTCATCCTTGGATTATTACCATCGATCACACAAGAAACCAGCTTTCTATTGTGTCAAAAAGAATTCAAGAACAAGGACATTAACTTGTAATAAATATTATGTGATTAGTCTCATTTTCAATAGGGTTCATCGTTGAGTGATCACAAACACTCACACCAGGTTTTGTCAACATCCATAAGAAACTAGCTCTTTATTGTGTCCACAACAATTGTGGACAGTCAGGGACAACGGCTACATACATTAAGGTGGGCGAAAAAATAACGGATTTCTGTCTAAATATCAATCAGAAAGCAACTTTAACAAGGTAAACTATATGCTTACTTTTATCATCTTCTTCTTTCTTTTCTTCTGTTTTATCATCTACTTTCACTTTGTTTTTTAAGTCTTCCTTCAGATAAAAAGAAACAACAGAAGGGAGTCTCAAGTTGAGTCACAAAAATCAGTTATGAAAAAATAAATTGAATAAATCATTTAACATCTGTCTCCAAACCATTTTTATAAATACATAGTAATGGGAAAGATTTTGTGATCATGGTCATGCAAAAATCATTGAATGATAAAGATTAAAGAAATTACACCAGGGACTTACTGAGATTTTATTTTCGGCATCTTTTTCATCGTCACTTGGCCAATCACATTCTGTATCTGTTGGTTCAACTTTACCAGTTAAAATTTCACGTCTTTTATCGAACATAGAAACATATTTACTAGCATATTTACATTCTAAATCATGTACTTCTTTATAGAATTCAGATTCTAATTTTATCACATCAAATTGCAGTTTTTTTAACGCTTTTAATCTGCGTTTCACAACTTTAGGTAAACTGAAAAGAGATTACATTTGATCATTAATACTGTTGTAATTATTTATTTCGAAAAAAAAATCTAAGTGATCATTATTGATGATCAAGACTTGGGGATTTGGACATTTATTTAAAGACACCATTTTGACGTATAAAGCTTTTTAAGAAATGAAATGGAGTCTTACATCCTCTTCTGCACCTTATGGGCTAATGAGGACACCATGTGATGTGCAATCAAGGTCATTTTACTAGGACAGATGCATTAGCCTATTCTTTTTGCGTTTTGTAACTATCGAGGGACCTTTAACATGCACAGCCTATTGCACAAAGGGGAAAACAGGCTGAAAAATCATTAAGTTCATCTCTACCTTTGCCCAGATTGAACCCTAGACTTTAATTGAGCCCACAGCAAGTCCCTAAAGCTATTTAAGAAGGACTACAATATCTGTTCGAGTTATTCATTAAAAACATTCTTTAATCACACAATCAGCATAATATGCAGACATGATTCTGGCACTTAAAATGAATAACTGGAAATTCTAAAGTTGAAGTGTCTGATGGTTGCTTAATGCCACCAAAATGCTCTGGGGTAAAATAGTGCAAAACAAGCAATTCTGGCATCTCATGGCACTTAATCGAAAACGCTGTACAACATCATTTTCAAGTGCATTTTTAAAATAAATTACTAATTTATGCAAAAATTTTCAAAGAAAAGTAGAAAATAAAACATCAATATTTAACATAAGCTATGAATTACCTGAATCATCCTTTTTTCTATAGATTTGTTCTAGGTTAAAACTTCATAGTATAACTAATCAATTAACATTGAAAACACACTCACAATAGTGTGAGAAATCATTCAAATAACGGAGATTATCAATGAAATACTGACATTAAAAATGAAACTGACCACTGAATTTCTCTCGACTTTGTCAAAACAAACAGTGAACAGTTATTGTTTTATTGCCCTTTAATGATCACAGAATGAATTACCTCTGTATATATCCTGAATGCGCACCAACCATACTGACTAATTTTTCTTGTAAAGCAGCTAATACTTGGGGATTTTTCATCACTTGAGAAGCAATATCACCAGCTGATGCTTTTTCTGATGCATCTGTTTGGAAAAAAGGATTTAAACTAAATCTTGATCAAAAAAACATATATTTAAACAAGTTTAATAATTCTCAAAATTGAGGCATCTAGTAATAAAGAAGCTCAAAACCATAAACTTCAGATTCAGACATTGTAAATACATACCTTCTACTTCTTCTACATCTTCAACTTCATCTTCAACGGCAGCTGTTTTACTATGAAAAATAAATATTCTTGTTCAAGAATGGTAAACAATCTACATTAAATTAAAGGAAACTTGGAAATCAACGTTGAAATAGGAAAAATCTAAATCAATGTGCAGGCCAGTATGGCAATCATTTTTTCGAACACCATGGGTGCAGATATGCGACACAAGTTGTATTCTCACTTAGATCACAGCAACCTCACGCACTAGAGAGCTGAAGGTCAAGGCAATCTCTAGATGTAAACAAAGCCAGGCAGTTGTTCAGAGAAAATTTGAGAAATTTCTGTTTGAAAATGACCAAAAATCAAACATATTCTGAAGCATAATGGTGATAGCATAATGGTACCGTATATAGTGTTTTCAGTGAAGATTTTGATTTAGAAATCAATTTCAGAGGATGATTTATTGCTAAATTAGACACAACAAATAACGAAAAGTGCCCCAGTCTAGACCACTGTCAATGAAAATTGTCCCTCCTGTTTCACAGCTGGCCAGATTTCATACTTCTAATCAAGGTAGGCTTTGAATTTCAAAGGTGAAATTTTCTGAGAAAATACTATAAAATGGCATAAATATAATGGATAGGAGCAAAATACCAATGTTGGCGAATGACCTACTTCTATTTCTAAAATGGATTTCCAAGACTCGCAATTTAAAAATAGCTCAATAAAATAATAATTACAGGATATTGTGGATTTATTGGATTATAACGGAATTTTGATTTATAGTCATGCCACTAAGTAAGTCGACTGATGGACATATGCCATTATTGACAAAGTATGAGCAAAATTATATTGTTATGGTTATTCTAAGGCCTAAGCTCAATCTCAAAATGTGGATAGTACACAAGCATGTGTACACAAATACACACTATTGCAATCTGTATAAACTCCATAGCAATAATTCAAATTTATTAACAAAATTTGTAACTTGAATATCTTTTTAAAAAGGTCAGCCACTAAGTAATAACACATATATAATAAAGATATATCATATTAGTATCAAATAATTATGGCCTACCTCTCGGGTTCTGCCATTTTATTTATCTACTTGGCGATCAAATCTATAAAATAAAAAAACATCATAAATTAGGCTTAAAAATTAATAAGGCCGTTAATTCATAGTTCGTCTTTTATGACCCGCCCACATGCTTATTTGCCCAACAGTAATTACGCATGAGGTTAATTATTTACCAATACTGAACAATAAATAGTAATTAACGCTCGCGTGTACTTTGGCGATCGTCATACATCGGGAGATTTGCCTTGAAAAATCGGGAGATTGGGTGCAAAATCTATAGATTTTTTTTAAAGCGTGTAATTCATGAATTCTCTCAATCATTAATTGCACAGAATGAAAGAGGGTACCGGTAAAGTAATTTTTCCTGAAGCAAGATCATGATATATTGAACCAAATAAGCCAATTTCACTGTATTTACTGTTCAGTTGTATGATGTTGAATTTTATATTCATTAAAATAATTAATAATGAATGATTCAAGCACTTTCATTTCGTAATATCCATGTTAGTTTTGATGACTAGGGTCATGAGAGACGAACAATTATTATGTATTAAATTTTGGAATCATAAGGAAAAACTAGCCTATATAGGCCTATGGTATTATGCAATTGTCTGTATGAAGAGTAAAGATTTCATGTTTTACAGAATTCAATCAAATGAACTATTCTCAAATAGTCTACTGGTCCATATCATATAAAGTTTACTTTGAAAGTTCAACATTATTATTTTTACTTCAAAATAAGTGAGGTGGTTTCATTTTAACTTCCTTCGGATAGATCTAATGATTTAGCATTGTAAAAATTAACCATCTAGACTATGCTAAGACTAAGAACCAGGGTTTGTCAAAATTATAAGCTGAGAGAAGAGACAAGAATTTCTCTAAATCCAAAAATACAAAAGATTAAAAAAAAATAGTGTGTAAAAAATAATTAAGAAAATGTCTTCAGACATGATTACCAACATGCGATCAAAGTACCACGAGGGAAAATGGTGGTATTTTAAGGTGGAAAATTTGTTAACCGCGATTTGATTGGTCAATTGACGGACATTATGGTCTTTGGACCAATCAAATTCTTTGTAAAGATGGAATTCCACTTATTGGCGGGTAATGACTAAGCTATTCACACAACAAACCTGTGCAGCAAACAATTATCATATTATATTTATTATAATATATATGCTTAACGAGCTAATGATTTCTAGGTTCGAAGCTAACTGAATATTAAATTGATAGATATTTTTTATTTTATGGGTTGATTAATGGAGAATTGTAATACGGTTGATGCATTATGCATGAGGCAGTGCAAAACTTATAGTCACCATCAATTCTAGCCATGGTCATAAATGCGACTTACTAAAACTGCAAACTTTTAGCTGCAAAAAGAAAACTTTTCAACATAAATATATTAGTCTTTATCATATTTAATATGCTTTTTTGGTCAATGAATACAAATTAACCAGCTATTCAAACGGAAGCTCAGTGCTAATAGTCCAAAAAAGTTATATAGCTAATTTACCGTAGTCTGACTCTTTGAGCGAAATAAATTTTCTCCCTTTAACGATCACAGGACCGACAAAATGTAAACACAAATCAAAGATTTATCTTGAACTTTCTATCAGAATGATTATATTAATAGTTATTTGCCTTTCATTGTCATGCATTGAATCTAAAGGTTAGTCAACCTCAGAATTCTTAATTAAAATTTGATTGTAATATTAAACTAGAGCTGCGCACAGCAAAGATGAAATCAAATTTACACTTAGTAGGCCTACCATGTTATATATAAACTCTTAACTTACTGTTTCTCACTATACCAACATGCGCATCCCAAAATTCGAAATTAAGTCACTATCAAGGATGTCTCAGAAGCAACATAGCTTTTCAAAGACAGACCAACAGTATATGCTTGGCCGTCTATAATCCTAAACTTGCTGACTCTATTCCCACTCCCAGCCTCTGATAGCTATTTGGACAGATATGGCTGGCAGAGAGTCAGATAAACTAGGCACCAAATCTTGGGATTTTCCGCACCTCGGCAGGCGCAGGGGTTTTAAACATATTAACATACCTCGTTGTCCTCGAATCCTCGAATCCACTAAACCTCAATATATTTGGATAGATGGATGTTTTTGAAGTTCAGTCATACCATCATTATCCCCTTTCAATGTTCATGTCACGCCTGTGGTTTATGTCTCGCCTGTGGTTGCGTTAAAGATTTTTACAAAAATTTCAATCACTCAGTCGCCATCTCAAATTGTATGCGCATTAAAAAATGCTGACATTAAACGGTCAGGTGATAGAACCATCATCTTGTAGCCTACTTTCATTTTATAACCCAGTAATGTCGGAATTTTGGATGCGTGTGCAATTTGAAATTTGAAATACATTTAAAACCCCTGCACCTGTGGAGGTGCGGAAAATCCCAAGTTTTTGGTGCCTAGTTTTTCTAATTCTCTCCCAGCCATATCTGTCCAAATATCTATCAGAGGCTGGGAATAGAGTAAGCAAATTTTGGACTAGGCCGTCGACTGTTTTCCCCATAAAAAGGCTTAAACTCATAGTCTAGATAAAGCCTAGGTCCTTTTGCACTTGAGAATTTCTTTTGCCCGTTGTTCTCTAAACCTGCTTAAGTAAAGCTGTGAACGTTTTCTATAAATTGTTATTTGCTTGAAGTTTATGTAGTATATCACATACATCATCTTTTTTTATTTCATTGTAATGTGCTTGAAACAAATTTCAAACTATGCTTTTATTTTAGTTGTCCACATTAAACTTACCATGATATGCATAATTGAAAATAGATGATTTCAGATTATTGATTCATACAGGAGCGTAGCGTGACCATTTTGACTGGGGGGGGTGTAACGTCTAAGTTTTACCGACGAACACGTGTAACGTCAAAGTTTTACCGACGAACACGTGTTCTTCCCGGGGCAAAAATAACTTACTCGCACTTTTAAGTATATACGTTATACACGAACGAAATCCATCGTTAAAGCAAATCCTAAACCTTAGAAAACCATATCAATCAGGGGTGTATCTAGAATATGCCTGAGAGGGGGGACTGAAAGGTGATTTTTCCAAGGCAAGCCCTGCAGGCCAAAGGCCTTCGTATTCGGCCCTTGCAGTGGCGGGGGGTTCGGGGGTCCTTCCCCGGAAAATTTTACATACTTGGAAACCCAGAGAATACATCTGACGCGATTTTGGAAGTCTTTTCCACTGGTCCAAATTATCAATTTTCATCGGAAAACCATATGTTTTCTATGTCCTTTTTCGACCTATTCTGCGTTTTACCGACATTTGGGGGGGGGGGATTGGTTTCGGGTGTTCTCCCCCTGAAAATTTTACAAACTAGGAAACCCGGAAAATACATCTGACGCGATTTTGGAAGTCGTTTCCACCGGTCAAAATTATCAATTTTCGTCGGACAACCATATGTTTTATATAGCCTTTTTCGACCTATTCTGCGGTTTACGAACAAGTTCAGTAAAAATCACTTTTTATGTAGACGAACAGTTTTCCGATAACATCATAACTGACACAAGGTTTCCACACTTTCGGTCAGCCAATCGGTTTTACTGAAGGCTCTATTTCCCATCCATGACCGTCTATTATCGACCGATTCCGCGTTTTATCGACAAGTTTAGTAAAAATCACTTTAATGTAGACGAACGGTTTACCGATAACATCTTAAGAGACACAAGGTTTTCACTCTTTCGGTTAACAAATCGGTTTTACCGACGGCTCCATCTATGACCTTCTTCTATCGGCCAATTCCGCGTTTTACCGACAAATTCAAATAACGAACAGCTTACCAATAACAAGGGTATCGGTTAACCAATCTGTTTTACCGAAGACTCCAGTCATAACCAACTTATACCGACCGATTCCGGTAGTTTCAGTAAAAAAAAAATACTTTTAATGTTGACAGTTTACTGATAAAATCATAACCAACACAAGGTTTTTACTTTTTAGGTTAATTGGTTTTACCGACGGTCCCACCTTGCCGTCTTTTATCGACCGATCATAACCAACACGATGTTTTGACTTTTTAGGTTAATTAATCGGTTTAATCGATCGATTCCGCGTTTTACCGACGGTACCATCCATGACCCCCCTTTTTACCGACCGATTCCGCGTTTTACCGACGAGTTCAGTAAAAGTGGGGGGATGTGACACCCCCCCACACCCCCCCGGTAGCTACGCCCATGGATTCATATCTATAAATTAATATATAAAATAATATGCAAAGTTCTCACATCTGATTGGATGAAATACTAACTTAAAATATTTCGTCACAAAAAAGTAGAAATGATTTTTCTCTTTTTGCAATTTTGTATTTTACCGTCCATGTCACATATTGTTGAAAAGAGAAAATTAAGTACTTTTTGATTATTATAAACCATATTTTGGGGAATAAATACATAGTGAGTTAGATTTTCATTTGAAAATTTGAAAAAGTATGATAATGAATTATTGTCATATTTTGTTGAAAAGTGAACCAAATGGGCATTGATAATTTGTAAAACCCAACTCTTTGTGTATGTTAGAGATTGTGATACAATGTGAAAATGGGGACCCATAGCTTTTAAAAAAAATCCAGGCTTGATAATCATTAGCCTTCCAAAGTATGAACTCTGGTCTAATCTTGAATAAAAGATTCACCTAAACTCATCACTATCTAAGTGGTTCTGCGGCTTCTAGTTCTATCACAACACAGTTATATGTAACAGCAAAAATCATTTTATGTTATCTCACTGTGCATTAGCATTAATGATTAGTTCTAACAATATAAATTAATGCACTTAAAAAAAGTTCACCTTTTAGACTTTTGACATGAATATATTGGCAGGTTTGTCATCAAAGTTAAGTATTGTGTTTCCATCTAAGTGAAAAGAATGCTTTTTTACCTTTCAGGGATTCTATTAAAAGAAGGGCAGATAACAGATGTAAGTCTGTATGGTAATGTTACTACTGTTTTCCACAGAACAGATATCTTTGCAAAAGATGTTAACTATATAGTATTAGAGATACACTCTCAGGTTTATAATGTTACTGTGTCAATGGTTCCTGACTTTAAACTGTATGATCAGACTGTTAGTGGTAGAGATATTGGTATTATAACTAAGCACCCCAGAGCTCATACTCCTATTGTTCAGTGGTTTGTTAATACATCTAGTATTCAAGTTGTAAAGTCATTAATGTTGATTACTTATATTAAAGAGAATGGTAAGTTGTCTTGTCTTTCATTGTCTGGACAAATAAATCTGATGACATGATAATGGAAGATTTTGAAAATCCACTATGATATTGCAATAGGATATCAGAACTGGGTTGCTCTGACCCATTTAAGTCCACACCTTGACTGTCTTTAGGTAGGGTGTAGGGTACAGGGACATTTTAGAATTTCTGACAACGTCTTGATGAACTCATTATTGGGTCAGCTTTGTATAGACACCAAAAATTGTGCCAATTTGGGCTTTTGAAAATTCTCAAAAACTAAAATTAGTGACTACAACACAAGAAGATATTTCTGTCCCTTACACCAGTTCCGATATCTATTCTGAATATCATGTTTTGTGAAAGGGACTTGATAGGACCAGAATTATAGGGGTACATTTGCTTATGTTATATAACAAATATGTAAGAAAAACACTTTATGTATGGATAGTAAATTTTAGATTGTACCTGACAGTACCTAAGATTTCTTCAGCACAAACAGGGCAAAGATTTGACCAAACAGAGCATCTGAAACATTGTCCAAATCCTGGAGAATCTAGGTAGAATGAATGATGTACACAAAACATAAATACAATGCTCGTTTCTGCTAATTACATGCAAATCTCTGCAAGTTTGTTTTTTGTGTGTACAAGAGTCTTGGTGCAAATTAGATTTGGAGATTTACGTAGCCTGGACTAATTGTTATTGATAAATCAAAGTAATGAAGAAAAAGAAAGAGATATTTAAAGGATCATTAAGAATTCCTGTTTTTGATGTATTAAACAAGATATCAAGCAGTTAATTCCATACCGGTAATGCAATGTGTTTGGTTGCTGGGGAACCAAAAATGAGATAATAATTCCATAGATGTCTGAATTTGAGCTCCATCAGATTGTAAATTATATGTTTAGACAACTAAACCCTAAAATATATGTTTACTGTCTATATGATTCTTGTATGATGATTGTTTATATTGTAGAACCTATACCAGGAGGATGCAATCAAATAATGAACTTAGAAAATGATGCTAACCTTCTACTATCATATACAAAATACTGGACTGCAGTACATTATCAATGGTCAAATACAGCTTTTGAAAATGATTGTGAAAGCTCTGAGGCACAGAAGCTTCTAGAATATGATATATATGTATATTTTCTAAAAGAAGCCAGTTTAGGAGGAGAATTATATAAAAAAGGCATAAGAGACATGATGGGAAAAGAGAATATTATGAAAAATGGCAGGAAGGTAAGATTACATCAAAAAGGGTCACATCACCACATAAATCACTGGTTATTTGGACTACTAGTATTTTAAGGGATAATAGGTCTTATAATACTGACTAATATTTGTGTTTAATATTGACTATTGGTTAAACAAGTATGTAGCCCACACTTTATCAATTTTCAAAAAGCGACAATAAAACTATACCTGGATTTCTTCTTAAAAGTGAGCAAGCGATGAATCTGTTCATCTGTGCCTAATTCCACCTGTCAGTAATAAAGGTCAAAAGGGCTGACATGGCAAAATTTGGTATGTTGTTTGGATGGGACAATGAACTGAGGCCCCATGTCCTACATGCCTTGCACATTAAAGATACCTCAACAGTAAAGAGAAGCTTGATGCTACTGACCTGTTAAATTTTCCCTCGTTGCTAACTGCATGGCATAAAAAAAAGTTAAATGATTGGAGTTTTACGTCCTACTCTTCTGCATCTTATGGGCTAATGAAGACGGGCAACATCATGCAGTGTGCAATGAGGGAAATTTAGCCAGGATAGCGGCGTTAGCCTACTCTTTTTGCAATTTCCAACTGTCAAGGGATCTTTAACCAGTATCACACAGGGTGTCTGTTTATTGATCCATCCGAACGACTAGACGCTTTTTCCGTGTTAATCCCTCTGACCTCCATCACTGACTATATCTATATCTATTTCAGTTATTAACTATGACTAATGACATGAAGACCATATCTAATTTTTCAATGTCTAGTATGAATGGACAAGGTGTAATATATAGTATAATAGTAAGACAGACTGATTATGGTACCTCATCAAGTTATATTAGTATGGTTTCTTATGGCTGTGATTTACTTAAACAAACCTGTGATATTAATAGTAAGTTGTATTTTGATATTTATCATTATGATCTTGTATATTATTGAATAAAAGTACTCATCATTCTAAAACAATGTATCTCAACTAGAGTATCAAATAGACAAGAAGGAAAAGCACTAATTGTCTAATACCTTGAGGTAATTCTTGGTGTGCATTATCTTTCCATTTTGTAAAGTTGTAGTTATAGTAAAGCTTCCTGAGTAATAAATATGTTGAGCAATTTTTAATGAAATCAGTGAGACAGTGCTTTTTCTTTTTTGACATTTTTATATTATTATCTGATATTTGGTCATTTTTCTTGTTTATTTTAGTTGTAAAATCTGAATATGTTATTGGTGCATTTAGTGCTATTATTGGATTAGGTTTATGTTTCTTTGGACATCGCTTTTTCAAAACAGGTATTGATATAACTTTTAGTTCAAAAACACATTCTTCATTTATTTGGAAAATAAACATTGTTTTTTTGGAAATTAATTTATACAAAAGAAAAGGTCACAGATTTTAAGACATGAAATTTGATATTTTTGATTATATTTCAGAATTGTTCATATTTGGTTTCCTGACTTTTAGTATTATATTTTTTCTGATATTTTCCATCTACACAAATTTTATAAATACTGGTAAGTAGAGTATAAATTAAATGTTATATTCTGTCAGATTTTACTACAGCATTCTTTAAGATGTCTAAAATAACACCAATTAAAAAAACAGATTTCTGATATTGAAAGCAAGATATTTAATGAATATATGTTAGTTTTGATTTGAATAGTAGTTATCTATTGAAATTTGAGTTTATGATAAATATGTTATCAGTAGATTACATTTTAATTATTGGCAAAAAATTACGTTGTGTTCTGTTGTTACCACTAGGTTGTTTGTGTGGTATTTTAGGCAGGTTTATTAATAAATAAATATAATGTTTTTTGATATTTTAGATGTGTTGATACCACTAGGTCGTTTGTGCGATATATTTAGAAAGGTTTATTTATAAATATTATGTATTTTGATATTTTAGATGTATTGATACCACTAGGTTGTTTGTGTGGTATTTTAGGCAGGTTTATTAATAAATAAATATAATGTTTTTTGATATTTTAGATGTGTTGATACCACTAGGTCGTTTGTGCGATATATTTAGAAAGGTTTATTTATAAATATTATGTATTTTGATATTTTAGATGTATTGATACCACTAGGTTGTTTGTGTGGTATTTTAGGCAGGTTTATTAATAAATAAATATAATGTTTTTTGATATTTTAGATGTATTGATACCACTAGGTTGTTTGTGTGGTATTTTAGGCAGGTTTATTAATAAATAAATATTATGTATTTTGATATTTTAGATGTATTGATACCACTAGGTTGTTTGTGTGGTATTTTAGGAAGGTTTATTTATAAATATTATGTATTTTGATATTTTAGATGTGTTGATACCACTAGGTTGTTTGTGTAGTATTTAGGAAGGTTTTTTTTATAAATATTATGTATTTTGATATTTTAGATGTATTAATACCACTAGGTTGTTTGTGTAGTATTTAGGAAGGTTTTTTTTATAAATATTATGTATTTTGATATTTTAGATGTATTGATACCACTAGGTTGTTTGTGTTGTATTTTAGGAAGGTTTATTAATAAATATTATGTATTTTGATATTTTAGATGTGTTGATACCACTAGGTGGTTTGTGTGGTATTTAGGAAGGTTTATTAATAAATATTATGTATTTTAATATTTTAGATGTGTTGATACCACTAGGTTGTTTGTGTGGTATTTAGAAAGGTTTATTAATAAATATTATGTATTTTGATATTTTAGATGTATTGATACCACAAAGTTGTTTGTGTGGTATTTAGAAAGGTTTATTAATAAATATTATGTATTTTGATATTTTAGATGTGTTGATACCACTAGGTTGTTTGTGTGGTATTTTAGGTGGGCTACTTGCTGTATCGTTTTGGTGGTACTTTGGTATACCAGTATTATCTGTATTATTTGTTGGACTGCTTGGTGGTTATCTATTCTCCGCTATCATATTTTTTACTCCCTTTGGTAAGTTTTACCTCTTTAACAAACATATTATGGTCCGAAAATGGTATAAATATAAATATGGGCAACTTTTGCACACACACTAAAAATTTTCTAGTCCGCAATTGTAAATGTAGCAATTACAGAAAAACATATTGGTTTTCCTATGTTGTGGGCAGAAAAAAGATTCATTTCTTAGATTCTGCAATTTATAGATAACACATATATAGGAATAGAAAGTAGAATTCATAGTTTGAGATATTTTTGAATGAATTGTGCAATTTTCGTGCCTTTCCAGTACATCTGAGAATTATTTATACATATTCAAGTTTGTTTTGTAGGAAATTTAAGTTATTGGCACACCGAATTCAACTATTGGATGACATTTGTTTGTTGCCTATTGTTGTATACATTGGTACTTCTTTGTTTTACTAAAACGGTAATTTTTTTTTTTAGTATCACACTTTACAGAAAAACAGTATCACCTTTTTTATACGCCCACATGAAATGGGGGGCGTATATTGTCGTCACCCACATCCGTCCGTCCGTCCGTCCGTCCGTCCGTCCGTCCGTCCGTCGGTCCGTCCGTCCGTCCGTCCACAATTGCTCGTAAACACTCTACACGGTGTAATTCTTGACGGATTTAGATGAAACTTAATATGAGTGTTTATGATCACGCAAGGATGAACCCTATTGAAAATCAGCGAAATCGGAAAAAAATTAGTATGAGTTCGTGCCCTTGTTCTTGAATGGCTCGTAAACACTCTACAACCTGCAATTCTTGACCGATTTTGATGAAACTTGGTGTGAGAGTACGTTATAACTCAAGGATAAACCCTATCGAAAATCAGCGAAATCGAAAAACATTTAGTATGAGTTATTGCCCTTGTTCTTGAAAACGCGTTCAATTTTAGCTTGTAAACACTCTTGAGAGAACAATTTTTAATGGATTTTAATGAAACTTGGCCTGAGTATTTGTTATCACCCAAGGATGAAGCCTATTGGAAACCAGTCAAATCGAAAAAAAATTAATATCAGTTATTGCCCTTGTTTTTGAAAACGCGTTCAATTTTTAGCTTTTAAACACTCTACAAAGCACAGTTATTGACCGATTTTGACGAAACTTGCTGAAATTGTTTAGTATCACCCAAGAATGAACCCTTTTGAAAATAGCACATATCGAAATATATTTAATAGGAATTATTGCCCTTGTTCTATAAAATGTGTTGGATTTTTGCCTTGTAAACACTCTACAAGTCACAATTCTTGAGCGATTTTGACATAACTTGGCATGAGTAATTGTAATCACCTAAGGATGAACCCTATTGAAATTCAGTTGAATCGAAAAATATTTAGTATCAGTTATTGCCCTTGTGTTTGAAAACGCGTTCAATTTTAGCTTGTAAACACTCTTGAAAGAACAATTCTTAATGGATTTTGATAAAACTTGGCTAGAGTATTTGTTTTTACCCAAGGATGAACCTTTTTGAAAATCAAATAAATCGAAATATATTTAGTGTCAGTTATTGCCCTTGTGTTTGAAAACGGGGTTAACTTTTTGGCTAATAAACACTCTAGAAGGTACAATTCATGACCAATGTTGACAAAACTCACTGAAATTGTTGGATATCGCAAGGGATGAGCCTAATTGAAAATTAAAAATATCAAAATATATCTAATATGAATTAGTGCCCTTGTTCTTTTAAACGCGTTCGATTTTTGTCTCGTAAACACTCTACATGAAACAATTCTTGATGGATTTCGATGAAACTTGGTGTGAGAGTGTGTTATAACTCAAGGATGAACCCTATTGAAAATCAGCGAAATCGAAAAAAAATTTAGTATGAGTTACTGCCCTTGTTCTTGAAAACGCATTCAATTTTAGCTTGTAAACATTCTAGAAAGAACTATTCTTAATGGATTTTGATTAACTTTGGCTTGAGTATTTGTTTTTACCCAAGGATGAACCCTATTATAAATCAAATAAATAGAAATATTTAGTGTCAGTTATAGCCCTTGTTCTTGAAAACGCGTTCAATTTTAGCTTGTAAACACTCTAGAAAGAACAATTTTGAATGGATTTTGATGAAACTTGGCTTTAGTATTTGTTTTCTCACAAGGATAAACCCTATTGAAAATCAGATAAATCGAAAAATATTTAGTGTCAGTTATTGCGCCTGTTTTCAAAAACGCTTTCAACTTTTGGCTTGTGAACACTCTAAAAATTCCTTTTTGACAAAACTCGCTGAAATTGTTTAATATCAACCAAGAATGAGCCTTATTAAGAATTAAAAATATCAAAATATTATTAAGGGTGAACCCTATTGCAAATCATAAAGATACCGAAAAATATTTAATGAGTTGTTATTAGGTACAATTCTTGACAGTTTTTAATGAAACTAGAGACCCTAGAAAAAAATAGGTTGGAAGGTTGAATATTTCATTCCACTTATTGTAACCTTACTGAAAAGTTTTTATTTGAAATAAATGCTGCCAGTGGGCGTATATTACCTTGCCTGGCAAGCTATCTTTATGTAAATGATAAACTGCAGTTTAATGAATGTAGAAAGGTGGCTTGATGATTTCAATTTTCTCTCTTGCTGATTCTATTTTTATGTAGTTATTAAAATGGAATACAGCACATCTTTATGGGACATAGAGGTTCTGAAAACAATTCCCTCATTACACACTGCAAGGCATTGTCTGCCTTTATTAATCAAATTAGCATTTATTTAAAACAACTATTCACTTCATTTAACATCAGCTAAGATTTTGTGACATAATTTGATTTGTGTATAAAAAGGATGTCACATTTTCTTCATATAAAGGAGTGTGTATAGAAGGATAGGAGTTCTGTATGAATATGATTAATTTATTTCAGTTAAATATTGTTACCTGTGCCTTTGTTGGTTCTTACTTGCTGTGTTTATTTTTGGATATATTACTTAAGACAACACTGAAGTTAATCATGTTAAATAATTTTAATAAAGCTATAATTAAAGATTATTTAATGGTTCAAATTGTTGCACCATTTCAACTTAATGGTAAGTTTTGAAAAAAATCTTCACATTGCTGTGGTATATTATTGAAACAACTCCAAATATTGACTCTAGTCCTTTTTAAAATAAACTCCTGACCTTTTCAGATCTACTTTAAATAACACAGAAATCCTAATATCAGCTTCTTACATCAAAAACATATCTGCTAAGATACATATCCAGTTGTTTATTTTGTTTAAGGGTTTTCTTCAGATTGTTTTATAAACCCTGAACTATTTAGTCAAATTAAGATCCAATAATATCGTGAGTTGTCATTGCTTATTAAACAAAGCAATACATTGGTTGAATGACATATGGCTGACAAGTAGAGTTATCCATATAAAATATATTTGCATTTCAATAATATTTTCCATTTTTTTATATGAAAATAGATCCTTTCAGTCAATCTGTAAGTTTGATAATGATTTGTTCATTCCAGATATTATACTGGTGTCAACATGGTTAATTTTGTTGATTGTTGGTATAACTGTTCAATTCAAACAATCCAAAGGTTATCCCCCCTTTCCACCATGTCCAAGAATATTACGAAGACGAAGATTAGAACAAGAGTCTAATAGATTGAGAGCTATGGAGCATTATGATAATGAGCGAACACCGTTGATATCTGGCAATGATCAGCCACCATCTTACACAGAAATAGCTAGTGCCCCACAAAGACAAGAGCTATACCAACCTACATAAGCCACCCTGATTCGCCACATAATAGCACAGATGTTTGTCAAAGATTTGCTTGATTCTCAATTTCATAGTTTTCTAAGTTATGTCCATACGTACGTTGTATTTTCTTTATCAGCTTGAATAATCAAAGTATCAAAAGGCATAACCGTAATGACATAAACCTTTCTTCCAACAATCTAAACCATTAGTTGCTTTTTTCTGGTTTAACCAAAATCTAAACTTTAAAAGCTTTTTTTTTTTAAAAAAAGAGAGAAATCTAAACTGCAACATTCCTCCATAATTTTTTTTTTGTCTTAATTGTTTTATATGAAGTGCTATTTTTACTCTTATTTTTTGCTGCTCTTAGATTTTTCTTTCAAGTCAATAGCTAATAAGAAATTTAATTTGATTCGCATGTTTTATGTGAAATTGTTTCCCATCTCTTTATGGCTGTGATACAGTGTGTTTAATCTTCTATTAATGAAGTATATGTTGTTATTTAGGTTGATACTTTATCCTATTTCAAAATTATATGTCATTTATTGTATTTATAAGTATTATTCTAATTTACAAATTATAAGTTTTATTCTAATGTACATATTATTTGTATTATTCTAATTTACAATTTATATGTATTATTCTAATTTACAAATTATATGTATTGTTCTAATTTACAAATTATATGTATTGTTCTAATTTGAAAATTATTTGTATTATTCTAATTTACAAATTATATGTATTGTTCTAATTTGAAAATAATTTGTATTACTCTAATTCACAAATTATATGTATTGTTCTAATTTGAAAATTATTTGTATTATTCTAATTTACATATTATTTCTATTATTCTAATTTACAAATTATAAGTATCATTCTAATTTAAAAATATTAAGTATTATTCTAATTTAAAAATTATAAGTATTAATCTAATTTAAAAAATAATAAGTATAAATCTAACTTACAAATTATATGTTTTATTCTAATTTAAAAATTATAAGTATTATTCTAATTTAAAAATTATAAGTATTATTCTAATTTAAAAATTAGAAGTATTAATCTAATTAAAAAATTATAAGTATTAATCTAATTTAAAAATTATAAGTACATGTATTAATCTAATTAAAAAATTATAAGTATTAATCTAATTTAAAAATTATAAGTATTAATCTAATTTAAAAATTATAAGTATTAATCTAATTTACAAATTATAAGTATTATTCTAATTTAAAAAATATGTATTGTTCTAATTTACAAATTACATGTATATGTATTATTCTAATTTAAAAATTATAAGTATTATTCTAATTTAAAAATTAAAAGTATTAATCTAATTTATAATATAATAATATGTATTGTTCTAATTTACAAATTACATGTATATGTATTATTCTAATTCAAAAATTATAAGTATTATTCTAATTTAAAAATTAAAAGTATTAATCTAATTTAAAATTATAAGTACTAATCTAATTAAAAAATTATAAGTATTAATCTCATTTACAAATAATAAGTTATATTCTAATCTAAAAAATATGTATTGTTCTAATTTACAAATTATATGTATTATTCTAATTTAAAAATTAAAAGTATTATTCTAATTTAAAAATTATAAGTATTAATCTTATTAAAAAATTTGTAAGTATAAATCTAATTTACAAATTATATGTTTTATTCTAATTTAAAAATTATAATTATTATTCTAATTTAAAAATTAAAAGTATTAATCTAATAAAAAATTATAAGTATTAATCTAATTTAAAAATTATAAGTATTAATCTAATTTACAAATTACATGTATATGTTATTGTCCAAGTTTAATTTTATGTTCCTTCTAACGGCTATTGTCCATTTAAAATCTTGTATTAATCGTGAATACTCTGTCTGTATAAATGGTACTCATAGTATTGTAAAAATAATGTACTTAACTCAATTTTTTTAATATGAACTATAAGCAGAACTAAATATTTTTATTTTTTATTGAATTAAATAATTATATTATTTAATATTGAATTAGTGTGCTCATCTCATTTGTGCTAACAGTTTTTTGTATGTATTTTTATATATCATATTAAGAATTTAATACATAGTTTCAAAATCATGGGCTCATCTCATTAGTGTTAACAGTTTTTTGTATGTATTTTTTTATACGCCCACACATAAGTAATGGGCGTATATTGTTATCGCCCTTTCGGGCCGTCGGTCCTTTCAGATTTACCTCGTGCTCACTTTACAGCCTAGACGTCTTCAATGATTCTTTTGATTTTTATTTTGTGGGTCAGTGTCATTATGAAGATGATCCCTATCAATTTTCGTGCTGATCGGATATTTTTTCACCGAAATATCGCGTCTGACTTACCCTTTTCACTCCATTACCTATAGGGTGAAACTCGTGCTCACTCTACAGGCAACAATTCTTTATGGATTCTTTTGATTTTTATTTTGTGGGTCATTGTCATATTATGAAGATGATCCCTATCGATTTTGGTGACGATCGGATAATTTTTCATAGAACTATCGCGTCTGACTTAGCGTTTTTCTCATCATTAGCTACATGGTGCAACTCGTGCTCACTCCACAGGCTACAATTCTTTATGG
The DNA here is from genome assembly GCA_030562195.1 of Nipponacmea schrenckii. Lineage (NCBI taxonomy): Eukaryota > Metazoa > Mollusca > Gastropoda > Lottiidae > Nipponacmea > Nipponacmea schrenckii. The sequence goes on from CM060201.1 coordinate 10,032,949, forward strand.
ATTTTTCGGATTTTTAATTTGTAGGTCAATGTCAATTTGAAGATGATCCCTATTGATTTTCATGGTGATTCGATAATTTTTCACCGAAATATCGCGTCTGACTTAGCGTTTTTCACTTCATTAGCTATAGGGTGCAACTCGTGCCCACTCTACACGCCACAATTCTTTTGATTTTTATTTTGTTGGACAGTGTGGGTGTGTACAAAACGAAGACCCAAAGACCTAAGACCTAAAAAAGGAAGACCCCACGAGGTAAAAAACGAAGACCTAAAAAAGGAAGACCCCACAAAGTAAAAAACGAAGATCTAAAAAAGGAAGACCCCAGAAGGTAAAAAACGAAGACCCTGTGAAAAAATCCGACAAGGCATAGGAATATTCCATTGAAATTTTACTCGAAGGTTAAGCATGTCAATACGCCAATTTCCCTAGAAAATGAGCAAAATCCATCACACCCTCCCTTCCCTACAGGGTGAAACATAAATACGGACGTAAAAAAGGTATAAAAGGAAGACCCTAACAGGTGAAAAACGAAGACCCTGTGAAAAAATCCGACAAGGCATAGGAATATTCCATTGAAATTTTACTCGAAGGTTAAGCATATCAATACGCCAATTTCCCCAGAAAATGAGCAAAATCCATCACCCCCTCCCTTCCTTACAGGGTGAAACATAAATACGGACGTAAAAAAAAAAGGCATGGGGTCTTCCTTTTATACCTTTTTTACGTCCGTATTTATATTTCACCCTGTAGGGAAGGGAGTGGGGGATGGATTTTGCTCATTTTCTTAGGAAATTAGCGTATTGACATGCTTAATCTTCGAGTAAAATTTCAATGGATTATTCCTATGCCTTGTCGGATTTTTTTCACAAGGTCTTCGTTTTGTACCTCGTGGGGTCTTCCTTGTTTAGGTCTTCGTTTTTTACCTCGTGGGGTCTTCCTTTTTTAGGTCTTCGTTTTTTACCTCGTGGGGTCTTCCTTTTTTAGGTCTTAGGTCTTTGGGTCTTCGTTTTATACACACCCGGGACAGTGTCATTATGAAGATGATCCCTATTGATTTTTGTGATGATCAGATAATTTTTCAACGAATATCGCATCTGACTTAGCGTTTTTCACTTCATTAGCTTTAGGGTGTAACTCGTGCTCACTCTGCACGCTACAATTCTTTATGGATTCTTTTGATCTTTATTTTGTTGGTCAGTGTCATAATGAAATTGATCCCTATTGATTTTCATAATAATCAGATAATTTTCAGTAAAATATCGAGACTTAGATTTTTTCACTCTGTTACCTATAGGGTGAAACTCGTGTTCACTCTACTGGCTACAATTCTTTATGTATTCTTTTGATTGTTTTATGTGTGCCGATATCATTTTGAAGATGTGCACTGTTTAATTTAATGATGATCCGATAATTTTCGAAGCCTATGTTTTATTCATAATCAATGCTGCCAGTGGGCGTATAGTACCTTGCCTGGCAAGATATCTTTATATATCATATTAAGAATTGAAATACATAGTTTCAAAATCATGGGCTCATCTCATTAGTGCTAACAGTTTTTTTTTATTGTACATTTTGTTAAATACTATAAGCAGAATTAAATATTTTTCACTAGAAATTTTTAATCCTTGTCATTAGCTTCCAATGATTGCAGTGTCATAAAGTAGTATACACTTGGGTAAGAGTGTCAGTGTTATATACATATATGTGAAAAATATAATAAAAGACTTGTTATCATATAAAGAATTATATTTACAAATATTGAAATCATTATTATTGTATGCTTCCAATACAATACATACACATGTAAATAATATTTCTAACATTCAATTTCGTCTCCAGTTCTACTGTTCAAGATAAGTTAGAAACAATATTATTACACAAAAAATCTTTTCGTTATCAATCTGTACACTATCAAACCTTCTGTCAGTGCAAAAAAACTACTTTTTAAATTTTGAATTGTGAATTATAAAATTATTAACTCAGTATCTTTCAACTGAATGTATGCATGATAAATCTTAGAATATAGAAACATAGAACTAAAATGTGTGAAAGTTAAGTATAAGACAATATATACTTGTGTATTAAGACGGTCCTGGTGAGGCTGGTGGTGTTTTATCTAAATCTTCAGTTTGACAAGACTTTTCTTCTAAATCTTCCATTGTTATTATTCTATCTTTGGATGTGGTACAAATTTCTAATATTTCACGCAATGTTTTATTCTCTGTTTTTAATTTGGTCAATTCTTCATTTTCTTTAGATGACATTTCTTCATCTACTATGACAGCTTTCTGCATCACTGCTGCCATCTCATGTATTTTACCTAATAAATTAGTTACTTCCTCCTGAAACAGATAATAAGTAGTCACAACTATTGTAACATGACAGTTTTCAGGGTAACTTCTTTCCATTGTCATGGTAATGATAATTTCTCTTTATGCAATGTAGTTAAAATCACACTTTGTTTGAACACTAAGCAGAATTATAATATCAATTCACATTAATAGCTAATATGGGTTAATAAGCACTGTCAAAACTTACTTTGGAACTTTCTTGTCTATTAGCAAGAATGGCCTCTACTCTATTACTCTGTATTAACTGAGCCACTTGCTCTCTGTATTTCTGCATGATCAACTCTAAGGCTGATTGATGGTCTTCCAATGACATTTGTAATTCCTGATTTTCTTGTTGCAGCTCTCGAATCTGACGATTTTCTTGGGCAATTCCTAACACTAATGTAGATCTTGGTCTGTGCTTAGCAATTTCATTTAACTCTGTAATATCATCTTGGTACTGAAATCACAAAAACAAAAAAGATTAAAAGTTAAAACTTGCTGCTTTTTTTCAACTTAGCAGAGCTAAATATTAATAGAAAAATATGGAAGCTTAAGTCATTTGTTATAATTTTTCTTTAAAAGGTTATATATGCCCACTGACAGTTTTTATTTCACATTTTGTGACAATTACCAGTATGAAATATTCATCCATTTTCAAGGTTTTTTGTTCAAAATCTAGCAAAGGTTGTACCTGTTATTGTGTTGACGAGCTAAATATTGAATACTTTCTCCAGATCAAGAACAACTCATACCGGGTATTAGTAATTTTTCAACCGAGTTGAGTGAAAATTAACCATTTCAATAAAATTAGTCAAAATTGAGCCCTCAAAGATTTTGTAAAAACTAAAAATTAAACGTATTTTCAAGAACCAGGGCAATATTCATATTAAATTTATTTTAAGTTTTAATAGGGTTGCTCCATGGGTAATACTAAACACATCCACCAAGACTTGTCTAATTCTGTCAAGAATAGTGCTTTCTAGAGTGTTCATGAGCAAAAAACTGAATATGTTTTCAAGAAGAGAAATAATATATTTTCAGTCTAAAAAAAATCCATCAAGAATTAAGCCTTCAATGTAAAATTTGGACAGACATGAGAGATGCCAATATAAGCTACACATTATTCATATGGATGTATATAAGGTATGTTTGTTAAAATCAATCACACACTGTTGATAATTACGTACCTGTTTCATACCATCAACTCTAGTGTGTAAAACTTGAGTATTTGCTATCAAAATATCTGCTGTTGAATCATGGTCTTTTAATCTTGTTATCAATAAATGAGCATCTTCTAATAATCTGTCTATAGTTAATGCCATTTTCATAAAGAACTATCAACACTCTGAAAATCAAGCAAACTCTTGCATGTATGACTATAGTACATTAATTAGTTGAAATGATCAAAATGACTTGTTTGCCATCTGTGTAACCAATCAACCCTTAGTGTTGGAAATGGACATTTTGTTATGTTTTTCGGGAGGTGTTTGAAAACTGTACCTATTTTTTTTTCTCATTAAAAAAAATATTGTAACGTTATGATGAGGCACATCACCAAAACTAGTTAAGAAGCTTAATTAACCATTAGTACACTCCGTTTTTAGGTGTCCGACATAAATTAATTTGTAGGCCTATCACACATTTTAAAGCCTATCTCATAGAATACGCGACATCCGCATCTTTTTCATTCAAAAATAAAAGATAGCTATTCATAGATGGCTGTGGGTGTACAACTATGAAAATGGAATTTTAATGTACCGATACCTAATGGACTAAATCATATCTAGTTAAAAAGGTCTTGTCCATTTAATTAAGCTTGTGAATTTAGACATCTGTATGACTTGTACATTTAAGAAAATAATGCAAAAAGGAAAAAGGGAGAATTCCAATTAAAAATTTTATTTTTGACTTACCGGAAGTTATTATCTGATTGAGTTTCGTACAGAAACATCCGTCTTTTTTCATCAAGAAACGTAAAATGATATGCAAAACCTTTATTACACTAAAATAAAATGCATATTTGGCGTTAATATTAACTCTAGAATCCGTAAGAAGTATTTTCAGAACAAAATATACAAATATCCAAGCATGAAAATGAATTTTACACATTATCCCACATTGTAAAATGTACGATATGAGTAAACTCTCCAATTCTACAATTTAGAGCAGTTAAAACTACGCATGTTTGGTGTTATGCGGATAAACTAAAATATTGTGTAAAACTTTAAATTTAGGCTTAGGCTAATCATGGCATTCAGAAACATAATGACATTAGGCTGGCTTGGCAGACAGTCATTTAAAAGTCTAGTTAGCCCTACTAATCAGAAAACTATTACCGGTTCTAATATAATCCCAAGCATCAAGAATCAGTTCATGCCAATGTCTCATGGATTCGGTGCTGAAAGAAAATTCAATAATTGTTCAAGAATAGTGCGAAATTCAATTAAATGTCACCAATTACCTTCCAATGCACACTCCCAGTTTGCAACAATTGAATCAAGGTGCATGTATTATTCTTCAAGTATTAATCAGCAACAAAAGCAAGGTGATAAAACTACACATAGTAAACACTCAGACAATCTAAAACACCCAAGCCCAAGTAAAATATTAACCCAGAAAATTCCAACCAGAATCAAGACAGTTGTTCAGGAAGATAAGGTTAGTGTAGGACATAAAAACGCATTTGACACCAGGCTGAAATCAGAATACTATAGGCTAATCTGAACCATTTTTATACGCCCACATGAAATGGGGGGCGTATATTGTTGTCACCCACATCCGTCTGTCCGTCCGTCCGTCTGTCCGTCGGTCGGTCCGTCCGTCTGTCCGTCCGTCCGTCCGTCCGTCCACAATTGCTCGTAAACACTCTACACGGTGTAATTCTTGGCGGATTTAGATGAAACTTAATATGAGTGTTTATGATCACGCAAGGATGAACCCTATTGAAAATCAGCGAAATCGGAAAAAAATTAGTATGAGTTTGTGCCCTTGTTCTTGAATGGCTCGTAAACATTCTACAAAGTGCAATTCTTGACCGATTTTGATGAAACTTGGTGTGAGAGTATGTTATAACTCAAGGATAAACCCTATCGAAAATCAGTGAAATCGAAAAACATTTAGTATGAGTTATTGCCCTTGTTCTTGAAAACGCGTTCAATTTTAGCTTGTAAACACTCTTGAGAGAACAATTTTTAATGGATTTTAATGAAACTTGGCCTGAGTATTTGTTATCACCCAAGGATGAAGCCTATTGAAAACCAGTCAAATCGAAAAAAAATTAATATCAGTTATTGCCCTTGTTTTTGAAAACGCGTTCAATTTTTAGCTTGTAAACACTCTACAAAGCACAGTTATTGACCGATTTTGACGAAACTTGCTGAAATTGTTTAATATCACCCAAGAATGAACCCTTTTGAAAATAGCACATATCGAAATATATTTAATAGGAATTATTGCCCTTGTTCTATAAAATGTGTTGGATTTTTGCCTTGTAAACACTCTACAAGTCACAATTCTTGAGCGATTTTGACATAACTTTGCATGAGTATTTCTAATCACTTAAGGATGAACCCTATTGAAATTCAGTTAAATCGAAAAATATTAAGTTATTGCCCTTGTGTTTGAAAACGCGTTCAATTTTAGCTTTTAAGCACTCTAGAAATAACAATTCTTAATGGATTTTGATAAAACTTGGCTTGAGTATTTGTTTTTACCCAAGGATGAACCTTATTGAAAATCAAATAAATCGAAATATATTTAGTGTCAGTTATTGCCCTTGTGTTTGAAAACGGGTTTAACTTTTTGGCTAATAAACACTCTAGAAGGTACAATTCATGACCAATGTTGACAAAACTCACTGAAATTGTTGGATATTGCAAGGGATGAGCCTAATTGAAAATTAAAAATATCAAAATATATCTAATATGAATTATTGCCCTTGTTCTTTTAAACGCGTTCGATTTTTGTCTCGTAAACACTCTACAATTCTTGATGGATTTCGATGATACTTGGTATTTAGTACAAGTTATTGACCTTGTTTTTGAAAACGCGTTCAATTTAACTCGTAAACACTCTAGAAAGAACAATTTTGAATGGATTTTGATGAAACTTGGCTTTAGTATTTGTTTTCTCACAAGGATAAACCCTATTGAAAATCAGATAAATCGAAAAATATTTAGTGTCAGTTATTGCGCCTGTTTTCAAAAACAATTTCAACTTTTGGCTTGTGAACACTCTAAACATTCCTTTTTGACAAACTCGCTGAAATTGTTTAATATCAACCAAGGATGAGCCTTTTTAAGAATTAAAAATATCAAAATATTATTAAGGGTGAACCCTATTGCAAATCATAAAAATACCGAAAAATATTTAATGAGTTGAGTTAGGTACAATTCTTGACAGTTTTTAATGAAACTAGAGACCCTAGAAAAAAATAGGTTGGTAGGTTGAATAATTCATTCCACTTATTGTAACCTTACTGAAAAGTTTTTATTTGAAATAAATGCTGCCAGTGGGCGTATATTACCTTGCCTGGCAAGCTATCTTTCAACTTGTGAGAGATCAGATCTTGTTGTTTGATTGATAAATATAAGTTTTATGTGCTTTTATAGATTTAAACCTGTAATCAATTGAATGGATAGCCACCCATATTTTAAAAAATTACAAACACAAGACAAGATCTGACGTAGGCTACTATTTTCTTTTCACTGATCAACATTATTTTCAGGTGGATAAGATGGTAGCAGCTTATTCTATAGCAGAAGAAATAAACCTCGAAAGATTAAAAGATAGTTTTCAAAAAAAGGGTCTTTACAATTTGGTTCCATTACCAGCAGGTATATTATTGTACTTATATTCTCTTCTAAATTATGTCACCAAACCTCAAATATAGGCTTTGTTTTGTGTATCAATTTTTGGATTTTGGTATTAAATAGGCATTTTAATTTTTGCAGATGCTGAAGCCTTGATGTTCCAAGCTAAATATCCTCTAGAGGAAACTGACAGAGAATTATTTATATTTAGAAAAGGTTCAGCTGTTTTTTGGAATTTCACTGAAACTGAGGTAGGTCTGTTACTTATCGTGATGAATATGTTGAGATATTTTTTTAAGAAAGTAAAATTATGTTATTTGCATTCTATGTATATCTTTCTTCATTCACCATAATAAGTTAGGAGCACAAAGATGGTGAACCTGTATTTCTTATGACCAAGATATTATGACCAACTCTGACAAATGGAAGTAAGTGACAAATTTGAAATATATGAGTATATCATTTAAAAAAAATTGATGGTGATTTGACCCTCTAAAGCCTGTAAAAATGTTCTTGAAAGGCAATTAGTGTGCACTCTCATTTGATTCATTTACAATAACAAAGGAAGTGTGTAACATTTTGTGTACTGTAATGATTAACGTTTGAAGATGGAAGTAAGTTTAACAGAACAGTATTAGTAATTATTCAACCAATCACCTATTGAAGAAATATTTTATAACATTATGACAAAATATGATATATTTGGTTTTACCTGTCAGATTGTTCTCTTTCACTAAAATTTGGTTCCTTTAGGAGGAGAGTAAGCAAGTAAAAATAGGAACCCAGTTGGCATTATGTAGCATAAGGCTACCAATGTTAAAAATACTGAAGGAATTATGTAAAGGCTATGGAAGACCCTTGCCATGGTATGGAAAGTTACAGTTGGCTTATATACAAAATAATTCACTTTTTGTGTGGTAATCGATTTATCGATTTCCATGTTGTTTTCATATCGACTTTTTGCTAGACCGGAAGTGAGCTGTTGCATTTGCACCTGGGTGAAAATTAGGTTATAAGTCCGGTAGTTTTTTAATTAAATACCGGTACTTTATTTTTCACATGGGTGAGGTATGTAACTTTGGTGAAAATTATTGTTTTTAATTAAAAACTACAAAACGACTTATCATGCACCGAACTTTCACCTGGGTGTGGTGAAAAATAAAGTATTGAATTAATAACAGGACTTATCACCTAACTTTAATCTGAGTGTGGTGAAAAATAAAATATTGAATTAAAAACTACCAGACTTATCACCTAACTTTAACCTGGGTGTGGTGAAAAATAAAGTATTGAATTAATAACAGGACTTATCACCTAACTTTAATCTGAGTGTGGTGAAAAATAAAGTATTGAATTAATAACAGGACTTATCACCTAACTTTAACCTGGGTGTGGTGAAAAATAAAGTATTGAATTAATAACAGGACTTATCACCTAACTTTAATCTGAGTGTGGTGAAAAATAAAATATTGAATTAAAAACTACCAGACTTATCACCGAACTTTAACCTGGGTGTGGCGAAAAATAAAGTATTGAATTAAAAACTACCAGACTTATCACCGAACTTTCACCTGGGTGTGGCGAAAAATAAAGTATTGAATTAATTACAACAGGACTTATCACCTAACTTTAACCTGGGTGTGGTGAAAAATAAAGTATTGAATTAATAACAGGACTTATCACCTAACTTTCACCTGGGAGTGGTGAAAAATAAAGTATTGAATTAAAAACTACCGGACTTATCACCTAACTTTAACCTGGGAGTGGTGAAAAATAAAGTATTGAATTAAAAACTACCGGACTTATCACCTAACTTTCACCTGGGAGTGGTGAAAAATAAAGTATTGAATTAAAAACTACCGGACTTATCACCTAACTTTCACCTGGGAGTGGTGAAAAATAAAGTATTGAATTAAAAACTACCGGACTTATCACCTAACTTTCACCTGGGAGTGGTGAAAAATAAAGTTTTGAATTCAAAAATAAATGTTTTTTATTAGTGGATGATCAAGTTATACCAGAAAATATATATTTCAGATATTTACAGAAAGATTTACATTTATTTCAGCTGATTCTTTTCATGCTCTTACAAAAAGGGGATACGAAAAAAAGATATAACATGAATTGTTTCATAGAATTTATTAATCTGAATGGAAGAGCAATTTGCTGATGCTGATATCATAAATTTTAAAGACAGGGTATCAAGCAAAAAGTTTACACCTAAGCAAATATTATCAAACATATGCAATTGAAGCTCAAGAGTGGTTCCTCTATGATCTTCTGGTAAAATTCTGTCAATAATGCAGAGTTTCAGTCAATTGAATTTCTACAAAAAAGAATGGTCTAATTGCTTCTGGAAGATATACTATTTGACAGAAAAGTACCAGGTGGGGATACACAATAGCAAAAAAGCTGATACAAAACTGCTGTTTAATGCCCAAGTCTCTTGGTATATAGTGAATCTAAATTTTACCTTAACTTAAGAGTTGGCAATTGTTGTTTATTACTAATAGATAATCAACAAGGATTTTCGATTCATATTACAGTTGCTAATAACTATTTAGTGAAGCCCAATATCCTTGCTTGTGGTATGTAATTTAGAAATGAAATGAAATGAAATAAATGGAGTTTTACGTCCTACTCTTCTGCACCTTATGGGCTAATGAAGACGGGCAACGCCATGCAGTGTGCAATGAGGGAAATTTTGCCAGGACAGCGGCATTAGCCTACTCTTTTTGCGATTTCCAACTGTCGAGGGATCTTTAACGTGCACAGCCTGTAGCACGTTTATTGTCCCATCCGAACGACTAGACGCTTTTTCCATGTCAGTCCCTCCGACCTGCATCACTGACAAGGGGAAACCGGGCTGAAAAATCCGAAAGTTCATCTCGACCTTTTGCCGGGATTGAACCCTGGACCTTCAGGTTAGCGAGCAAGCGTCTAACCCACTGAGCCACCGCGGCTCCCAGTATGTAATTTAGAGAGCAGAGCCCTTTTCGGTTATTACACTTTTAAAAAGACATTTCACTCACTTTCTTTTTGTCAGAGTTGTGCACCATTACAGGACAAATTTTACCAAAATGTTGCAAAATATTTTGTTTTGCAGACAAATGAAGTAATAAAACATATAGAAATATTCTGTGAAAATTTGGAACCAGTTGTTGTAAAAGAATTTTTACATTATAGACTTACCCAGTAAGTAGTCTTTTTGCATTAAAAATTGTCTTGGGATGAAATAATTTTGATCTATCTTGGAATTTAATGTTGGTTTATTCAATTTTTTTTTCAAATCATTATTTATGTTTTCAAGGTATACTGGAAAATTACTAGAGTTTATGTCAGCCTAGTCAATATTTTGTTAGATGTTTGATTTTCTTTTATTGTAATAGTAGGCCTAATGTGAAAGTTTCAACTCAAGCATCTCTTTGATAGACTGTCATCTTCTTTTATTGGACCAAAAGAAGGCAATACTTTATTGACTATTTCAGGGAACCTTCAAAGTTGGTTGGTGAAAGAATAGAGTTAAATGACAAAACAGAAAATTTAAAACTTGAGAAATATACATGTTCTGATGCCTTATCACAATCAGGTAGTTATTAGTTATTAAATCCACAATCAGGTAGTTATCAGTTATTAAATCAAAGTAGGGTAGAAAATTGTCATATACTGACATCATTGGATAATTAACAAGATTTTGTGTTTTAATGTTGTGTATTTATATGTGTATTTTATTTCAGTATCATTACAAGCTATTGAAGATTCTGTTCAAGATTTCTCTGTTTCTATGGAAGATATAGCAGAGGTATTCTTTCTTTTGTTATATTGAGGAAGATATTCAAATTAGGCAAATTCAAAATTAGAAAGATTTCTGCCCAGTATTCAGTTAAATAATGTGAACCTTTGTTGTGTTACCAGAGAAAAGAATCTCAGATTCCTTGAACCCTTTGAATCTGTGAATAATGTTTCCATTACTTAAGCCATTTCCTATCAATTTACAGAAACTAAAAGAAGGTGCAACAATCAAGCTAACAAAGAAAAATGTTTTACAGAAAACAGGAGAATTATTTGTATTCAGGTGAAATTTTAATCTTTTAAATCTTTTCATATTCTATAGACTTTTACTAAGAATTTACTTTTATCTTATCTTATATCCAGTATTTCTAGAAAATAAAATGCTTTATCATGCAAAAAAACACATAACACAAGCCTTGTAGAAAGCATAGTAATTCTTTTGGCAAGAGAAATTTGTATTTACTGTTACTGTACATACACCAATAGATTTAAGATTTGAACGACATTTAGACCATGAGGGCAGATATAGCAAGAAACTCAAAGGCAATATTATGTTATTACAACAACAGCTGTACATTGTGTTGAAACTTGTATGCGTTATTTTTATACGCCCACATGAAATGGGGGGCGTATATTGTCGTCACCCACATCCGTCCGTCCGTCCGTCCGTCCGTCCGTCCGTCCGTCGGTCCGTCCGTCCGTCCACAATTGCTCGTAAACACTCTACACGGTGTAATTCTTGACGGATTTAGATGAAACTTAATATGAGTGTTTATGATCACGCAAGGATGAACCCTATTGAAAATCAGCGAAATCGGAAAAAAATTAGTATGAGTTCGTGCCCTTGTTCTTGAATGGCTCGTAAACACTCTACAACGTGCAATTCTTGACCGATTTTGATGAAACTTGGTTTGAGAGTATGTTATAACTCAAGGATAAACCCTATCGAAAATCAGCGAAATCGAAAAACATTTAGTATGAGTTATTGCCCTTGTTCTTGAAAACGCGTTCAATTTTAGCTTGTAAACACTCTAGAAAGAACAATTCTTAATGGATTTTAATGAAACTTGGCCTGAGTATTTGTTATCACCCAAGGATGAAGCCTATTGAAAACCAGTCAAATCGAAAAAAAATTTATATCAGTTATTGCCCTTGTTTTTGAAAACGCGTTCAATTTTTTGCTTGTAAACACTCTACAAAGCACATTTATTGACCGATTTTGACGAAACTTGCTGAAATTGTTTAATATCACCCAAGAATGAACCCTTTTGAAAATAGCACATATCGAAATATATTTAATAGGAATTATTGCCCTTGTTCTATAAAATGTGTTGGATTTTTGCCTTGTAAACACTCTACAAGTCACAATTCTTGAGCGATTTTGACATAACTTGGCATGAGTATTTGTAATCACCTAAGGATGAACTCTATTGAAATTCAGTTAAATCGAAAAATATTTAGTATCAGTTATTGCCCTTGTGTTTGAAAACGCGTTCAATTTTAGCTTGTAAGCACTCTAGAAAGAACAATTCTTAATGGATTTTGATTAAACTTGGCTTGAGTATTTGTTATTACCCAATGATGAACCCTATTATAAATCAAATAAATCGAAATATATTTATTGTCAGTTATAGCCCTTGTTCTTGAAAACGCGTTCAATTTTAGCTTGTAAACACTCTAGAAAGAACAATTTTTAAAGGATTTTGATGTAACTTGGCTGGAGTATTTGTTGTCTCCCAAGGATGAACCCTATTGAAAATCAAATAAATCGAAATATATTTAGTGTCAGTTATTGCCCTTGTGTTTGAAAACGGGTTTAACTTTTTGGCTAATAAACACTCTAGAAGGTACAATTCATGACCAATGTTGACAAAACTCACTGAAATTGTTTGATATCGCAAGGGATGAGCCCTATTGAAAATTAAAAATATATCTAATATGAATTATTGCCCTTGTTCTTTTAAACACGTTCGATTTTTGTCTCGTAAACACTCTACATGGCACAATTCTTGACCGATTTCGATGAAACTTGGTGTGAGAGTGTGTTATAACTCAGGGATGAACCCTATTGAAAATCAGCGAAATCGAAAAATTTTTCAGTATGAGTTACTGCTCTTGTTCTTGAAAACGCGTTCAATTTTAGCTTGTAAACACTCTAGAAAGAACAATTCTTAATGGATTTTGATTAAACTTGGCTTGAGTATTTGTTATTACCCAATGATGAACCCTATTATAAATCAAATAAATCGAAATATATTTATTGTCAGTTATAGCCCTTGTTCTTGAAAACGCGTTCAATTTTAGCTTGTAAACACTCTAGAAAGAACAATTTTTAAAGGATTTTGATGTAACTTGGCTGGAGTATTTGTTGTCTCCCAAGGATGAACCCTATTGAAAATCAAATAAATCGAAATATATTTAGTGTCAGTTATTGCCCTTGTGTTTGAAAACGGGTTTAACTTTTTGGCTAATAAACACTCTAGAAGGTACAATTCATGACCAATGTTGACAAAACTCACTGAAATTGTTTGATATCGCAAGGGATGAGCCCTATTGAAAATTAAAAATATATCTAATATGAATTATTGCCCTTGTTCTTTTAAACACGTTCGATTTTTGTCTCGTAAACACTCTACATGGCACAATTCTTGACCGATTTCGATGAAACTTGGTGTGAGAGTGTGTTATAACTCAGGGATGAACCCTATTGAAAATCAGCGAAATCGAAAAATTTTTCAGTATGAGTTACTGCTCTTGTTCTTGAAAACGCGTTCAATTTTAGCTTGTAAACACTCTAGAAAGAACAATTCTTAATGGATTTTGATTAAACTTGGCTTGAGTATTTGTTATTACCCAATGATGAACCCTATTATAAATCAAATAAATCGAAATATATTTATTGTCAGTTATAGCCCTTGTTCTTGAAAACGCGTTCAATTTTAGCTTGTAAACACTCTAGAAAGAACAATTTTTAAAGGATTTTGATGTAACTTGGCTGGAGTATTTGTTGTCTCCCAAGGATGAACCCTATTGAAAATCGAAAAATATTTAGTACAAGTTATTGACCTTGTTTTTGAAAACGCGTTCAATTAAACTCGTAAACACTCTAGAAAGAACAATTTTGAATGGATTTTGATGAAACTTGGCTTTAGTATTTGTTTTCTCACAAGGATAAACCCTATTGAAAATCAGATAAATCGAAAAATATTTAGTGTCAGTTATTGCGCCTGTTTTCAAAAACGCTTTCAACTTTAAACATTCCTTTTTGACAAAACTCGCTGAAATGGTTTAATATCAACCAAGGATGAGCCTTATTAAGAATTAAAAATATCAAAATATTATTAAGGGTGAACCCTATTGCAAATCATAAAAATACCGAAAAATATTTAATGAGTTGTTATTAGGTACAATTCTTGACAGTTTTTAATAAAACTAGAGACCCTAGAAAAAAATAGGTTGGAAGGTTGAATATTTCATTCGACTTGTAACCTCACTGAAAAGTTTTTATTTGAATTAAATGCTGCCAGTGGGCGTATATTACTTTGCCTGGCAAGCTATCTTTTTAAGAAAATGTTATACCACAATATAACTTTTGTGTTTCTTGTTATATCCACCCATAGATTTATCAAATCTGAATTCAGTAAAAAGAACAAAAAACAGAATTTGGAATTCATATCATTTTTCATTCTAGATGCAAGATTAATCTAAGTGCTGACTATTTGGATACTCCTGATTTTTATTGGGAAAGAGATAATTTAGAATCTATTTATCAGAGTATATGTAGTCATTTATTGATAAGTAAACGAACTAGGGTTAGTATGTGTTTGTAATATATGTTGACTAATGCTGTATTCCATACCACTCAAATAAATTATGTAATTTGAAATTGTACCGATTTCAGTGGAATGACAGTTAATTATTTATAGTAATTTATATGTTTTAGAGAATTTTCACTACTACTAGTAATTACAACCTCTCAATTTAGAATTCACTATTTTCTGCTCCTTTTCTGAAGCTGGGAAATAAGGAAAATGGCATGCTAGGTGCTATGAAGACACAATAGCAGATTTTGATTAAGATTTACTACATTTAGTAATTTCAAATATTTTATCTTTTTCAGGTATTAAATCAAAGAATAGGGTTATGCAGTGATTTATTAGATTTAATTCATTATAAATTAACAGATAACACTCATATTAAACTAGAGAAATATATAATAGCCTTAATTTTGATAGAGGTAATGTTACTTACTTAATTAAAATCTATCTAATCTTGGTCTGTTAATTTATAAGATGAATTTTGTATTTGATTGACATAAAGCCCAGTATGGATCAGAGCAACAATTATATTATGAGTAAAATAACTTAAAATACTTTGATTCTGGCAATTTATTTTTTAATAGTATTCAATAGTTCAGTACTGTTTAATATCAGAAACATTTTTGAATGACATGGATTTAAGTTTTGAACACTGTGATGATGTGATCATCTTGTATAAAGAATAAGCCAATATTAGCTCATTGAATAGATGAAAAAAGTTGATTTCGATGTTATTTTCATTGTAGGTTATTTTTGAAATAATACATGGTGTATCAGGCTACCTGAGGTAGAAATAAATGGTGTATTATTCATAATGCAATCAGACAGGCACAGATATTCACAACTCATCTAGTCTGAAACTGTATGAATATTTGAAGGACAAATTGGAGTAATCATGGTATTGTAACTTGTGTGTTCCAGCTTTAAACAAAACAATACAAAACAACAGAGGTTGTGACTGATTCCTGTCAACAATATGGTTTTGTTGATATTTGTTAGAGTTATAAATCTTGCAAATCATCCCATTTCTAAGATCTGTTCACCATTAGCTTATTTTCCAACTTCATTTAAATTGAAAATAAGAAATTAAAAAAGAAATGTTCATTTAATAAATTACAAATTGTGGACTTACTCCACATATATTTCTTATATATGTTTCTACTCATTAGTGGCATAATGAAACGCTGTGAATTAAAAGAATTTGGCGACTAAGGTTAGTCATAAAGAACCTTGGGCAGTCCATTTAAAATGGATTTAAAGCAAAGTTTCTCCACAAATTCATTTATTTTTTTATAAGATACTGAACAATTCAGTGCAGAGCTGAATTCTGCTTTCAGAAGGCAGGGCAATCCCAATGTACAGTGGTCCTCACTTATACCGAAAAACCAGTAATAACGAACAAATTTAAAAGCCCTGTTTTTCACTGCACTAATTTCATTGAAAAATAATAGGATAAAACGAAATGCTAGTAGCGGTAATAACGAATTGAAATTGACACCCTGTCTACCAAAATTAATGGTTATTACGAATAGATTAGTCATAATTAACCGATAATCTCAATCACCCCATCACGGCAATAAATTGTCACCTCGCGACTCCCGACTATCAATTATTATTTATCAATTAAACTTAATTAACATTTTGTGTAATCCTTTTGTCCTAACGAATTTCGGCTATAACGAACTAATTCGTTCGGTCCCGTATGATTCGTTATAGCCAGGTTTCACTGTACTTTCAGTGATTCAGTTGATATTAGGCCATCATGCTACCAGAATAGACCGATCTAGAAAATTCCATCAGATTAGTGGAAAAATTACCAACTATTCATTTATTTAGTTTTATTCATATTCACTTTAATAACAACATAAACAAATAAAGCAATAATAATAGTCAGCACTTGCTTGCTTTTATATTATAATTTGAATGTTTCAATCTGTACATTCTAGTGTAAATATATATTACTAAAAATCATAAACATAAATATTTCAAAATCACTCAAATTATAAATAATATATAACACTTTTGGTGTATCGGTAAACGCAATTATAATAATAATAATAATATATATTGATATTAATGCACACCTTTGTTACATTCAACACAAACATGAGCAGTCTATATTATTTTGGGGTAAATTGGTTGTGTTCATTACAAGTTAAATTACCTTGAATTAAGTGGACTGCACGTGTATGTTTTGAATTGGACCTAAATGTAACTATAGTTTTGATTCTATAACTTCAAATCAATCCATCAATTAATAAACATGAGAACTAAAGGATAAAAGCAAAGGAGAAGATAAAACTTTTCATGTTTACTTTGCTTTCTCAAAACAGAAATCTTATTTTGACATAGTGTTCTTAACAAAACAACATTTCCATTTAGACTCTTGAGCAATATGTAGACTTATCAATGCCCATTTTAAATGCCAAAAAATAAATATCTTTCCATTTTGGTAGCAATGGATTCTATATTTTGACTGTAATAACAGCTTAAGATAGTCAACAATAGTTGAAAAAAAAAAAATGCTTCAATGCATAACACTATAAACTTTCTCCTTACAGTCATATCAACAAACTTTCACTCACTGACATTAGAACCCACAACCATTTGTTTGACAAAAACAAGCCAATGGCATCATGAAACAATCTTAAGAACAGGGCTACAGAATTTCATTAAGTACTTTAATTTCAATAGATATTGAATATACCTTTAAAGAAATCAAACTGTTTTTGTTACTGATTTTCAAAATCCCAGATAATATCTTCGCTCCACTTTCCCTCAATTTTTATTAAATATATTTTATCATAACAAATATACAGCTAAACTGAATTATTAATAAAGAAAACAGTGAATTATTTTCAATATTTATACAATTATCACGGACAATATTAAAAGCAACAAATATCACAAGTTTAGTTATTAGACTTTTTCTCAATGTTTATTGAATTCAATAGAATCATTAATCTCTCACATTACCCACTCAATGGATCTTCTCGACAATTGATAGCATACCTTAATCTTTCTGCCATGATCTCTTGACTGCTATATTGGGGTAGTTTAATCATAAACATACAAGTTTCAACACGAATATATCTTTTATCTGCTTGACCTGTAACAAAAATTGTGTCTACAATTCTTCAATACAATTTAAAAGCTTCACTTTAGTCTAGAAACACTATTTATTTACATAGCTGAAGAGTTTTAGAAGCAACTAGGCATAACAATTGTATTATGTTATAATAAAAATAGCTAATCAATTTATTGTAAGCAAGCATCATCATTTAGTATCAAATTATATAAGTTTTTAATATATCGGCAACAACATGTCAACCATGGATATATTGCAGTAATAACTAGCTCTATGTGACCTAAATTAAAATCATAAATGTGAGATAGTTCTCAGCAAAAAGAACCACATCTTCACAATGTCCAGCTAATACAAACTTCATGCTTGTACCTTACAATTACCACTTTTGTAGTATCACAGAATGCAGTAATTTGATTGAACTTAATGCAAGTGAATACTGTAAGGACCCTGACTAATTAACATTATGGCTTTGTGTTCACAAAATTTCTGTCAAAGCCTCCAAATGGCTGTATTTGCTAACGTAAAATCCAATCAAGTCACTTCATTACCCACATACATGAAACAAGGTGACTATAACAGTCAAGGTATAATTACAAAGTTTGTGTCAATTTGACACTGTGAAGATAAATGATAATACAATACATCAAAAAATGTAAAAAAACAACCTTACCTGATCCATCTGGTGGAGCTATCTTCATAGGATATGGTGGTACATGAGCTGACTCTGACCCACCATCTTGACAAGGACATGTTTGAGGTATTCTCTCCTGATTACAAGCAAATTTAATAAACTTGGCTAATTCTTCTTCAGTAAAATTTTCTAGAGTTTCCCAGAAAAATTCTATATGAGAATCAGTTTCTGTTAATCCTATCTGATACATTGTATGCATCTAAAAAAAATATTAAATGTGATTTATTTGGTTCAATAATGGTGGAATAAATGGAGCCTGTGCCAGTTTGACTTAGCCTCTATAGAAAAATAGTCTGGACTGGTTGCTTAAGATCTTTAGAATTGACCCAGTCTAGAGTAGCTGCATGCATTTGGTGTGGGGTAACTTCATTTAGAAGTAGAGTTTCCCTGTGATTTGTCGTGATTGCAAAAAAAGGTTGTGCAAGGTTTTGGAAAAGACCCTGGAAACTTAGAGATGATATCTGCCCTATAGTAGTTATCTCCCTTGAGCGTCTTACATTAAATTCAATTGTGAGACAATATATCCTTGGGAAGAAGTCGGGGTGTTTGAAATTACCTTCAAAAACTGAAGATTAACACTAGGTAATCCACACATTCTAATTTCTAAATCAGCTGGTGTATATAGATTTAATAATTGAATGGGTATGATAGCAGCTAGACCCATCCTTACACATTCCATTCTATTCATATTGAATAATTCTCTTAACCTCAATTTACATATAGCTTCTACATAACTCTGTCGATTGTTCCAGCTGAAATATGCAATAATATACAAGCCAGTATGCACATGTGGGTAAATATTAAAACAATTGCAAAACCCTATATATACAATGATAAAAACCTAAGGTATGCAATGACAAAAACCTTATATGATAAGAACAGAATTCTATAAAGGTAATGTTTGACGCACTATTTAGATACACATGATTCCAGGCAAATAAATACAGACAAAACAATGGTCTTACCTAACAGGTATATTATGACCATCAGGTATCAATTCTACATCTTCACCTAATAATGATGAGTAGACAAATCTAGGATAAACATCACTACATAGAGCTTGTAGTTCACCTTCAGTTTCAACCTATAATAGGACAGATTCCATAAAACAAGACATTTAAAGCTGGAAAACAGGATATACTTCAAATTTGAGTTATAGCCTGATGAATAGCTAAGAGCATTGATTACAAAGAATGCATCTATATACAGTATGATCAAAACTGTAGTCTTTATCATGTTCACAAGCTAATTTTGATGGGTTTTGACTCAGTCAAGGGCATTAACTTAAAAACGGATCGTTGAAAAATCGTCAATATCAAACCTATCCAAGATCTCATCGACATAAATGATCACATCAAATTTCATTCAAATCTGATGAAAACTGTAGTCTCTATTGCGTTCACAAGCAATTGTAGACGGTAGACGGACAGGGATGACGACAATATACAACCGCATTATAACGTGGGCATGTAAAAACATACCAATTCTATTTTTTTAATATAATTGTAAGTTAAAATATCAGCCTCCTGTATATCTGTTATAGGATCAATCATTGTTGATGTTAAACACTTCCAGAATGATGTAACAATATCTAGTTCCAATGGAATATCAGCTCTCATTGTTACTCCCAGAATCTGAAAATATAATCATACATATTTCACACTACTATCATATCAAATATTATATTGCAAAGGAGAAAATTCTATGATATATGTAATTACATGTATTGAAATTAAGTCAATTTAAAATGTCAAGGCTTATTTTCATATAAGATCAATATCCTACAAACAACTACATGTAATCCAATTAAGTCCATAGTTCTAGATTGAAAATAGATGTTTTTTCTCACCTGGCCAAAGAACTGGAGTAATTTTTCTTCAGAATAAGTCATCTGACCAGGTTTCAGGAAACACTTGCCTCTGTTCATACCAGAAGATGAACTAGGACATGGTACTAAGAACGATAGTGCTGAACTTTGTATTTCTTTTGCTATCTGACCCAGAAAATGTCTGAATGATCCACCTGTGAGAAAAATACAACAGACTTAAAGAATAGTTCAATTCCAACTTTGTGAGTGGTGAGTACTTGTCAAAAGCATTAGACCAAAACATATTTGTAAGAAAACATTACCTTTAATAAATTGCCTACAAAAACTGTAGGAACCATTAATCAATTATTATCTTTGTAAAGACGAAAGAAGACTGTTGTGTTTTTGTTCTATTTAGATGAGTGAGTAAGGTCTATTCTTATCACATCAAAAAAGATATACTGTTGTTTGGGGGTATGAAAATATCAATGTTATATTATCAATTCATAAAAAGCCCTACATAATAATAATAATAATAACTTTATTTCAAGGAATATATACTTACTATTACCATGCACTTCCTCACCAGTTAACCTGACATTAAAAGCATATGTAGGATCTCCACCACTAGCTAGTCTAACACACAGTCTACTCGAAGGTATATTAGATAACTGTCTATATGCTTGACAATAGACAGATGAAAAACTTGTCTTCTTTTCTCCTGAATCACAATTTAAAACAGTAAAAATTGTGTGAGGAATAAGGCAAGACAATTGGCTATTGTTATATTTATTAAAATATCAATGTTTTTTATTTCTCATCTTCTACTGTGAGATTGTTAAATATATAGGTACATAATATTTTTACTTCTGACAGATTTTTTTATATAGAGATCAGCATTAGCAATTAATGCACATCTCATTCAAGATTCCTTACACAAAATAGTGTAGTGATGAAAGTTAATCTTTTATAAAGTCATTACCTCCAATAGTCTCTAAAGGATCTAAAGTGATCTCAGGAGCAGCCTGATCAGGTTTTCTCAATGCTGTGGCATTCAATATTCTATTTACTAGGTTATTTTTCATATCATAAAATATTAGATTCCGTATTTTGAAGATAGCCTTAGCTGTACTGCGACTATATTTTGTGTTAGAACGTAATTCTATAAGTGGTAAAAAGAATGTTTCTAATGTTCTATTTAGATTCTGTAGTATGGCAAATCTTAATCGGATACTTTCCAATGGAACACCTGTAATAAAACATTATGTCTTTCAAATGGTATGCATTAACCCCTAGGCCAACGTGCAAAATAAAAACCTAACTGCATTTACATTTCAGGTGACTAGAAAAGTTAATTATGACAGAGTTTCAAGAAAAAATAATTTTCTTAATTGCCAATTTTTTAAATGTCCATTTAGTTAATAATATTAGACCATATTCACATCTCTGTAGAAAAAGGAAAATTGTAGTTCTTTGAGCAAGAGTGCAAAAATTCTGGTCTTGCTTGCCTGTAAGTTGGTCATGTTATAACCAAACCCATTTTCTCTTTTCTATATAAAATATATATACATGTACATGTATGTTAGATTCTGTAATTCATATTTAACTTAAATACCTTGTAGTCTGACATATTTTTCACCAGCCAAATCTGCATCAGATAATATAATTTCGTGTGGATGTAATCGTGATGAGCCTACAGCCAATTGTCTTGTTAATTGATTAACATAATTAACTAATGACGTATCCATCTCTATTGACCATTGTTTAGAGAATTGTTGAGCTTGATTAATATCACTACAACAACATCTACCAATGAAAATAAGATCAATTATAATATATATATAGTGTAAAACATCCACAGTGGTTGAAATTTATTGATATTATTAGATAAATGTCATAAACTTTTCCAGTAGTTTTAATTAATTTATGAAAGCCTATGATAAATATAGTGAAGATAAATAAAACATTTATAGTAGTTGAAATCTAATGATAAAATTATAAGATAAATGTAGTAAATTTTTACAGTGAATTATTGATAAAATTAGAAAATAAATATTGTAAAACTTTTACAGTATTAAATGATCTTTATTTATAAAATTATAAGATAACTAGTAAAACTAGTACTTTAGTTGTTAATTGATATTTATTGATAAAATTATAAGATAAATAGTTGATATTTATTGATAAAATTATAAGATAAATATAGTAATATTTTTATAATAGTTGATATTTATTGATTTATTTATAAGATAAATATAGTAAAATTTTATAGTAGTTGATATTTATTGATAAATGTATAAGATAAATAGTAAAACTTTAACTTTAGTTGATAGATGATATAGTGGTATATTTTTACAATAGTTGATATCTATTGTAATATTTTACAGTAGTTGATATTTATTGATAAAATTATAAGATAAATACATGTAGTAAAACTTTTACTTTAGTTGATAATCGATATTGTGGTTTATTTTTACAATAGTTGATATTTATTGATTTATTTATAAGATAAATATCGTAAAACTTTTACAGTAAATGATTTTTATCAATAAAATCATAAGATAAATAGTAAAACTTTTACTTTAGTTGATAATTAATATTTATTGATATATTTTTAAGATAAATAGTTGATATTTATTGTTCTTATAATTTAAGATAAATATAGTAAAACTTTTATAGTAGTTGTTTCTTTTTTCTGGAAATTGAAGAGGATCAGTAAAACATGAAAACTGGTCTATATTATACCTGTTAAAGGAGAAGTCAAAGCCAGAAGTTAATAATGCCCTCCATACACAGCGAATATCTTGATGACCAGTCTCTATTACATAATTTAGAAATCCTTCTAATGTTAGTGATTTTCCTTCACCTTTACTGCCAACCTGTCAATTTAATATAAATTTTACCAGACACATTTCAGTTGACAGGAAAATCAGATGTAAAAAATGACTACTTTTTGGACAGTGGCCCTACAAACAACTCCACATTAGTCAGTATCACACCATGGAAATCAAAGCTAATATAATATACAAAATTTTGTCCTGATTTCCTTGCAATCAGTAATACTACATGTATTGATTTTTACTGACACTTTAAGGCTTAAGCCAATTCAAAATTCAACAAAATTTTTTATTCATTGGTTTAGATTTTACCTTGGTTTCTTTAGAAGCAGATGGAAGATCCTTAGAAGAAGTTGATTCTTTAGAAAGAGATTCTTTTGAAATAGCTACTTCCTTCGTAGATTTCTCTGGTAAATCTTTTCCTTTCACTTTTAACTTAATTGGTGTTCTGAAAAGGACCAAAAAGTTACCATAAAACATAAGGAAACAACTCCTCATGGCTCTGTTACCTTCTTTGTCTAATAGATAAAGAACAACCTTGTAGACTTGAAGCTTACAGCCTAATAAGTGAAGATCAACTTGCAGAACTTGATACAGGTACAACATAAATGAGCATTATTGGAAAAATGAAGACAAATAGTTTACTTTTCAAATCCAAGCACAACCTTCTCTTTTGATGTTCTGGGAGATTTTTTAGCTGGCCTTCCTTTTCCATTTTTATCTGTTGGTGACAGGCTGAAGAATATAATCAAATGTATTGTTTTTTAAAATGTTCTACATATATTTTAAACATGTTAATGTATCAAACAAAGATTTATAAGGCCTAAATCTACACAAATTACATGTATAATAATTAAAAATCAAAATTTCAAATTTTAACATAATACCTAAGAATAAAATGTTACATTTTCTAAAACAGTGTTTAATTAATAGAATTACCTTTCTTTATCAGGTGTTCTAACAGTACCATATTGTAATAATATATGTGTCACTAACTCAGCTAGAGGTTTTTTGGCAGGTCTTAATGAATTCAAAAAGATATATAACATATTGTCATGTGTATTCTTTAATATATGTTCTTTCTCTAAGGTGATAACTCCAGAACGTGAGTCAATAATTCCAGTTTGTTGGGCAACAAAATAACAACTGTGAAAAATATCAGTCAATGCTCTCACTGCACCTTCTTGTAGCTGAATTAAAGCATTACGGTAAAGTCTAGAGGAAAGAAAGCTATCCAAAGCAGCATTGCCACTTTCATTTTCAGCTAATAAAGTGGAATTGACAGTTGAAATGGATAAAACTTCATCTGGAATGTCCATCATTCCTTCATCATCACTATTTAGTCCAATCACAATCGGTTTACATTTATATAATGCCTTTTTAACAGCTTCTACCTTAGCTTTAGCAGGCAGAGACAGAACAGCAAATCCCTTTGAAAATGGAGGTGGTGGTTTGCTTGGACCTTCATCAGGTTTATCTGAAACTGGTGCATCAAATTTTGGGAGGAACAAACCATCTTTGTCAATTCCACCATGAACACTACAAACCTTATACACAGCTTGTTTGATTTTATCAATTGGCACATGATCTGGGATACCAGTTAAAATAAGCAAACGTGAATAGGCTGATGGTATCATCAACATTTTATATGCATCTGAAACAGCCTCAGACCAAACACGATCATTATTTTCTTCACTAAATGCCAGTCCTCTTAATAAACTATTTATATTGTGTGCACGATCCAACCAAGATGACTCTTCACTTTTCAAGCTTGATACACTAGACACTTTACTAGACGGAGAAGTGGGCAGGCTATCTGTACTTGTAGAAGCTACAGAGAGACTACTAGAGGCTGCGTTTGTTTCTGTAGTTGTGGATGAATCACTTTCACTGACTCTTGGACTGACAGAACTAGAACTTTTCCTCAGGGACGTAGAAGATCTTTCTCTTTCTCTCTTAGTCTTTAATTTCTTCTTTTTAGCAATAGCACCACTACTTGGTGGACTGAGAGAAACCTCTGGCGCACTTGCTCCCTCTGATTTTTCACTATTGCTCACATTTACTTCTGTTATGGCAAGATTGACTTCCATTAATGCATGGAAATAGGTTGAAAAACGTCCAGCCTCTGCAACTCCTATTCCTGTACCAAGACCAAATAATGTAGGCTTGATTGGCCAGTCCTTTACTTCATGATCAAACAGTTTTTTCAATTCAATAGGCAGATTTGTCAACAGGCCCTGAAGTGGACTAAATCGTCTGTTCACATGATTCAATCCGTTACCTTGACCACCAGCGCTGAAGTCCAGAATCCTGAAGGCCTGAGCCAGAAGATGAAACACAAATTCTTTAATAAGTGATGGGATATCTGTTCTCCAAATGTAACTACAGACCTGTTCAATCACTACACCAAATATGGCTGGAGTAATAGTGATATTGTCCAAACTCCACAAACTAGGCTGCTGTTCCATTTTCAACAAGTTCTTTTCTGATGGGAATTCACCACGATGAAGTTCACAACCTTTCATGCCACATCCAAAATTCTCAGTTAACAGAGTTTCTAAATAGGCAACAGCTGTTAGGAATTGTAATGGAAGAGCATGAATAGTTAAAATGATTCCTGGAGGTGGAGCTACCCCAGCGCGAACATTGACCCAATCACCTGGAATGATGGCAGGACCATATTGATCGTCCTGGTTACTAGAGGAACTGACGTCTGCAGGGTAACTGACCACTATCTGTCTTACTGGTTCTCCTGTTTTCTTCACTCTTCTACCAGTATAGGTACTGATTCTAGCCCAAGGTGATTTATATGGGGAGGAACTGCAATGTAGAATATAGCATAACATAAGATTTTGTACCATAAAGGAGTCTATTTGTGTTCAATGAATACCTGTAAGTGTATTTCAATTTAAGCTAAGACTTTTATATCCTTCAAGTAATAAATTGTGTTTTGTGAACAAATCAAAAATGACTTATAAATCGTGTTTTGTAAACCAAACAAAAATGACTTATAAATCGTGTTTTGTAAACCAAACAAAAATGACTTATAAATCGTGTTTTGTAAACCAAACAAAATTGTTTATCAATATACACCTAACAGCACTGCCTAAGTGCATTTCATTCCAGGAATGCAGCATTAACAATGCGAATAATGAAATTATGTATGACTGGTTTCCCCTATACAGAATAAGGAGTGTCAAAAGAATAAAGATCCCTTATGTTTTATTTAAATACTTTTCACTGGTCATTTTTATAATTTAAAACGTACCAAACTTTTTTGTGTGTGTAATTGTTTCAATCTAAACCAATATTTGATTTTTCAAATGAAGGAATTGTGTTCCAACTATCTTTGAAAATCATTTGAACTTGTCCTTAGCCATTTTCTTTTCAATATATGATGTTCTTTAAAAAAAACAAATAATGTCAAATACAAAAACAATTCGAGGTCTAAGGGACATAACAGTGTATTATTCATTATTTGAGATTACAAATTGCTTTCGGATTTCATTTGCTGTCCAGATCAGTTAATACTTTTTAATTTGGTTTTTTATTCTTTCACATCTGTTCTTTAATTTAGGTCCTACGATCCTGCAATTTGCTATAAGTCATCACGCTATAAAAAAGAAACTTCAAATGATAAGCGTGGCTGTACAGAATATGTTTTCTGGAGTTTTGTCCCTTAGAGATATAATTTAGAATTCTAAATGTCTTAATTTTGTTCCAAATATCCCGTATTATATATCTCCCTATAGAGGAGATAAGCCATAATGCCATTCATTAAAGGTAAGCTTATATAATAACAAGAATAGAATCATATTAACTGGATACAAATCATTTCTTAAAAAAAATCAAAACTCATATTTTGTAGATTGCCCAAATGCAATACCTTAAGTATACATCTTACAATAAAGCTTCATATATCATTGGAAAGATCTTATCGAGACCTATCGAATTTGTACAGGTCAGAAGGTCACCAGAGGTCAAGTTCATGATATACGACCCTTCTTAATTTTCATATTTTTTAATTGTAAATTCAAAATCAAAATTGCTTTCTATATATACTTTTACAAATGGTGGTAGATTCTATATACATCACAATAAAATTAATTGGATTATCCCCCGAGACCCCATTTCAATTTAAAGAAAAACAAGCACAGTTCGTATAGAAGAAATAACAAAATTTTGAAATTTTTAAACGCGCAATTTTAATTAAAATACCAAGTGTGATATCATAATGGAAAGATGAGATTCAGCGTAATAAGAATATATAAGAAATTATGTCCTATGTAAATTAGGTCATGTGATAGAGCTCTTTAAAGTTAAAATTCATGAATTTCAATGGCTGCAAAATCGAAAGTTAACATCGCACAACGAAAAAGAAGATACCATTTGGTAGATATAATCAAGGGCAATAAATTTAATTTAACTAATAGGGTCACCAAAGGTCAAGGTTAAAAAATTTGAGCCTTAAAAATTTTGACAATTACTACAAATTTTAAATGGAAATAAAGGAAAAGCAAATTCACTAGCATTCTTTTTTACGCAATCGATTGACGTTTCCAGAGGTACTAATTTATGCAAATTAGATTTAACCCAAAGAAGAACACACTGCAATAAAGAAACCATTCATAAAGTAACAAATCTCTACTTACTCTTTCTTTGCAGCTTTAGGATCAGTTTTACAAGAGACCACAAGACAAGCTGCACCTGGAAATTCTATATCTCTGTTGACAGTAATGTTTTTTACTGGAAACTCCATACATGGAAACATTTCTGGAGCATTCTGAAATCACATGATGTCAAATTTGATGTTCCTCTACAACTTCAACTACAAACGACGATATATCCTCACTGCCTCTTACAGTAACCAACATGAGTTATCATTATTTTGAAATTGATTTTCCATAGTACATTTTTAATGTTGACATTTACTAATGCTTAATATTGTACCCAAAATGATTCATGTTTTGCCTTCAGTAACATATTTTCATAACTAAATGTTACACTTAATATTTCTCAGCACAGAAATGATTAACATTGGCCTTAAATGATTTACATGCATGTACATGCAATTAATATTTGTTCAAAGCACTGACACATCTATTTACTTACTGGTAAGCAAGAGCAAATTTGATTGGTCAACTCTAATAAGTAATCTTCCCCATGATTGGCTGCTCTGGATATAGCTATTGCCAACTCCCTTTGCAGTCGTTTAACATTTGAGAATACCACATTGGCCAATGAACAAGACATGATCTCCAGACTCTTTTCACTGACACCTGTCAATCCGCAAGGTGTTTGGATGACACCTGTTGATGTAGGAGGGGCCAATAATTCACTGGCCAATAACTGAATGTTTTCTATGTCTAATTGTTGTAAAACTGCTGCACATGATTCCTGTGGTGAGTTGTGATCAGTGATTTCCATTCCTGGTGAATTGCAATGGTCTATTAAATAAAGAAATGCTGTACGCAGATAATGTTTCATCAGGTTGTTTTCTCGACTGATCAGTTCTCTAAAAAAATGTAAAAACTTGTTTAGAGTTTTATTCAATAATTCTTAAATATGTAGTCTAGAGAATGGTCAAAGAACACTGCATCAAAGATATACAGTTTTGTTGTTGTAACCGTTTACTACTTAATCCTTCACTGAAGGTTGGCTATAGTTGTACAGTGATATTCTGAAGTATACAGGGTTCCAAAGTCTAAATATTTTTATCATAATTAAGAAGAACCCATGATGAAATCAACAGTAGAACAAAAGAGTTAAATCAAATACTTACCCATGAATATGTGTATTTGATGTATCTAATGTCTGTCCACCAGATATTGAAGCTTTACGTAGACTCTGCGATGGTTTCTCTAAACTTTGTATGGGATACCAAAATCTAACCAAAACACCTTCACTTCTTAAATATGTTTCTACTTGTACCAATTCATTCGTCTGAAAAAACACCAAATTGACAAATTCATGAGAAATAAGATTTTGGATTTTTATCTCTCTTGACTGGCTTAAGAAAATTGTGGTCATGAAATGAGCAATGACTGATATAATCAGTTGATTTATTGACCTTACAATCATTACAACTTACAGCATCAATCTCTAGAACAGTACCAGTGGCACCAAAAGTCTTCAACATCGACCTCACAGCAAATTTTGGTAGGGCTGTTGATAGCGAGAGTTGTGGGCGTATAATAACTGTTGTTCCTTTCTTTACACGTTCTATAGTGAATTTAGCTAAATCTTCTTTAATGTCATCTATAGTAGGTAGGTGAAGGTCACGTGGTATGCCACCATTTTCTTCATATAGAAACTCTACAGTCTGTCTAGCTATATCGGTCATACCTAGAATACAAATTTTCCATTGTTTCTCAAACTACTATCAGTAGGAGATATTTTTTGCTTAAGTTTAACACATGAAAGGCAGAAAATGAACTCAGCTAATTTTTTATTCTAACTATCAAGGAACTTCAACTCACCTAATTGAAGAGCTCCTCTAATCTGTTCAAGTCCATCTTTTCTTTCAGCCTCATTTCTAAATCTGCGTCTGATGATTGGAAAAACTTTCTGTTCCCAGGCTTTTACTAATAATGCATAATGGTCTTCAACTGGCATATCCATAGGTTCTTCATCAGACTGGTCATCTTGGACTACCTGTGCACTAGTCACACTTGGTCCAGTATGTAATAAATTACTATAGCTATCAACAACTTTATATTGGAGGCACGTATCAACGGAATAATCTAGAAAATAGAAATTTGAACCAAACTATGTTGCAATGAAAGTACTCCTATAATTGCCATCACTTTTGACGTCATTACAAGTGATGAGCACAAAGCCAACTATATCAAACTGTGAATGTAATTCATTTGAGGAAAAAACAAACTTACCATTATTTGGAGGAGGTATAGTAGCTGTTTTGACTGAAATACCTTCTTGTGTTAGTAGTTCTTCAGCATCCAAACTAACACCACTACTAGTATTTGTCATTCCTTCTTCTTCTGTATCCGAGTTAGGATGAAATGGTAAATGACAGAAGGACTCCCTGATTTCACGAGTTAAATCACTTGCAGCTTCAGCAGCATCTCTATGTTCTTGACCTTCAGCATAGGCAAATGACTGAGCTCCAAAATTAGCTTGAACTCTACAATTCTATGAAGATAGAAATGAAATTTAATGAAGATTAACAACAGATAAAAGTATGGTTTAGAAAATGATTAGGGTAGCTTCCAAAAAAGATAGATCCGGGTTTACTTAAGTAAAAAGGTTACTAAAAAATGGGTAGCTTCTATCTGGTAATGTTCCATGTACTTACCTTTTTCTGTATATGAACAACTGGGAACATTCCACCAGAAACATCATCAATAGTATTGGGTAACTTGTGACCATTAAAGGTAAAGAATACACGACCTTTAGGTGTATCAGTTGAGGACCCAGATCGTTCCCAGCCAATACCTGCCACATCTCCTACTCCAAGAGTAATATCCATTCGGACACTTCTCCATTGTAATAAACTGGCTCCATTGTAATGTACTGCTTTGCCATTGCTGTAACAAATATCATGCTGGATAAAAATGTCACTGAATATACCAAGTGAGGCTTTCTCAAATTGGGCTAGTGAAATCAAACTTTGAATTTTGATTCACAAATTTCATGAACTCATGTTTTTTTTTTTATTTCATTCCAATTAGTGATGGTCAAAACTCTTACTTTAAAAGTAAACATGATCCAATAGGGTTGGTCCAGGCTCCATCTTTTTTCTCTGCTGCTGGAGCAAAACCAAACGACACCATGACACCACTATCATCTTGACTGTCTCCTAATGATGAAATCTTTATTTCCCAGTAGAACGAAGGAGCCTGAAACGTAAGGAAGTTTACATATATCAAAGACCAGCAAGATTTGAACTGCATGGCATGGTAACATAAACGTGGAAATTCGAAATGCAGCATGATCTCCCATTATAAATACTTGGTTCAGATTATGCATAAGCAATCTCTGATAACTTAAATAATAATTAACAATATATATTGATGATGTACCAAGTCACTGTTCTTACCTGTGTAGGCATAGGTTGGTTAGCATAAATCATAGTACCTCTAGGTAAACCACTACTAGCACTAGGATCACCTAGAAATGTTACAGCTGTTAGACCAGAGGAGAACAGACAAGCTCTAGCTGGTGGAAAATTACAACTGGCATTCCATACCATTTCTTTTACCTGTAAGACAAACCATAAATGGTTTAGTGAATTCTGATGATAGGTTTTTACCAATTGTAAAGTTATTCTAGAATATTAACTTGGTATAGATAGATAATCAACCAATCATGAACATATAAGTACAATTCAAACAAAATCAGAATCTACTTTGTGGTAGGACAAGTACTAATAAACACATTGTACATGTAAGTGTGCTTTACTAATTCTAACTAAAATCAACATAGAATATTCCTATTTATGCTTGTGCTTCAATATCTTTACTCGAGCAATAAAAACCTGAGGGACGAAATTTCCAAAAAACAGGTAGAATTGTATACAATTATGGACATAATTTTTCATACTTACAGGTTTAGTGTTATTTTTACAGGGTGGTGGAGGA
This sequence comes from Nipponacmea schrenckii, assembly GCA_030562195.1. Classification (NCBI taxonomy): domain Eukaryota; kingdom Metazoa; phylum Mollusca; class Gastropoda; family Lottiidae; genus Nipponacmea; species Nipponacmea schrenckii. The sequence goes on from CM060201.1 coordinate 10,064,726, forward strand.
GGTTTGGCACAATCACTATATAACATTCTTAATCTTTCCACATGGGATTCAATCACTGGTTTACGACTTCCCTTGCTACATTCTTTAGCTATAGATTTCATAATATTAATAGAAGATCCACATCTTTCACTAAACTCTCTAGCAAAGTCTAGATTCTGTAGATATTGAGCTAACACCATACAAGCTCTAGTCTTAATTTCTGCTATAACACGACAAGTTTGGTTACTCAGACTATTACCATCTCCAATGACTGGTAAAGATGTTTGTAGATATGACTGATCAGAATCTTGTGTATCTAATAGTGCTTGTACTGCTGTCAACACTGTTTCACTCATTTCATGTTGATGTTTCAAAAATGTCTACAAAAATAAATTTTAATTTTCAATTAACCTCCATTATCAGGACAGCTTGTTTAAATGATATGAAATGTATGGGGTTTAAAACCGACTCTGTGTAGAGACATGAGGAAAATTCCTCTATTCTAACTTTCAAATGAAAACACAAGAAATTTACTTGTAGTCTATTGTAGTTTCTATGGAAAACTACTTTTAAGTTTTATAAACATCTCTCTTGGAGGAGTGCAGTCATGAATTTAAGAATTGCAGCAATCTCCTTAAGGAAATAAATAACACAAACCTTATTTCTGAGAGGCTGTAGTCTGGAAACAGGGATTTCTATCAAATCACCAAATCTAGGAGCTGGATTATCACTTTTCTCATTATCAAGATGTACTATAGCTATATCAGTCTGATCTGATAGAGTTACCACATTACCAGTACTTCCTTCTATACCTTCACCTATCACCTGCATAAGAGGTATGAGTTCAAAAATTAATAACAGTTCAAGCCTCAACTATTCATTTCAGCTATCTTTTGTGTGGGGTCAGTGTTTCTAATCTGCTACATGAACAAACATTCTTAGTGAAAACTGGATACAGACAATTTTCTTTTCTTAATTTACAGCTTGATTTTTAAGTTATACATTATTATCAATGGTAGGTGAAATCAAGTTAACTACATGTTTTCCTTTACAAAAACCTAATCTTATTTATAGCTGTCATACCTCTACTTGACAGCCTGGTTTAATCAGCTCCCTGAATCCACCCAAAGCACATAATGCTGCATTCGCCAACTTAGACATAGTCATTAACTGCCTAGTGTGACAACGTGGTGATCCCAGACCATCAATCGATGTCATTAATAAAGGTAAACATGATACAGAGTTCATCAACACCTAGAAAATATATAACCAAATCATATAAAATAACACACTACTTTGTGTGGTTAAGATTTAAGCTTATATAAAATAGACCAACTCATTTTCATTGTATAAATATGAGAAATAAAAATAGTATAACAAAGATCATTTCTATCTTGGCCAAACTTCCAGACACTGATCACTCTTCATTATAAAAAGGAATAATTTGCAAAAATTGAATATCACAATCCAAGATTAACGAAAGTGAAGCATTTTCTGTCTATTGATCATAATTTAACCTGAAACTGTCACATATTAAGGACTTCAAAATTGACTCAAAGCATTATTCCTTATATACTTTTTGTCCAATGTTGGATATTTAACAATCTTATTTGCTAACGTTGTCCTGATGAAGAGTGTTTATCCAAAACAGGAGTAAGCCATACATTTCAACATTTAAAAGACATATGTAAATCATTTAGTTCTTAAGTAGAGACATTGGTTACAGAAAACATGTGGCCGCTCTATGTATGTAGTCTGATAAAAAAGGCCTACCTTCTGAACAGCCTCAGACCAAGTTTGAGTTGCAGATGTTAAAGGAGCTGTTAATAAGCTATGTAATAGAGAAATGACTTCAGCTGCCATACTATTAGCTACATGACCACTGATAAATGCTCGTACTGGATCAGTTCTGACAAAAAAAAAGGGGTTATCAAATTAAAAGTTCACTAAGTAATCTGACTCTAAAGTGGTGATATCAATATTTGAATACTTTTCTTATTATATAAAACATCTAATTCTGGTGTAATTGGAAAAATCACAGACGTCTGACTGAAAATTAAAATGATTAAAATCAGAGCTATGAGTATAGGTCAAAAGATTAGAAAACCTTTTTATATTTCCTTTAAGATTTAACAAAACTTTGAACAATTAAACCCTTACTTTGCCAAATCAACATTCTTTTCTTTACATATGACATCTGATGCTGTTTTCTTCTTACCATCAGTAACGTCACTTTGACTGACATCAGTTGGTGGACTAGTGGACATTACTAAACCTATTTGTGCCCATTTGTATGCTTTACGCAGTGCAGTCACTGCTTCCTCTGTGATGACTTCAGTTTTACCATTCTGTTAATGAAAGAGAGATCAAGAGGAAATAAAATAATAGAGATAATTGACATATTGTTAACCTCTAGAGTTAGAGACACAAAGTTTAATGGATTTGTTCGTAGATGTGTTTCGGTGAGACATAAATTCATGTTATATTAATGATTGGGACATGATTAAACAATAGATTCCCCACAAAAAAAATTAAATTTACAAATTGTAAAAATTGGAATGACATACCTTTGTTAACTCTCTATCCATTCTTGCCACTCTCTCCATACTAGCACCAAGACCACCTCTAAAAGACCGACTATCAGCACTGAAAACATGTTCTGGCTATAAAATTGGCTCTTTTGATTTCTAAGAATGGCATATTTAATTGTGACTTGAATTTGTAGTGACATTCGATCATCATGTGAAAAATGAATAAGTCATTTTCATTCATAATCCTAGTCAACTAAGCTGAAATGGCTATGGATAATCCAGGAAAGATCAATGCCAAAAGGTTTTGCCAAGGACCAGCTGGCAGAAAAAATCCTTAACTGTGAATTGTTGTTATCCTTGTAGAATATAAATTTTTTCTTTCCTTCTTTCCTTCATTTAAAGGAGAGTATAAGTCGACTTGACAGGAGCTCATCTTCAGTAGTTGATATTACTACATGTATTTCAAATTTCTGTTTTCAGTTGCTAAGTGATCAGATAAAAGAGAGTGGGACTAAATAAGCCTACATGTACCTCAATAATAACTGTATAACTTCATGTGCTGTCTGGTCATCTTTCTTATGTAAATATATAGTAATTCTTCCCCCTTGTAAATCACTCTCTTCTTGTGTATCTTTATTATTAGAACTGGTATTATGATTAGCACTCGATACATCTTGTGATGGACTTCTACTGGATAATAATACTTGATCACCTTTAAATATATTTTAATACATCAACATAATACAGAGCTTATTGTTACTTAGAGTATCATACTGTGGGATCTTCAGATTGATCTTCTGTTCACATATACAAAAAGATAGCATCTTTGTGTTTACAGGGAAAGGAAATGAAATGAATGGAGTTTTACGTCCTACTTTTGTCATATTGTATTATCCTGGTCTATCATATTACTATATTGTGGTCTGAAATATATGTATTGCATGTATGAGTGATCTCCCTTAGGAGATAGGTGGCTATGTGAGCCTAAATAAAGATGGTGGTCTTAATTTGATAGAGTGTATTTAATCTTCTAATCCGAGTCATCCCTTTACACATCGACCCCAACAGAACACTTTTCTGCACCTTATGGGCTAACGAAGACGGGCAATGCCATGCAGTGTGCTATGAGGAAAATTTTGCCAGGACAGTGGTATTAGCCTGCTCTTTTTCGATTTCCAACTGTCGAGGGATCTTTAACGTGCACAGTCTGTAACACACGGGGCCTCGGTTTATTGTCCCATCCGAAAGACTAGACGCTTTTTCCAGGTCAGTCCCTTCGACCTGCATCACTGACAATGGGAAACCGGGCTGAAAAATCTGAAGGTTAATCTCGGCCTTTGCCCGGATTGAACCCGGGACCTTCAGGTTAGTGAACAAGCTCTAACCCACTGACCCACCACGGCTCCCTGTGTTTACAGGGAAGGGCTCAACTTCTTACTATTACCTGGGACAAGAAAGTCTCCTAATTTGGCCAACAATAAACTGACAATTTTAGCTGGTGGATCATCTATTGGTTGAGAATTACTCCAATGACTGGTAGAGAGATGTTGTCCCCAGGCTGGTAGTTCTACATTACCACAATCAGTAGGACTCATCATTGGTAAGGCAACACCACACAACTGTAGAATGATCAGCACTAATTTTGGTGATGGTCTGGAAACAACAGAGAGAAAATCAAAACAATTGTAACAATTATTGAATCAATGCACTCTCTACATATACCTGAGGTATCTTTTGAGTCCTTATAGATTATTTTACAGTAGAGTTATAAGAACTCTCAAAACAATTTAATTGAGGGTCATCTAAAAAGGACAAACAAACTAACCTCTGATCAAGAAGTAATGACAATAGTTTACTGACACAAGCTGGCTGTGTTAAAATAGCTTTACCCATACGACTTCTGCAAAGAAAACAATGGATTCATTTTAACAACCTCAAAATCACATTTCAAAGCTTCTGAATAGAAACCATTTTTCTCAAATAGATTTGAAGATTAATAAACAAGAGGATTCAATTATAAAAACATACCTTGATAAACTGTTGAGTAAACCAAGAACTTCCTGTAGAGCTTCAGTTCCAGCAGCTTCATTGCCAGTGTTCTCAGTAACACGTGTTAAATAATGTGTTAATAACATAGAGACTTGACAAGCTAGCCCAGAATGATCTAAATCATCTTCTAGTACGCCTGAAATACAAATGAAATTATGAAATGAAATTAATAGGTTTTCCTACGATTTCAAAGTTTTTTTTTTAGAATTTTCTTTAAGTTTATTATAATACTCATAAGGGAAAATGGTTTTATCTTGAATTTCCTGGTTAAGTTTATTATAATACTCATAAGGGAAAATGGTTTTATCTTGCATTTGCTGATTACCAACTGAGTATTGTTTGCCTCAAAGTCTAAAAGAAAGGTCTTCATTATAGTTCATGTAAATAGTCTCAACATAGCACAGATCTATTCATATATATATTTCTTTCTTGGTTGGGTCATCAGTCTATGCTTTTTTGTTCTTTTACCTATCACAGGCATATCACACATGCATCAAAGTTCAATTTAAAAAACGAATTTATTTTCAAAGCTTACCTTCCTCAGTCTCCCAAGTGACACATCTACTAGCCAACACTCTAAAACCAGCCCAGGCTAACAATGAGACTTTTTGATGTATAGTCTGGTTATCTGCTGTTTGTATATCTGTGTTTCTATTAGCTAATCCACATAGCTTATCTAGCAAATGCACTAGACCTGATCTAACTAGGCACTTCTCTTCTGCTCTATAAATTACAAAACAGATCAGATTAGCCATGTTTTCTCTCTGACATTGTTACTGGGAAATTTCCTGTATGTCTCCTGAGAAACATCAGCATAAGATGGAGGAGTTCTGTTTCCATATCTTGAATGTTGTTTTATCAGAGCAATTCCCGACTTTACTCAAAGGAAGAAGAGGTGTGTATCATACAAGCAATGATACTGAAGGTAGAGGACACTTGAAAACTTGAAAATAGATAGAAAATATTCTTTCTTTGATTAATATGATGATTTTGAACAGAGGCTAACAAAGAAGATGAAAATTTGTAATTAAATGCACTCAACTGGCACTTAAAGGATCATTTTGACTTGGCTAGGAAACAGCAGTTTTTATAAATCAAGATCTAAATCTAAACATACCTTGTGTATGGAACAGTACATAATAATACTACACTGTTACAACCAGCTATATGATGTTTAGATGCTAGTTGTACAACTGAGGTTACTGTTTCAGCATAAGCATCTTGTACAACATTCACTAGTCCCCCACATGTGAGTTCTTCTACCCTGAAATATCATAAATGGTAGCCAAGATATATGATTAAATTGAAAAAAAAAATCAGTTGAAATCAGCAGATTCCTATGACAGTCATCCCCAATCAAATTCATGACCAGCTGAGAAGAGCTCAATCCCATATGACTGAATCACATTCAAGTCATTAGATCCATTTCATTTTTGGCCACAATTCCATCAAAACATACCATTTATCACAATTCTGGATTTAAAAAAAAACTTACTTTGGTCCATGTCTTAAAACAGACGTAATGTTGGATAAGAGATAACATGAACCAGGAACTCTAGATGCTGATGTCAATAGTTCCTTCATTAGAATCAAAGATTGTTTTCTGGACTGTCCTCTCTTCCATCTCACTTTAGCTGCTTTCAGAAAACTTTCACAAGAGACCTGAAAAACATTGTCAAAATCACATTCAAGAAACAACGGTATGTGACAAGTAGGTAATTCACAAATACTGCTTAAAGATCTGATGACAAGAAATTATATCATGTTCAATCATTTGTACTGTGTATCACAGTAAAATCACATCAGTAAAATAATATGTGGTAAATTCAAACAGAATAAGGTTGAAATAAATACTTACAGATGTTTCAGGAGCACTACCAATAAATGAAAATAGTTGATCTACAAGTGCTACATGAGGAGGCATGTCTCTTCCATCTTCATCTACTAAATCTTGTAATATAGATCCTACATCTCTCTTGTTCAACTGTCTTCTCCTATGAATGACACAATCACAGTTTAACACAACCACATGCCATAACTAATATCTATCACATGCATACAATGCTCAAAAATTGGAGAATCCTCAAACAGAAATAAGTTAATGTAGTTGACAAATGCATGTGCACCACTCAGAAAATATGTTGAAAGATCACACACATTGCAGTTTCAACAAATTTGCATACAAGAATTGTGTAGGATTCCAGAATATTTCAATAGGTTCTGATATTTTGAAGTATTTGTCATGCTGTATAACCTTAATAACTAATAGAAAAGATAGCTTGCCAGGCAAGGTAATATACGCCCACTGGCAGCATTTATTTCAAATAAAAACTTTTCAGTAAGGTTACAATAAGTGGAATGAATTATTCAACCTACCAACCTATTTTTTTCTAGGGTCTCTAGTTTCATTAAAAACTGTCAAGAATTGTACCTAATAACAACTCATTAAATATTTTTCGGTATTTTTATGATTTGCAATAGGGTTCACCCTTAATAATATTTTGATATTTTTAATTCTTAATAAGGCTCATCCTTGGTTGATATTAAACAATTTCAGCGAGTTTGTCAAAAAGGAATGTTTAGAGTGTTCACAAGCCAAAAGTTGAAAGCGTTTTTGAAAACAGGCGCAATAACTGACACTAAATATTTTTCGATTTATCTGATTTTCAATAGGGTTTATCCTTGTGAGAAAACAAATACTAAAGCCAAGTTTCATCAAAATCCATTCAAAATTGTTTTTTCTAGAGTGTTTACGAGTTAAATTGAACGCGTTTTCAAAAACAAGGTCAATAACTTGTACTAAATATTTTTCGATTTTCAATAGGGTTCATCCTTGGGAGACAACAAATACTCCAGCCAAGTTACATCAAAATCCATTAAAAATTGTTCTTTCTAGAGTGTTTACAAGCTAAAATTGAACGCGTTTTCAAGAACAAGGGCTATAACTGACACTAAATATATTTCTATTTATTTGATTTATAATAGGGTTCATCCATGGGTAAAAACAAATACTCAAGCCAAAGTTAATCAAAATCCATTAAGAATAGTTCTTTCTAGAGTGTTTACAAGCTAAAATTGAATGCGTTTTCAAGAACAAGGGCAGTACCTCATACTAAAATTTTTTTCGAATTTGCTGATTTTCAATAGGGTTCATCCTTGAGTTATAACACACTCTCACACCAAGTTTCATCGAAATCCATCAAGTATTGTGCCATGTAGAGTGTTTACGAGACAAAAATCGAACGCGTTTAAAAGAACAAGGGCAATAATTCATATTAGATATATTTTGATATTTTTAATTTTCAATTAGGCTCATCCCTTGCAATATCCAACAATTTCAGTGAGTTTTGTCAACATTGGTCATGAATTGTACCTTCTAGAGTGTTTATTAGCCAAAAAGTTAAACCCGTTTTCAAACACAAGGGCAATAACTGACACTAAATATATTTCGATTTATTTGATTTTCAATAAGGTTCATCCTTGGGTAAAACCAAATACTCAAGCCAAGTTTTATCAAAATCCATTAAGAATTGTTCTTTCTAGAGTGCTTAAAAGCTAAAATTGAACGCTTTTTTCAAACACAAGGGCAATAACTGATACTAAATATTTTTCGATTTAACTGAATTTCAATAGGGTTCATCCTTAAGTGATTAGAAATACTCATGCAAAGTTATGTCAAAATCGCTCAAGAATTGTGACTTGTAGAGTGTTTACAAGGAAAAAAATCCAACACATTTTATAGAACAAGGGCAATAATTCCTATTAAATATATTTCGATATGTGCTATTTTCAAAAGGGTTCATTCTTGGGTGATATTAAACAATTTCAGCAAGTTTCGTCAAAATCGGTCAATAACTGTGCTTTGTAGAGTGTTTACAAGCTAAAAATTGAACGCGTTTTCAAAAACAAGGGCAATAACTGATTTTAAATTTTTTTTTTCGATTTGACTGGTTTTCAATAGGCTTCATCCTTGGGTGATAACAAATACTCAGGCCAAGTTTCATTAAAATCCATTAAAAATTGTTCTCTCAAGAGTGTTTACAAGCTAAAATTGAACGCGTTTTCAAGAACAAGGGCAATAACTCATACTAAATGTTTTTCGATTTCGCTGATTTTCGATAGGGTTTATCCTTGAGTTATAACATACTCTCACACCAAGTTTCATCAAAATCGGTCAAGAATTGCACTTTGTAGAGTGTTTACGAGCCATTCAAGAACAAGGGCACCCAACTAATTTTTTTCCGATTTCGCTGATTTTAAATAGGGTTCATCCTTGCGTGATCATAAACACTCATATTAAGTTTCATCTAAATCCGTCAAGAATTACACCGTGTAGAGTGTTTACGAGCAATTGTGGACGGACGGACGGACGGACGGACGGACGGACGGACGGACCGACGGACCGACGGACGGACGGACGGACGGACGGACGAATGTGGGTGACGACAATATACGCCCCCCATTTCATGTGGGCGTATAAAAAAGAACTAAATTTAGTATTTTACAAAAGTTTAAAGGAGTATATTATTCTAATGCTATATAATTGATTAGATTATTTGAACAATTTATAATAATACCTCTGTAATCTCATCACTTCAAGGAATGTATCATCTTCAACACCAGAGGGAGCTGACATACTTCTACCCAATACTGAACCGGGTCGTAACATATCAGTATCAGATCGAGCCATTATACCTGTAATACAAACAGAAATATAATAACAGGTCTGAACTGGCTTAAAACATGTCAGTAACATATCAGGCCATTATACCTGTAACACAAACAGAATATAATATAAAGATCTGAACTTGCTCTTAACATATCAGTATCAGATCCGGCCATTAGACCTGTAAACACAGACATATAATATAATAGATCTGAACAATAAACTTCAAAAGGATTGGACTCACATTGAAGAACTCTCTTGATTTCTACATGCAAAATCCAACATTACCGCTAAGATGGCATTTTCAAATTCAAAGCTGAACAGAATAGAGATTTACATTACTGATTTTCTTCAAAAAGATGAGAAGAAACTCTAAAAACAGTTTAATTGAGTTTTGAGTACCATCCCATCAGGTTTAATGTACCGAGTACTTACCTTCTCTAATATTAGTGGTATAATTAGATACAGTTCTAGTTAAGGTGGTAGGGTTACTAATAAATGATATATTAACATGAAGTAATAAGTCCAATCTAGATAATATACCATCTACTATCTGTTTAGTTTTATACATAGATTTTATATCCTCCTTTTCATTATATTCTACATCACTTGTAAACTTCTCTCTATAAAACAAAACAGAAACACAGTGCAAAAACTCTGAACCATTTACATTCCATTTTGAAAGGGAAGACAGACTGAGTTATACTCTATATATGCTTTGCCCGTGAACATTATTTTTGTTGGTACCTCTCGTCTTCACGCAACATTTTCCATTTTAAAAACAAAGTTATTAACTTGAATCATTTTAGTTTTGTTCAAATATTTAACAATAAATATTTAATTTATAAGATATTAATCATATTGGGCCGTTATTAAAATCATAAGTCAATCTTTTACACAAATCAATTTTACCGCGAGTGTCGATGAAGGAAGACAAAATGGCGGATCCTTAACATCGACTTGCGGCATTTTCGTTGGGAAAAAATACTCCAAATTTATTTACCCGTATATAGTGCGCACCCCCTCTTTGTTGGGCCCATTTTATGTCAAAAACCTGCGCATTATACACGGAAATATACGGTAATCAATTGCTTGATAACCTCTTTAAAGAATAAAAACGTTATATTTAAGAATTAAGACAAAGGTTCAATATGAATCCTACATAATTTTTCTGGTTTATCCCACCAATAAAAAGAATTTTCTAGTGTAATATAGAATTTAATACGGTAATCCAAACTACATTCCTATGACATTGGAATGTACACCAGATAATTCCTTCAGATTAAACATAGAATTTTCATTCCCAATGTTGGTCCAGATACTAAACAGAGTGCTACAGAATCAATGACTCTTTATTAAAACATTATTTTAACTGGCATAGTGTAACATGAATATATACCTAAGTGATTTAACAGCTCTCTCAGGTTCTTCTGTATCTAATACAACTTCTTTTAGAAAACATAACATAGTTAGTTCTTTATGCTTCAACTATAAAAATAGTCAACAAATCATTATCAATTCATTTCATTAAATTAAAATTCTTTGAAATTACGTCATAACTATTTATATATACAGTATTTATAATTTAATCACATGACCAATAAAAATGCCAACTTATTTTATTAGACCAACTATTTGACCTATATAAATAAGTCTGTTCACAAACTTCATAATTTAAAATGCTAACCAGTTAGAAAGAAATGCTACAAACCTCTTGTAAATGATAATCTTGGAAATAAGGAGTGAATGCTGGATTCTTTTCTTGTCTTTGTTCTTCAACTTCATTAAACCATCTTTGTTCTAAATCAGCCAAAGTCTAAAAAATACAATATATAAAAAGTACATTATGACATATCACAAGCATCGACATGAGTTTTCAATTTGCCAGCATTAGTATGAACCAATATCCTACCAGCAGTTTAGTGTTGGGGCTTGCTGAAGCATGGTCAGACTTAAATAGTGAGTTGTCAATTCAGTGCAAGACAAAACTATTGAACCCCTACATAACACTACATATACCTGAGGTATCTTCCTTATAGTCCTTATAGATTATTTTACAGTAGAGTTATAAGAACTCTTATTGAGGGTCATCTAAAAAGAGAAAACAAACTAACCTCTGATCAAGAAGTAATGACAATAGTTTACTGACACAAGCTGGCTGTGTTAAAATAGCTTTACCCATACGACTTCTGCAAAGAAAAAAATGGATTCATTTTAAAAATCTCAAAATCACATTTCAAAGCTTCTGAATAGAAACCATTTTTCTCAAATAGATTTGAAGATTAATAAACAAGAGGATTTAATTATAAAAACATACCTTGATAAACTGTTGAGTAAACCAAGAACTTCCTGTAGAGCTTCAGTTCCAGCAGCTTCATTGCCAGTGTTCTCAGTAACACGTGTTAAATAATGTGTTAATAACATAGAGACTTGACAAGCTAGCCCAGAATGATCTAAATCATCTTCTAGTACGCCTGAAATACAAATGAAATTATCTGCTATAGGTTTCCCTACGATTTCAAACCGTCATAAGGGAAAATGGTTTTATCTTGAATTTCCTGATTACCAACTGAGCATTGTTTGCCTCAAAGTCTAAGAGAAAAGGTCTTCATTATAGTTCATGTAAATAGTTGCATCATAGCACAGATCTATTCATATATATATTTCTATCTTGGTTGGGTCATCAGTCTCTGCTTTCTTGTTCTTTTACCTATCACAGGCATATCACACATGCATCAAAGTTCAATTTAAAAAACAAATTTATTTTCAAAGCTTACCTTCCTCAGTCTCCCAAGTGACACATCTACTAGCCAACACTCTAAAACCAGCCCAGGCTAACAATGAGACTTTTTGATGTATTGTCTGGTTATCTGCTGTTTGTATATCTGTGTTTCTATTAGCTAATCCACATAGCTTATCTAGCAAATGCACGAGACCTGATCTAACTAGGCACTTCTCTTCTGCTCTATAAATTACAAAACAGATCAGATTAGCCATGTTGTCTCTCTGAAATTGTTACTGGGAAATGTCCTGTATGTCTTCTGAGAAACATCAGCATAAGATGAAGGAGTTTTGTTTCCATATCTTGAATGTTGTTCAGAAGAAGAGGTGTGTATTATACAAGCAACGATACTGTAGGAAGAGGACACTCAATGAAGAAACTTGAAAATTGATAGAAAATATTCTTTCTTTGATAAATATGATGATTTTGAACAGAGGCTAACAAAGAAGATGAAAATTTGTAATTAAATGCACTCAACTGGCACTTAAAGGATGATTTTGACTTGGCTAGGAAACAGCAGTTTTTATAAATCAAGATCTAAATCTAAACATACCTTGTGTATGGAACAGTACATAATAATACTACACTGTTACAACCAGCTATATGATGTTTAGATGCTAGTTGTACAACTGAGGTTACTGTTTCAGCATAAGCATCTTGTACCACATTTACTAGTCCCCCACATGTGAGTTCTTCTACCCTGAAATATCATAAATAGTAGCCAAGATACATGATTAAATTGAAAAAAAAATCAGTTGAAATCAGCAGATTACTATGACAGTCATCCCCAATCAAATTCATGACCAGCTGAGAAGAGCTCAATCCCATATGACTGAATCACATTCAAGTCATTAGATCCATTTCATTTTTGGCCACAATTCCATCAAAACATACCATTTATCACAATTCTGGACTTTAAAAGAAAACTTACTTTGGTCCATGTCTTAAAACAGACGTAATATTGGATAAGAGATAAGATGAACCAGGAACTCTAGATGCCGATGTCAATAGTTCCTTCATTAGAATCAAAGATTGTTTTCTGGACTGTCCTCTCTTCCATCTCACTTTAGCTGCTTTCAGAAAACTTTCACAAGAGACCTGAAAAACATTGTCAAAATAACATTCAAGAAACAACGGTATGTGACAAATAGGCAATTCACAAATACTGCTTAAAGATCTGATGACAAGAAATTATATCATGTTCAATTATTTGTACTGTGTATCACAGTAAAATCACATCAGTAAAATAATATGTGTTAAAATCAAACAGAATTAGGTTGAAAAAAAGACTTACAGATGTTTCAGGAGCACTACCAATAAATGAAAATAGTTGATCTACAAGTGCTACATGAGGAGGCATGTCTCTTCCATCTTCATCTACTAAATCTTGTAATATAGATCCTACATCTCTCTTGTTCAACTGTCTTCTCCTATGAATGACCCAATCACAGTTTAACACAACCACATGCCATAACTAATATCTATCACATGCAAAACATTGCTAAAAAATTGGAGAACCCTGAATAAAGTAGTTGACAAATGCAAATGCACCATCAAAAACCCATATGGTTGGGAAAGATCACACACATTGAAGTTTCAACAAATTTGCATATGAGAATTGTTTAGGATTCCAGAATATTTCAATAGGTTCTGATATTTTGAAGTTTTTGTCATGCTGTATAACCTTAATAACTAATAGAAAAAAAAGAACTAAATTTAGCATTTTTAAAAATAGTTTAAAGGAGTATATTCTAATGCTATATAATTGATTAGATTATTTGAACAAATTTATAATAATAATACCTCTGTAATCTCATCACTTCAAGGAATGTATCATCTTCAACACCAGAGGGAGCTGACATACTTCTACCCAATACTGAACCTGGTCGTAACATATCAGTATCAGATCGAGCCATTATACCTGTAATACAAACAGAAATATAATAACAGGTCTGAACTGGCTTTAAACATGTCAGTAACATATCAGGCCATTATACCTGTAACACAAACAGAATATGATATAAAGATCTGAACTTGCTCTTAACATATCAGTATCAGATCCGGCCATTAGACCTGTAACACAGACATATAATATAATAGATCTGAACAATAAGCTTCAAAATTATTGGACTCACATTGAAGAACTCTCTTGATTTCTACATGCAAAATTCAACATTACCGCTAAGATGGCATTTTCAAATGCAAAGCTGAACAGAATGGAGATTTACACCCTGCTGATTTTCTTCATGAAGATGAGAAAAAACTCTAAAAACAGTTTCAATGAGTTTTGAGAACCATCCCATCAGGTTTAATGTACCAAGTACTAACCTTCTCTTATATTAGTGGTATAATTAGATACAGTTCTAGTTAAGGTGGTAGGGTTACTAATAAATGATATATTAACATGAAGTAACAGGTCCAATCTAGATAATATACCATCTACTATCTGTTTAGTTTTATACATAGATTTTATATCCTCCTTTTCATTATATTCTACATCACTTGTAAATTTCTCTCTATAAAACAAAACAGAAACACAGTGCAAAAACTCTGTTTAAACCATTTATACATTCCATTTTGAAAGGGAAAAAGACTGAGTTATTACCAATTGCTTGATAACCACTAAAAAGAATAAAAACGTTATAGTTAAGAATTAAGAAAAAGGATAAATATCAATCCTACATAATTTTTCTGGTTTATCCCACCAATAAAAAGAATTTTCTAGTGTAATGTAGAATTTAATAATGAAAACTACATAACAATCCTATGACATTGAAATGTACACCAGATAATTCCTTCAGATTAAACATTGAATTTTCATTCCCAATGTTGGTCCAGATACTAAACAGAGTGCTACAGAATCAATGACTCTTTATTAAAACATTATTTGAACTGGCATAGTGTAACATGAATATATACCTAAGTGATTTAACAGCTCTCTCTGGTTCTTCTGTATCTAATACAACTTCTTTTAGAAAACATAACATAGTCAGTTCTTTATGCTTCAACTATAAAAACAATCAACAAATCTTTATCAATTCATTTCATTAAATTAAAATCCTTTGTAACTACAACATAACTATTTATATATATTTATAATTTAATCAGATGACCAATAAAAATACCAACTTATTTTATTAGACCAACTATTTGACCTATATTAAGTAGTCTATGTTCACAAACTTCATAATTTAAAATGCTAACCAGTAAGAAAGAAATGCTACAAACCTCTTGTAAATGATAATCTTGGAAATAAGGAGTAAATGCTGGATTCTTTTCTTGTCTTTGTTCTTCAACTTCATTAAACCATCTTTGTTCTAAATCAGCCAAAGTCTAAAAAATACAATACATAAAAAGCACATTATGACATACCATACGCATTGAAATGAGTTTTCAATATGTCAGCACTAGTAAGAACCAAAATCCTACCTGAAGTTGTCTAATAGTATGAACCAATATCCTACCTGAAGTTGTCTAATAGTATGAACCAATATCCTACCTGAAGTTGTCTAATAGTATGAACCAATATCCTACCTGAAGTTGTCTAATAGTATGAACCAATATCCTACCTGAAGTTGTCTAATAGTATGAACCAATATCCTACCTGAAGTTGTCTAATAGTATGAACTTCAATCAATCCTACCTGAAGTTGTCAATAGTATGAACCAATATCCTACCTGAAGTTGTCTAATAGTATGAACCAATATCCTACCTGAAGTTGTCTAATAGTATGAACCAATATCCTACCTGAAGTTGTCTAATAGTATGAACCAATATCCTACCTGAAGTTGTCTAATAGTATGAACCAATATCCTACCTGAAGTTGTCTAATAAGTGCATCACATCTTCTAAAAACTTCATCAACAACTGATGATAACAACCAAAATTCTTCTGTTTCATGTTTCTGTATATCAGCTAATGATCTTAAAGCATCCATTAATGATAGATGTTTAACTACTGCTGACATAATCATTTCTTCTAATATTAACGGCTGAATTATCTCTCTATAAAGAAAAAACAGAAAAACGTGAAGACAATGAAATTGTGACCAGTAGGTATTGACTCTTTTTTACATGACATTTCAGGGTGGCCCTCTGTGGTAATATAGTAACCTTTTGTTGATTTTGTCCTTTGAATTGGTTAAGTTTGTGGCCATGTCTCATTCACTGCTGCTTTCTTGTAGGACACATTCAATACAATACAAACAAGCACCCCTATCTAAAATAAAATACCCTAAGGTAGGTGCTTTGTTTTCAACAGTGACTTCTGATGACAAAGTCAAAGTAGACCTTTTTTATATGACGAGAGAATGAATATCAGTTCAACTTCAGTTTCTGTCTTATATATTATAAGCAAGTATGTTAATAAGTGTAAATTGCTATCAAAATGTTGAGATAAATCATGGTTGTTGGCCCGGTAGTCATACAGACTGTTGTCATTTCAAATTTCTTGCATTTCCAAGTCTGTCCTTTTTATCATTTATCAATATCATAATGCACAATTTCTTTTTTGGTCCACTCTTTAAATTTGAAAGTTTTGATTGATTCTCCTGGGACCACACAAAGAAAAAGAATCGATACTTACTTGATGCTTGGTCTTACTCTAGGAACTTGTCTTTTAGATAACTTCCTTAAAACATCCATTAAATCAGTAGGTAATTTAATCCGTGGTAAAACAGGACTAAATGTGGTTTTACAACCAGGTTTCTTTTTACTCTTCTCTGTTGACTTGATGATTTCTGCCTCAGATTGCCAAACACATCTATAACATCATCAAAAAGAAGTAATTTTTAGCAGATATGCATTTGAATCTATCCTAGTTTTCAAAAAATGCAACTTTTTGCTGACTTTTCCAAAGGTGCAGTTGCTTTAATGTTCTAATGCAATTTTTCATGTAGTTTGGTACTAAAGTAGATTTCAAATACACATAAGTTTTAATTACAAATAAAATGAATATATAAAACAAAAAAATTATATGCATTTTGAGGAATACCAATGAGTCTAAAAACATAGATTATCTAAATTCATTGAATCTTGAGTGGCGCATTTTGATTCGTAATATCTCATTTATTTAAGTTATGAACTCAAATAATTGAGAGTTAAAATCCAGCTAAACTGCTATAAATATTTTACCTTTGAAGTATCTTGCTTTTAAATAAATGTTGACAACCAATCTCGTCAGGTGTTTTTTCTGGACCATCAAACATGATTTGTAACAACATACAAGACAGAACTGAGAGTCCTAAAGCTAGATCAGCCAGGAATGGTAACCCACTGCCTACTTCTTCTACCAGTTCTTGAGCATGTACTGTTGCACTAAAACCCCACATAGCTTTATCAGGGGTGTTATGTTCCCTTCCACTTCTCATTTCAAATGAAAAGGTGACTGTATCCCCTTCAACCTATTTACAATAGATGGACCAGTAAACATTATAAGGTAAACAACGACAGTAGAAGCTGTATTCAGAGACCACTGAAGGGAGTATTAAAAACAGTCTTTTTATGACAGCCTAGTGCCAACTGACCTGCAAGACATTTGTTGTGATGTGAAGGCTTCAACATTTTGGAAATCATAAGATCTTACTTTTACTCATACATGTGTTATCTACCAATTTTGTTGCGTGTCTCCCAAACCATCGACGGAAATCCCAATACTAAGTAGTAACCCTTTTCTATTTCCCAATTCTTTATCATAAATATCATTCTTTTGTACATTTACTTCATTGCCAGTAACAATCATTAACTTCATCCCGTAATAAAGTTATCATTGCCTGATTATATTAATTTGGCTTTCTGATACAGAAGTCTTCACAGTATATAATAATTGTCAATACAATGAAATCTATCAATATTAATCAGCAACAAGCTATAATCTCATTGAATTTCACCATCAAGTGGATGGATCTTTTTTAAAGGGATAACAGGCGTTAGAATACACACGTCCTACGGCTTATATTTGTGTTTAATATTGACTATTAGTTAAGTATGCATCCCACACTTTACCAAATTCTAAAAATATATTCGGAATTTAAAAAAAAAGTTAGCCAGCGACGATTCCATTCAGTTTGAGAATAAAAGCGATTCATTTGTAAATACACATTCGCTGGTTCGGTAATGAAGGTGGTCAATAAGCAGTCATTAATTACATTGAAAATTCGTAGGGGGGACTTTATTGTGGTCGCTTATTGAAGGTGGATTCTAAATAAAGGTGGTTGTTTAGCAAGATTTACTGTATCTAAAAGGATACAAGTTAACAAAGTAATGTAACAATGAGCCTAAGATGTTAAAGTTAATTATAGTTTTTAGTCTTTAAGTACCGCATTCTCAAACATTAGAGAGTATTTCTGTGTAATGAATTATATCAACATGTGTTGAGTAAGCATACTAAACACTTATCTACCATACTTAACTAACCTTGACAAGATCTTTTGGCCATCCAGAACCTAGAACACTTCTGCTACCAAATCCAAATGTATTGCCACCATATTCAGCTATTTTCTTAGAATTTGTATTGGGACCAGCATACAAAATCAACTGAAAAATCCAATTCCAATTCATTAACAAAACCTATTATACAAAACTCAAATAACCTGATTCAATATCTACTTTTCTGCACCATGTGGTCTTATGAAGACAGGCAACACCATGAAGTGGGCAATGACTGATGCCAGCATTAGTCTCCTCTTTTTAGATTTCCAACTATCGCTGGGACAGACTGTGGCCAGACAGGGGCTGTGTGTTGGACCATCCAAAAGACAAAACACTTTTTCCAAGTCAAGCTTTTTGACCTATATCACTGACAGGTGAAACTGACCTCCTGGTTAGCGAGCAGGCTTTAAGTTTATCTCTAAAACATCAAAATCAAATTCTATGACGACAATAGTTTGTACAATGGTACTAATAATTTTCACAAGTAAATAATTTCAAAAATTGAAATGAAATATATGTACCTTATCATAATCATACTGTGAAGAACATTTAGGATCAAATCTGATATATAAACATCTAGCACCAGGTATATGTATAGTTTCTTTCATTTTATAATTATCTCTAACAGGGTGGATAGTTTCTACTGATTTACCAGACGCCCATGGTGCAGGGATTTTTAAATCAGCTAGAAAACATTCACCATCATCTTCTTTTTCACTTTCACCTCTAAAAAGTATAAAGCCAATGAAGCAAACATTAACTTCACATCAGTATATCAAGCATTATCATTTTGCAACAGATAATGGAAACTCTACCATAGGTTTGTAAAGACATTTTCTAAATGTTGTACAGCTATGGCAAATTACTTATTAAGATAATGATGTCAGAAACAGGTACCTAAAATTGGAATGATACAAAAAAAAGGCATGAAAGTCCCTGAGCTAGGAAACCTCTCAATAACCCCCAAATACAAATGATTAATTCATGCTTACGTCTGTGTGTGAACTGATTGACCAATAAGGTTTAACATATCTCGGTCTGGATCTATATTATCATCTTCATTTAAAATACATTTCTTGGGACTTCTCATCAACATGGAAGCCTAGAAAATAACATCACTGAATAATAAAGTATTTACTGATGACCACATTTCACTTACATTCTATTGTCCAGAGAGTTACTTTTCCTTCTAACAAATAGAATGGTGTTCAACTGTGGAGTTCTATCAGTTCATCGTTGAGAAAATGAGGAAACACTGTTTTCAACCGGTTTTATTGAACTTTTGACTGATTGAATGAGAAAAACTCTATTTCAGCAGTTCACAACACAAAAAACATGTTATTTGCTCCTCCTTTCACTAAAGAGAAGCTTCAAAGTTCACATAAGACATTACTATATTAAGTTGTGAAGATTTTAAATATAAACAAGAACATATGATACCTGTGTAGATAGTAAGACTAATTGTGTAAGATGTGGCATTAAACTATTAGCTAGGAACAGTTGTTGTAAACTAGGATGAGTTAATGTGGTCAGTAAAACTGGTAATAGATGTCCTAATATAGTTCCTTTAGCTAATCTCTCCATAATCTGTAGTTTATTATCAATATCTTCAATTGAACTTGTCTCTATCACAGAATTACATACTTCAACAAATATTTCTAAAACCTGAAAAATGTATAGTAGATATTCCCGTGTTAAAAAAATTTTGTCACTTCTACATACAGTCCATACAGGTATATTGTCATCATGTGAATCAGCATGGCTTTTCCATCAGAGAGTTTACACAGTAACTTTCAATTGACAAATTTGTCTAGAAGATCAATTTAACGATACAGACTACTATGACCGTTCCCCAAAAAATGCGATATTGCTTTAACAATATTTTAGATAACCTTAAATCAATAACATGATCATTTTGAATTTTTTTTTAGTTCTGTTGTGTTTTAATTAGGAAAATCTTAAATATAAGTTACCTCAGATAATCCACTAAATATTTTACTTGCTAAATTCACAACACTAGCTATCATATCCTGAAATTACATAATAACTTTATTATATCCATAGCCTAACTTTTTACAGTTATTTCATTCATATATCAAGTTAGTATTGTTAGATGGATTTGTTATCAAATACTAATTCATCTGACAGCTTTCATTTAACTGGGTTTCCTTGTTGTCAACAGAATGGAATTGTTATTTGATTCTTACCTGTAAATTTATTTCTTTTTTGTTGTCTTTTTCTTCTTTTTTATCATAAAATACAGTTTTTCTTAACAAATATGATTGTAAACACATTATATACATAACACAGGGACTGGCAACCTATAGATTCAAGTAAAGGGTACGAATTGATGAGTATTCAAAATATAAAGGAGTCAATAGATGAACACATAAACGTTATAAAAGGAAGTAACACCTGCCTGTCTTTCTCAACTTGCTCTACAATCTATCAAATTTGTTTGTGTTCAGAAATGAAACCAATATAAGGAAATTCAAATGGTCTTACACTTATTCAGCAAGGAGGATGGAAAATACAGATCTTGTCCATATTTTGAGTAATGCTAAATAATACATTCTATTTCAAATTTGTACACATATAAGAACCCTGCATAAAGTCTTATGATATAAATAACAAAATGGGTTCATACATTTATGATTTTCTCAAGCATTAAAAAAAGGTTCTTACCGGAACATCACATACACTCTCTTCAACAGGTTGATTTAATTTAATAGGTCGTTTTAATATATCTAATGATTCCTTGACAGCTCGTTTTAATATATAGTGAACCAACTCATCAGCTAACCTGTTTAATCAAATAATTACAATGTTTAGGATAGTAATTAGGCAGGGCTGTTGATTTATTTTTTTCCCAGTCTGACATTTTTTAAACGATGTTTTGTTGCTACAATACTTACTATTTAACTATATCCCACTGTAAAATGTATTTCAATGCATTGAATGTTTAGCTATATTCATAATAATTGGGACTTTCTGAACATACTGTCCACATCACAATAACAAAACATAACAAAACAATCTGATCTACATCTGCATCTACAGTAATTTAAATTAGGCACTATAGGAAAACCACGAGACACCTTCTGATTAAGATCCACAAGATGATGAACTTACTGTCCAAATCCTGTTCAGATAGAATGATTTAAGCAAATAAATTCAACTTGCAGATTCAAATGATCTTCTTAAAGAAATGTCAATTTTTATTGAACAAACAGATAGCTTGCCAGGCAAGGTAATATACTGGGAGCATTGAATTTGAACAAAAACTTCACAGTACAGTACCAATCACCGGAAAAAAATATTCAACCTTCAGTGATACGTTTCTTTTCCGGAGTGATTAATGTACAATATATTACTAAGTTTCATTAAAATCTGTCAACGGGCAGACCGAAGTTGAGGAAATGGATGACGACAATATACGTTCCACATTTCATGTGGGTGTATAAAAAAGTTATCTTAATTACTTCAAGTGGTCTGTCTTCTGGCTATCTAGATTCTGAGATTTTAGCTGTTTAGCAAAGTCTGTGAGAATTAAATCTCTTAAGATAACTAAACCACAAGATTCACCACCTACAAAACAAAGAAAGAGTTCCATGATTAGATATATGGTAGTAAATTGTGCCCAATAATTTGAGTGTTAAAATGCAGTTCATATATAACACGGCTTTACAAACCAATAAAACAACATACCTTCAGTCATGAGCTGATATAATAACTTGTGTCGTTCATTTTTATCAGAATATAAAGCCATCAAACCAATACTGATAGCTCTACAAGCTTCTAATCTTATACAGACATCATTTATCTCTACAGATTTACTGGTGACTAACTTCCATAAAAGAGACCTGGTTTTATTCATTAATTCTGCTTCACCTTCTCTCTCCAGCATAAATTTACTTGTTTTAAATATCAACTGAAAAGATTGGTAGAATAATAAAAACTGTTCGATTCCGGTTTGATTCAAAAGAGGTTCTGATGGACTTAACATTTCAATGAAATGCATCTATTTGTCTAAGGATATGGACAACAGCATACAGTGTGCACTGAGGGCTATTTTTCCTGGACAGTGGCTTTGGTTCAATTTTTTTTCCAACTGTCCAAAGAATTTTAACATGTACAGTTTGTAGTATACACAACACTACAGTTTAATTTCTAAACTAAACGAAAAGATACTTTTTTCATCTCAGGCCAATTTTCAACCTTTAACGGTTTTCTTACCTGTAAAACCACTAAAGAACTGATAATAATAGTAAGATGTCTATCTTCCATGGCCCGTGTTAATATATCAGTGATACGTTTTAACTGGGCAAGGTCTACTGGTGTTGGTACGATTAGAGAAGCTGTATAAGGGTCACTGTTTAGTTTGTGGACACACATCCCTCCAGCATGCTGTAATAATGTTTCTACTACTGTTTTTACTGGTACTACTTCTCCTTAAAAACACATTAGTTCTAAAATCTTAATTATGTTCTGATAGAAACAATGAAACTTAGATTTCTTCAATATAAATTGCTGTTCTAATCCTAAGAGATGAAATTATCTTAATATTAGATAATTATTCTACTGATAAAATAATGTACAATTCTTGTACTACTTTTCAACTTGCACATAAACATGATCTGTAACTGCATCAGTTAATATAGGGGTAAAAAAAAACTGACAGTACTTGAAACCTTAGCTTCTAGAAGGTGTTTGTCTTCTAAAAATTAATCTGATAAAACTACTTTTTAAAATCTACACTTACCTGATGAAGGTTGATGGTTTAGTGGAACACACAAGCGTTTATTGATATGATGTGTAGCCTGATTACTGGGGTTATAAAATTGATCTATATAATCACTGCTACATACCCATATACTGTTATTACACACATCGAAACATGTTCCTGATATAAATATATATGTCATTTTACATCAAAGAGAAAGAAATATCAGATCACAATGATAACTTACAGTAAAATCAACATTTCCTTTGTATTTAATACATAAATACTATCAATGTGTTTTATTTCAAGCTGGTTTCTGCCTCAATAAACAGAACTAATTCAGGTTTGTTTAAAGGGATAATAGGCGTTAGAACGAACATAAAATTTTTATTTCACTCAAATTTGGACAATAACAGTATATATCCATCAGTGGACTTACCTATACATCAAAATCCCTCTAAAATCCGATAAATCCCCAAAATAAAGTAGTTAATCATAAAACGCTTGAGCCATCCATCAAGCCATTTTCAAATCGTGTAAATATAAAGGGAAGTAACTCTAACATGTGTGTTTTCACGCGTCCTTGACCCCTACTGTTGAATTCCACAATTGATTTACCAGACGCTTTTATTCTCAAACTGAATGGAATCGTCGCTACCTCACTTTTTTTTTAAAATTCCGAATATATTTTTATTGTGGCTTTTTAAAATTTGGTAAAGTGGGGGATGCATACTTATTTAACTAATAGTCAATATGAAACACAAATATAAGCCGTAGGACGAGTGTATTCTAACGCCTATTATCCCTTTAACATACATTTCATGGCAAAATTTCCTACAGTAAAGTAAGCTATTTACCTAAACTGTTAACAGCTGTTCCTCTAGCTAGTGAACAACTTGGTGCATCCATTAGATCGACTCTAGTATTAAACTGTCCATCATCAATATTAAAACATACATTAGAAGCTAATACTGAAATACAATCAGAACATTGACAAATTCTTGTTTAAATATTCTTTAACTCAAAGGCCTAAGCCAAGTTGGGAGTAGTGCTTCAATCCCTTCCAACCTTTAACACCACAATACAGAACTTAAGTTAGGAGAAATAATACTTCAAATGAGAACACTTAATTCTCTTGGGAAGTTTGGAAACAGGAAACAAAAGCCTAAATCTAAACTAGTGTCCAAAAGAAACAATACCAAATTTTTTTTTAAATTATTGCACATCCCAAACACAGCATAGTTAATCAAAAATACCGGGATCACTTGATCACTTCTGGGAAAAAATGTAAATTTAGTGAAAATGACATTTCCCTCTCTATCATGTGCTAAACATGCATAAAAACTGTATAAAACAGCTGATCAGAGCAACAAAAAGAAGACAAGATATGTCATGTTTGACAGCCATCAAGGGAGAGAACGGTCCAACCAGGTGCGTCACACGCTGACTTCACCAGAAGGTTGATGCAGCAATTCTGTGAGACAGGTCATGATCATACAGGCCCAAGTGTGGCAGACACAAGCAACCCCACCCCATTAAGATCGTAACATCCTGGCACTGAACCTGGTGGAAACAGTTCTGTGACACAGTATCAGTAGACAGACCGTCTACAGGAGAAAACAACAGTATGGTATCCAGTCAAGTCATCCCTACTGACGCATGGACAACTGAACAGCATTCTGATATGGGCCAGGCCAGCTCGACTTTGGCACTGGCAGGACTGGACACGCTTGCCATGGTCGCATGTCTATTGAGCAATTATGGGGCCACCTCTACCAGCAAATCCTATGTCCCTCTGTGCCTCTGGTCAACGCCTAGGACTTGGAACAATGCCTCCTCAAGGAATGGCAACACATCGCTTCCAGCGTCATCAGACGTTTGACCACATCAGTCCGTGGTCATGTCCTGGCATGCATTGATGCTCACGGTGGACATACCCAAGTCTACTGACTTGACTTGTAGACATGTAATATGATATTCCCCATTGTTTCTGAGATCAGTGTTCATTTTTTTACTTCACCTATCTTTAAAGGCTTGTCATATTTTTTGTAAAGATGTTGTGAAAGGATTTTTCAAAAACATAACACAAATCCTAAACTTCTACATTGTTCAGTTTTTTCTTTTATGTAGTTGCAAACAGATGGAATCTTTTCTTTTGGACACTTGTTTAGTAGTTTTACTTCAGAGTAGAGGGAAAGTAACTTTAACAATAAATCATTTCTATTTGACAATTAAAACAAATGAAAATATTATACTCACATGAACATCTGATACCAGATAGAGAACCACCAGCACCAAAGAAAGGTCTAGAAGCTGAACCACTAGGAGTTCCTTGTATATTGAGTGAAGTCAAGAAGACTATACTATTACCATCCCAGAATACTGGTGTTTTTATCAAAGTTTTTAATGGTATACCACACGTAGTACTTAAAGTGGTTATATTTGTCACTAAAAAAGTTAAAACAAATGAAAATTTTCAACAAAAAAGTTCAACAGACCAAATTATGTAAAGGATAAGGACTGATAATGAGGGCTTTCCATCAAAAGAGAGAGGGCTGTCAAAATGATTGATCCTGAGGGCAGAGGCTTTCTTTTGAGGGAGAGGTTACTTATAACCCTTTACACTGATAGATACTCAGATTTAAAGTACAAGAAACAAACTGAATTAGTCTCTAAAAGTGAAAAGGTAGATCGAAAGACGCCAGGAGGTTACTAGTATATTAGAGGATTTCAAAATGTACATCGATGGGAAATGTAACTTCACATGGGCTAACAGTAATAGTTTACTCTCGCAAACTCAGAAACAATTCACTGATAGGAAGAATGGAATTTACCTTCTTCTTTCCTAGTCGTTAGTAAATCACCACCAGTCAGTGCTACTAGAGTAGCAGTAGAGTTGGAGGAACGGAATGGCCGAGGTCGTGAAAATATAGCTTCTGTTATAGATTTAGGATTCACTTCATCTTTTCTCTGTAATATTACTGATGGTTTGATAACTGTAACTTCTAAACTATTATCCTGAAAAATAAAATGAAATGATCTTTTCCTCTCTACATGTATAAAAACTATCAGTATTTTTTTTTCTATGGCAGAGTGGTTTATGCATATATATCTGGAAACGTATTTCTCTTCAAAATTATCTTCATAAATAACATAAGTAAAGCAATCCAAAGAATACATAAATGAAACTGTATGGCTCTTACCTTTACAGAATAAGTTTCTGCATAAACATTGATTCCTTTAGCTGATTTATCATTAATATTAACTTGACTCCATATCAAACAGAAATACATGCCATCACTGATAAATCCTATAGTAACACAAGGTTTTCCTATTGAACACTTCTCTGGCTTCATTACTGGCTTTATAATCTAAAAATACAAACAGTATAATGACTATATTATTGCAAGAGAAATGGTATCTAGTCCTCTATTCAATAAGCATTATTATTGCTCTAGTCAGGTCACTAAAAAAAAAACACCCCAATTAGGGGGCCACAACTTTTGTTTTATTTCTATCAATGTTTTTTGCCCATACATCTGATTTTACTAATTGAATGCCACTGAATAAAAAAGTCGTATTTCATTAATGTCAGTTTCAGTTGAATTTATCAGAGGTATGTGTGGACATGATAGTCCATGATTATCAATCCGGGAACTCATAGGCACCTATTGTGGACTATCCTATCCACACATACCTGTGGAATTGATAAACTTGTAATGCTCCTCATGATACATATTTTGTTTCAGTAGCACAATCCCAGCACTAGAGATACATCAGACAATCCCAGCACTAGAGATGCATCAGACAATCCCAGCACTAGAGATACGTTACACAATCCTAGCACTAGAGATGTGTCTGACAATCCCAGCACTAAAGATACCCCAGACAATCCCAGCACTAGAGATGGTCCGACAATCCCAGCACAAGAGATGGTCCACAATCCCAGCACAAGAGATGTGTCCGACAATCCCAGCACAAGAGATACGTCACACAATCCTAGCACTAGAGATGTGTCTGACAATCCCAGCACAAGAGATACCTCACACAATCCCAGCACTAGAGATGTGTCAGACAATCCCAGCACAAGAGAATTTACAAACCCCCACAAATCCTCCAGCACTAGAGATGTGTCTGACAATTCCAGCACTAAAGATATGTCACACAATCCTAGCACTAGAGATGTGTTGACAATCCAGCACAAGAGATACATCACACAATCCTAGCACTAGAGATGCGTCCGACAATCCCAGCACTAGAGATACATCACACAATCCCAGCACTAGAGATGTGTCCACAATCCCAGCACAAGAGATACGTTACACAATCCTAGCACTAGAGATACGTAGACAATCCCAGCACTAAAGATACGTCACACAATCCCAGCACTAAAAGGAAAAAACGTTTACTGGGGGGGTGATTTGAATCAAAATTAAATTACATGTATATATAGAGAAGTTCTTACTAATATGAAATGAATTAAACGGAACAAGAGGTTAGTCCTATCTTATACACAAGACAGTCTTTAGAGGAAATCTTCTGCTGTTATTTTTTGTCATATTGAGAAATATAACTTTATGATATGAATTAAGACCAAATCTCTTACAAAAAATCACTAGATCTCTAAATGAAAATTTATGTTTCGAATGTGTGTATACCTACCTCTAATGTTGTTGTATTCACATGTAATGCTAATATATCAAACTGGTCTTCATGATCAAATACTGCAGGTCTATACAGTAATTTACCATCACCATATGCTAATCTACCTGGTCCTATCTTTACATTCCGATTATAAACATATCCTCTAGAAAAAGTACAAGGCATTCCTGATATTCCGTCTTGAATGTTTCATGATGGCAATTCTACTCCTTGATCTTGAAGGCTAAATTGACATACATGTATGTCATTTGTAAAGATACATTTCGTTTTTTTATATGACTGAAGTAACTGCCTCTCAGTAAGTTAAGATGTTTTATCTATAACTGCCACTTAATTTGCCTACAAAAAGACTAAAATCTAACTTTCATCTTGTTTTAGAATAATAATATAAATAATTTTAATAATTTTGTCCTTAAATCTATAAAATGGTTTACTTACCTAAGAGTACCATGTAAACCAGTGCCTATTTTAGCAATACCTTTACCAGCTGTATTACTAGTGTATAAATACTTCCCATCTGTTGTAATACTTCTACCTATTTCAGTATCAGCTGAAACATTATTTAAAAATGTATCACCTTTTTAAAGCAGTTAAATTGAAATAAAAGAAAGTTTGCTAGATTGACATGCACAACCTCTAGCAAACCAATCCTTGACCTCATCTGAACAAACAGATACAGCACATCAAATGCTTCCTCTCAACATACTATCTCGTTCTATCTTCAGGTGAGAAAGTAACTCCCCTCATAAGTGTTAAATAATAGATAGATTATTTGCACAAAAGGCATTCAACCTTATGTATTATTTGTCCACTAAGTTATTCCCCAACTTTTTTTCTAACTGACCTTTTTCATTATCTTTTTCTTCTGTTTCAGCTGTTTTTTCACTAACAATATTCAACATATCTTCAAAACCCCAACTTACAGCATGTTTGTTACCTAATAATGTAGCAGGTTGACCAGAAGTGCCACCATTACCTCTTGTATCTAATAGACCATATAATATCCCTCCAACATTCAATGATAATAAATCTGGTAGTTGTTGTAATAGGTCTGCAGCATGAACAAATGTATCAACATGACCTCTGAAATAAGTCCATAGTATTTTAAATTGATTAGCCAGAACTGGAAATTGGTGTGACTAATTAGTTAACAAATTTTTCAATACTCCAAAATGAAACCTGGGAATTAACAGTACAGGTATAAGTACCATACCGTAGAACCTGTATTCATTCAAAGGAAAATTGAAAGATAGTTTGCCAGGCAAGGTAATATAAGCCTCCTGGCGCTCACTGAATTTAAATAATAAATTGGGCAATAACTAAAATAACATTCATTGAAATATTTTACAATGCCATTGCTCGCACCAAGTTTCATCAAAATCCTTTGAAACCTGCAGCTTCTATGCACCCACAATACCATTTCGATGCAATTTTATAAAGTCAATGGCAATAACTCAAAAACTCTACATGGAAAATGGTCAAATTCAAAATTAACCACCATCTCATCTATTCCAATATTGTCAAGGACAATAACTCAAAAACCTTTGAAAATTGTAGCTTCTTATTGCAACCACAATAGAATTTTACCAAGTCAAGGGCAATAACTAAACAACTCTTCATTAAAAAATCGTCAAATTCAAGAGACTGCCACCTTATAAATTCCAATGCTCATACCAAGTTTCATTAAAGTCCATGCAAATTATAGCTTCTGTTGGGCAATAAATCAAACACATTTGAAAAAATCGTCATATTTGAATGGTATGCTGGTACCGGTAATGAAGGTGGTAGCTTATCAGTCGTTAATTACATTGAAAACACATAGGGGGGACTATTGTGGTTGCTTATTGAAGGTAGGCCTTGAATAAAAGCAGTCGTGTGAGCAGGATCTACTGTACATAAACATTACCTTGCACAAGCTAAAGCAACCAGAGCAGAAGCAGCCTTCCCTCTTTGTGTTTTTTCGTCTAAGCTGATTTGATTTTCTTTGCCGTCTTCTCCTAACCAATCGCACAATAAACTTTCTAATCCTTTTAAACAATCCCCTGGCTCTTTCACTAGACTAAATGGTCTACATTCTTTAAGGCAGTTTAATAATAATTCCGCTGTAACACCACATAACTTAGGATCAATTCTACTTTGAGACTGAAGTAAAGGTAACAACAATAGTAAACTGATTCTAGTGGAAAATGATGCTTGCTCTCCCTCCTTTTTAAATAAATTCAATGTCTCTTCCTGTAAAGATAGCTGATTGAGTTCTCTACTTGGTGTTAAATCTTGACCATTTTCTCTACAAGCTGTCCAAAATCCTCGTAAAGCATTCAATCTGTATTCTAATAGACGTTTATAAGCACTGTTCTGTGTTCCACATACAGCTAGAAGTTTTTCAGGAACATCATGGGTGTCAGTTGTATCAAATCCACATGATATAATATCCGAATCAAGGTCACAATTGGAACTAACATTCTTGGGTGGTTCTACCAGATCAGTGACCCTCAACAATCCATCGTGTAGAAATAAAGTTTCCTCTGTCACAGAGAACCATAAAGGCTGATTTTCACTACCTTGAGAAGACATAGTTAATTAACCTGAAAAAAGAAAAATATTTCAAATAATGAAATGTTAGGTCTATTTCTTTGATAGCAGGGACCCATTTCACACAGCTTATTTTCAGCGTCATCTGGTCAATCACTTAAATCAATTTTAATATCTTTATTAACCAATCAGTTAATGTTATATTTAATATCTTGTACCGGTAAGTGAAATATCTCTGTGAATTTGTATTGAGCATTAACAGGAAATGTAATGGATGGGTCTACAAAAGATTGTATGAATATTCTGCTTGTTTTTTTCAGCATTGTCATTGTTAATACAACAAATTGAAAAGATTTACATCATCAAATTTCATCTATTTTGGTGTCAATTCTTGCCTTCATACTTTACACAATTAAACATATAGTAGTAAGCTTTCATTTACATTGCACTTATTAAGAAAACTCAACAACAAAAAATTGTGAAAATGTAATCATTAGTTCTAGCCTAGAAGGCTATCATTTGAAACATAACACAAGAAAACTGTACTTGAAATCAGCAGAATTGGCTGGCTTTTTCTAAGTATGTTTGTATTAAAAATGCATTTAATTTACAACACAAACCAACTACCTTCTTGTAATGTTAGGCTTAGGCATTTAAATACATCCACACACCAATAACTAAGTAATAATAGGCTAGTTTTTACATCAATATTATAGAATACATTATTTCATATTCTACATTTGGCTATGCATTTATCTTTCCATTGCATGAAATGGTTTATATCATTTTTAGTAACTGACACAACCGCCGAATCACTATTATGTATTCTAGCTTATCTAAAAATAGTAACATTAGCAAAACATTTTGACAGCCAAAACACGAAAACATGACCTTCAGAGAGAACGAAGAGCTTGGACACTGCATGTAAAATACAAACTGTAACTGATTTGATTCATGAGCTCTTTTCTGATCATTTTACTTACAAATATGCGATATCTTTAGCATGACAGACCAATCAGAAACTGCAAGATCACTGTCTGCAACAATTTCCTTTTCTGTCATCGCCATTTTGTATAATGGTTTCGTTCAACATTTGATTCAAATGTAATTATGGAACAGTATACGAAGAATTCTTGATGCAGTTCGATTTCTATGCATATTGATAATTATATCGATATATTTGTCTTATATCCGGTTTGAAAATTAACTATTCGATTTATACGGATTGACTTGCAACATGTTCAAAAATTAGGATAATCAATGACGCAGAATTGAGGATTCCAATCAGGCCTTTTTCAAGGGAGGTAAATCCATTAATAAAGGACTGTTCTTTGTCGTTTGGATTAAAACTTTTTCCCGAAAGTACCGTACATCAACATGCGCTTGACGTCATTGCTGCACACAAAACGTTTATTTTAAGAATTATTCTTCCAGAGAGACATCTAATTCCATGTAGACCAAAAATTAGTCAAAAATGGAGATGTAATAAAGGGAGGGGGACTATATATAAAAAATATAGCATGGACTAAATTCGTACAATCATAGGACACAGGCATATAAAATGATTTGGTGACTGAGTCCTATATGTAACCAATTTAAACCAAAGTTCAAAATAAATACAAGTTATTCCTTTAACATACATCACGATTTGGAAATAGACAGGGGATATTGAAGTCGGAATTTCTTTTTATATAATATGACAGTGTGCATTTATAAAAAAAAGTACACAATATGGGGTCTGATAATATTTATTTTTTTTAAGCTAAAAGCAACAAACATTCATTGTATTTCTCATTCAGATTTAATCTCTCTCACTTCTGTACATTAACATTTTCACCAAGGCTACATAAAATTTTACAATAAAACATAAGCACCATTGATAACATAAGTAGGACCACATAAAACATCTTTTTTTCCTATTTCATATAAAACCCTTACCCAAACACATACATCAACAATTTATTGATGTGTAGGCTATATTAATAATTAAGAACAAGGAACATTATTGTTTAAGACATACATGAGGTGGATGTTTTGTGGACCAAAGATATTTCTGTACATCCTTGTATGATCAAAAACAAAAACACAGACAATCTATTTAGTTGGTCGGTGAAACACAATACAAGTCTTATCACCAAAATAGACTGTTTTTGATTAAAACCTGTATGAGCCTAAATTTTAAACTATAATATTTGCTTTCTACTTTCACTTAGTAAATAGGCATGCTGATTAATATGTTTGATCTTTATTTCTTATCATTACAGATTTAATCATAAAATTGGAAACTAAAAACATTTAATGTGTAAATTTCAATATATTTAATATATCTATCACCACTATAAAAATACATTTGGACAATATATATTATATATGGTTTTGGGAAATGTATTAGTGTAAATGAAAAAAAATGGCGACAAAATTAAAGGAGTTATTATTAATATATGCTAGCTTAGTATATTCAAATTTCTATCTTGGTTTTGTAAAAAAAAAATCTTTAATTATTGGACTATTGGTGATAATGTACAATGAAACAAAGAGGAATGTGAACCCTTGGTCAGTGTGTAGAATGTACAATAACAGAACAATAACAAATTAATAACTACATTCATCGAAGTTCCTGAGTTCCAAGAGAAATATATTTAGAAACAATCAGTAGTTTTAACCCTTTGAACACTACCAGCAACAAACACAAGCACATGATATTCTTCAACTTTAAGTTAAAGTTCAGTATCATTGGAAAACTTAGTGATCAAAGGGTTTTGTAAACATGTAACACAAAATGAAAAGGAAATATGTATTCAGTTGTTGATTACATTTAGTGCACTAAAATTTTTTCCATTGAAAATTACAAATGTGAAAATTTGGATGAATCTTAAGCAGCAATCTTCACTTTTTAGCTCAGGTTGATAGCAGAGTTGAAATGAAAATTCAGTTGGCAATAATAGGGTTTTAAGTTGAAGTCACAGGCAAATATCCTTTTAATTAATAATTAATGAAATCATACTATAGTCAATGTCTAGACAATTCACAACCTATTAATATATTCGATTTCTACAAAATCTAATAGCATTGGAATAAAATTTCAAGGCACAGTTTTGATAAAAACAGCATTAAAACAGAAAATACAGCACAGTAATCATATTTCACCAATGAACTTTGTGTGATGTGGAAAATGGAAATAATAATAAAACAATATATACCAGACAACATAAAATATATAAAAATATTGGGAAAAGGCTTTGTAAATATATTAATGTTGTATTATTTATAGGAATATAATCATCTATATATATGCTCCACCAACAAATATTTTTTCATTTTCCTAATGCTGAATTCTTCTGCAATATCTTTAACAGCAAAAACACAATAGGGAATTTTACATGATTTCCAGATTACTGATATAACAATACTATTGATCTGTGACCTAGGCCAGTGCTTTCATTGAAACTCGTCTCAACACTAACATTTGTATGTAAATCTTATTATAAGTAACATCTGAAAATGAATTGAATCTACATCAATGTATTTCTACAGTATATTGGAATTACTAGTCACTTTATTGATAGAATTAATTCAATATAAATAATCAAGAATATACTCTGATATAAGAAAATAAAGCTATAAATGAATTGCAATGTAACCCATTACTAGACACATCTCTTTGTAAGCAATAGCACAGTGTGTAGGTCAGCTCCAAATTTCCAATTCATACCAGCAAGAAATACAAATGCAAAAGGCCAATGCTAAAAACAAAACACTTCACTCAAAAAACAACAACCTCTGTCAGTTAATCAAATGTGAATTAAAATATAAACAGTCAAAATGTAACTTATTGAATTATTGGTTATGATAATAAACTGAATAAAATTTTTCATCAAAGTAACATCAATTTAAAGGTACATTGTTTGACCAATCATACCTTTCTAAGCTCACTGTCAAATACATGTGTGTTTAGAATTATCCATGTTTGAAAGCAAAAATGATGACTTGATATGTTCAGAAAAAAAAAAGATAAATAATTTCCTAGTTTGAGGTATTTTTCAAACAAATTATGCAATTTTGAGCATTTGTATTACTTCTGAGAATTAAATACAATTTGCTATTTACTTGATATTTCAATTCACAGAAGACCTTCTGAAGTAAACAGTAAACAGTGATTCACAAAACTACAAATGTGTTAAGCAGTTTTTATATTGCTGATGTCTTTCAGACAAAATATACCATGCTAAAGCTTCCCTTGTGTCTATTATAAGTAATGATATTATTCTACAAATCTTTTAACAAATAATCACTTTTATATATATAATTTCATTTGAAATAAACTTTGGCAGAGAGTAATAATAAATAATACTATATACATGGTGAAATCTGGTCAAAATAAGATTGAACAAATTTCCAATTACCGTATGCAATAATAAATCTGCACACTGTACTCACAAATGTACAATATGTGAACGAAAAAGGAAATTTTTAAATTGCATTCCCAAATACTGTAATTTTGCAGATTATGAAAAATAATTTTTATTAATCAATAAAACAAAAATCTATATTAATATTAGCATGAATATGCTTTTTTGATTATCAGTGATATTTAGGCCTACTATATCTTTTTCATTTGACGAATTCATTAGCAATATACAAAATATCAAATTTGATTTCAGATACTAAGTTGATTTGACTATTTTGATTCAGCAGAAAAATAATAAAATGAAATACATTATATCTTAATAAAGGAAATAAATAATTTCAAGAAATAAATAGTTTGAAGAGAAATTTTAAAGAGAGAAGAGAAGAGAAATTTAAAGGTGAAGAGTTTATGAGATTCCTGAAAGAAAAGTAAGTTAAGATAACACAACCAGACATGGATAGATTTTTACATGTAAGGCCATTTAATCATCAAAAACAAGTAGTCTAATTAATTTCAGTCAAGATAGTAAGAAACATAAAAGAGACTAGTTTTACAGTGCCAATTACCATTCATTCAACCTTTTATCTAAGTTGGCTGTACATATTTGCACATAAACCTTGTTACATTTAACATTATGTTGTTTCATGTTTCATGTAATATCAAGTAAATACAACATAAGTTAATTGTAGCTTATTCCTTTTGTCATAATGAACATTTTATTTTTACTGGTTTACTAAGGTATCTTACTGAATTAAAAGATATAATTAATTCATTAATATTCACAATTTTATAAACAAATTTAAATATCAAAACTGCTTAAGTACCATGCTGCATTTTGATAAAGGCATCTGTATTTAATTTAACAATGGTGAGAAACCTGTGCTATGATTTCTGCTTTTTTGATTCGCCTTTTTTTCCTTTTGATTTTTCCTTCGCAGCTTTAGCTTTTGCTAATTGTTTTTGATGTTCTCTCTCCATTTCTCTTTCTGTAATACTCAACTTTGTTAACTGAAATACACAGGAAACAATTTTAATATTAATATATATGTAGGGAATGAAATTTATTTGCACAGGGAATTTTTTTTTTTATCTAATTGCCATAAAACATCAGCACAGAATATTAATATTTTTGGAAATGGTAACAATTTACTGATAGAAACTTTGAAAGAACCATTAAAGAATAATAGAAGATTCATTTTCGGAGAACTAGTGTTGCTGCATAGATAAAAACAAGCGTAAAAATTGTTGTTTTCCTTATATGCGCAACTTTAATCATTTACCTCTCTCATAATAACATCTTCTTCAAGTTCTGATGCAGGAATGTTTCGTAATTTTTCCATAGTTTCATAAAAACTTGGACATTCAGCTATTTTCTCTGATGAACCAAGTGCAACTTTAAATAAAACTAATGCCACACGGAATAAAATTTTAACACCTGTAAAACAATATCGGTATATAACAAGTGGTTGCCTATTAAAAAGAAACACCCTCATAAATTTTTAGTATATCAAGGGCAGTTGTGTCAAATTATACCAAAAATCCAACTTGTCAAAGATATTTTAACATATACAAGTGTATTATTAAAGTCAGATGAAAACTACTCTCTTAGTGTTTGTCAAATACGATCTTGATCCAGAAATATAAGTTATAGATCACACAAAATTTCATAAAAATCAGATACAATCTGTAGTCTCTTAAGTCCTCATATACAAATTTTTAAATGTTTTACTATGTCAAGGGCAAAATCTTTAAAAAAGTTATCAACAAATCATCAAAAACAATTTATTAAGAAATCGTCATATTCAAACTAGAATTATTGAGAACCATGCAAGAGCAGATTCATTACGTAGGGATAATCTTCTACAACCTAGTATTCTTAAATCAAGGATCAACACCCATTGTATTCACTACTGATTACAATCCTACTGCCGTAAAACTTAATCAGATTATTAAGGAGAAATGGCATCTCCTTAAAGGCTCTACTTTATGTGAAGAAATATTCTCCTGTAAGTCTATCACTGTCTTTCGCAGAAATCCTAACCTTAAGGATCTACTGACTATGGCAAACATTACTCATCCTCCTAAAAATAGGACAACAAGTGGAGTTAATGTTTAAAATATTTTCGAGACTTGCGAAAAGAAAGACTGCAAAATCTGCACGCGGATGGACAACACTTCTTCCTTCCGTAGTTCGGCAACTGGCCGAAAATATCGCTGTCTCGAAATATTATTTATCTCTTAACCTGTACATATTGTCATAAACAGTATGTAGGTGAAAGCAAACGATGCTTTTCAACTCGTATCGGCGAACATTTTGCCGATATTCGACATAAAAGAAATAAACCTATCGCACTACATTTCAATCTTGCGAAACACTCTGAGAGAAATGTCTCCTTAAAAGTGATAGAACAACTTAAATCTGACCCCGATGATGATAAAAACACGGAGAAACGTAGATCCATTGAACTCAAATGGATTTTTACGCTCAAGACATTCGCACCGGATGGTATCAATGACCAGCTTTAGTCCGGATACATCCCAACCCCTTTTTCTTTATGCTTTACTTTAACTGATGTATTCGCACTATCGCTTTAGTTCCACAGGTAGATCTCTACAGATCTGCCCCCTCCCTCTTTTTCATGTCCCCATTTTGGCCTACTACACTATTTTTAGTAAGGTCTAGCCTGACGTCATCCTACTGTTTGCCTACCTAAGCAACTATAGATTTGGCTTTTATCTGCAATCCATGTGGAAAAAACTTTACCTTCAGGACAAATTTGAAGCGACATATCAAGTCTGTCCACCAACGCAGCAAGTTTGAATGTCCTAAATGTAACAAGTTTTTCAAACGCCAGGACAATGTAACCAAACATGTTCTGAGAAAACACACGGGCGTCTTAGCTAGAGCGGTTAATGATACGTTGGGTAATCTTGCCCCATCCGTCTCACCAGACCAGCCTATAGAGATCCCATCACGCAAGGCAACGAATTTTTGGAAAGATAGGAACATCTCTATCCCTTGGCCGAATTTCGAATGATGGGATGACCTAATGGAAGGTAGGATCAGCCTAGAAGAGTTCAACCCAGAGCCATGAACTGTCTTCCGACTACTTACTAGGGAAGACCTCAAACGCTAATAGGCCTATTCATCAACCAACCGCTAACAATCCAACCTCTATATAACTCTTATTTTTCTGGACATGGTAAAGCACTTTATTTTCACCTCTAAAACTCATTCTTTTTACTCTCTGCAATTTAAACTTATTTATAAAGATGGCAAAAGTCGCTAAATTTTGCTCCAAAAATGCTTTGGAACTACTAACGACTATAATCTCTATGAGATTCGCCATTCACCTGGAAGATCCGCCAAATTCTGAATGATCCGCCACAGCACACGTCATCGTGATCTGCCATGGCTTTTCCTATAAGTAAGAAGCAGAGACAACCAGCAGATCATTACAGCCTGAAGAGACCAATACAGGTCGAAACTAGTAGCTGAAACAAGGAAGAGAGTTTAATCTCGGCAACCCGCCAATCACTCATCCTTTATATTCAAACTAGACCAAAATCTCATCAATTGGTATAGATTAGTGGTTGAAAGCAGTGTAATGTGTAGAATAATAAACATAACACAAGGACTATGTGTTAGGTCATCATTGAGCGCAGTGGACTTCTTTCAGCCATTAATTTATTTCATTAAAATCAGACAAAGAGTGTAGTCTGTGTTCAATAAAAAATTTTGACCAGTTTTTGTCAAGTCAAGGTTTCACTGCTCAAAAATTGTCAAGAATATTTTTTTTTGCTGCATCATTGGTGAAATAACTTAGTTATTAGTTAGCTAGTTATCCAACACTCATTATTTTGAAAAAAGTGAAATCAATTAGTTACCTTCACAGAAAAATACATCCCATATTCTTAAAACTGAACTCCATGGTAAAGATCTTGTATAAACACACATAAACCATTCAGTCATATACATAATAGGTTCAACACGCTGCTTTTTCTACAATCCAAAATTATATCAATATATTTCAATTGAAGAATATTTTAAAAATGTTCCTTAAATAATATGGAATGGAAAGGTGATACAAATATAAGTCATTTAGAACTCCTTTATGAAATCTCCTTTTTGTATGAATCAAGCCAATGCATAGCCAAATCTGTAAGTCAACACAAAGGGAGTAACTTTACATTAATTCATTTTTGCTTTCAGAAGCAGAATTTGAGGCAAATGAAATATATCTACCAGTAATTTGTAAATTGGTGGATAGGTTCGTTTGATTAAACCATATAAAACTTCACCATCTAACTGAACAGCTTCCTACAAATCAATAATACTATAATGAATAAGCCATTTTTTTATGAAAAAAATTATAATTTTCAGAATTCCATTTTTGAATTATGAACAACATTTAAATGTTACGATTAGAATCTAATAAGTGTTTGCCTAGCAAGATACGCCCACTCAAAGTATATTTCTGTTTAAACACAGGTTGCTTGGAAACGTTGAAAATTTCAGATGTGAGTTCTAATCTCTATCTGTGTGCGATAGTCCGATGACCTTGAATAAGTCATCTTGACTCATAATTCCAGTCCACCCTGCTGTAAATGGGTACGGATAATCTGGGAAAAATCAATGCCAAGATGTTTGGCCAAGGACCAGCTGGTAGAATGATCCCTGTCACGGCAGACTTGTGAACCTAAGTTTTTATCCTTGCTTTTGCTTTCTTTCTCACAAGCTAATTCTGATGCCTTTTGATAAAGTCAAGGGCAATAACTCTAAAATGTTCAATGAAGAATCTTCAATATCGAACTTGTTCAGGGTTTAATAAACAAAAACAATCACTTTCATTCAAATCAGATGAAAATTGAAGTCTCGAAAGTGTTCACACGCCAATTTCTCAAAAAACGTTCATCAAAAAAAAAAATGGTCAATATACAACTGGTCCAAGACATTGTCAATATAAAAGTTTTTCATAGTAGGCCTTGTTTTCCCCCTCATTCTGCTTTTTGGAGTCGAAGCAAATAACTCTTCTTGAAGGTGATTTTCTGGGAAAGTGAATCTCCCGCTCCATCATACAAATAAAGCTATTTTTTTAATAAAATTTGAAAATGATTTTGTAATATTCTCTATAAGACAAGACCATGTCCCATGCAAAACTATGAAATGTCCCACGCAAAACTATGAAATGTCCCACGCAAAACTATGAAATGTCCCACCCAAAATTATGAAATGTCCCACCAAAAACTATGAAATGTCCCACCCAAAATTATGAAATGTCCCACCAAAAACTATGAAATGTCCCACCCAAAACTATGAAATGTCCCACCCAAAACTATGAAATTTCCCACCCAAAATTATGAAATGTCCCACCAAAAACTATGAAATGTCCCACCCAAAATTATTAAATGTCCCACCAAAAACTATGAAATGTCCCACCCAAAATTATGAAATGTCCCACCAAAAACTATGAAATGTCCCATCAAAAACTATGAAATGTCCCACCCAAAATTATGAAATGTCCCACCCAAAATTATGAAATGTCCCACCCAAAATTATAAAATGTCCAAAGGGTACTAATAAAGAAAATGTTCCACCTACCAATCCAGGACTATAGTAGCCAGGGAGATATTTATCACATAATGATACAAGACACCAGAAAGCCTGTTCAGCAGGCATGTGCATTAATAATATAGCTGCCAGTGGAGCCTGAGCTTGACAATAGCCTTCTTCTGGTCTATGTATACTATAGGCTTTTAATACAAAAAATAAATCTTCTTGACTGGAATAAACAACAACAAGTCTTTATTACAATGGGCCCTCTCAACTGGAGAGTTCTTCACGATTGGAATACATTGATTCAACTAGAGCTTTAAACATGTTCGTTGGAACAGAGTTCAGAACGTATTCCAAGTGTGCAGAAAAAATAGTAGGTGCAGACAGAATTAAAAAATGATGGAGAAGGAAAAAGTTGGGAACATATTGAATAAGATTACGACGTATCTTTTTTACAGAAAATGAAAATATATCAAGTTATCTTAAAATCGGCATTTGTAATTCATTCATGTGGTCCTATACAAATTGTTTAACAAAAATGACCAACTTGGTAAAAATAAATCCACAGCCCTGATGCTATTGATTATTCCATATGGAACCTATAGTTACTTAGGGAGAAAATGAAGAGATTAATTAATCTGTTTTTAAATGAATTTAACCAGATTCATTTCAGAGAGGTCATGATGTTTATTGGGTATATTTTTAGTAAATTCACATGACAAGGTTTATTAACAACCCACAAAATTTCTAAGACAATTTGGTTATTGACAAGATGAAAAAAAATATCATGCTGATTATTGAATCTTACCCATAGCCATCTTTATTTTTAAACATTTCGTGTTGGGGAAATTGTCGATCTAAATCTTTCTGAATATCATCCAGACATTTTGAATCACCTGGTAAACTTAAATAATGCTGAAAAACAGTTCACTACCATTAAATATGACTTTGATTGAAATTCAACTTTTGTTCAGTAAACAAATGAAAAATTGATAGAATCAAAACATAACTGATCAAATTAAAAAAAAAAGAGAAATATTTAGCAAAATCATTTTACAATTGGTTAAGTAACAAATTACATTGTATATGAAAAATAATTAGAATATTAAATCTCTCAAAAATACTATGACATCACTTTTTAGAAAATTTAAACCCTTAGGTGGTCTATTAATACAGTTTTTACTTTTTTACATCAGGGTTATGAAATAGTTTTTGTATATAAGGGGAATTAATTGTATTGTCTAAACAACATGTAATAAAATTCTGTGTCTGTCTTATAGAAAGTAAATGTTAAGAGATAATGAGTAAGTTAAAGATAACAAACATAGTTAAGAGAGCGATTTATATATAAATAACGATATAATATATAATCTACTTACATCATAACGACCTTTATTGTGATCTAACATAAATTTACTACCACATAAATATTGCCAAGCTCTAGGTCTAATAGATGATGGTATGCCCTTTCTACATCTATCTTTAACCTATATACATAAAATAATATACTATAATTTCATTACTGGTATATAACTTAGGGGGGAGGGGTTAGCTATGTAAATTACAATCTATACAGATTGCTTCAAACAAGACAATTTTCGTATTTTCTTGCAAGGAATATATATGAAAATTCGTAATGTATTTGTGTGATTTCTAATTTTTTTTATTGTCAAGAGCCAAGGACCAATTAAATTAAGTGACTAAAGATTATGACAATTTAAGTGATTTCGAAGGTATTTAACAGATTTGTTCCAATGATATGCAGACAAATTGCGTTTGTAGAAAGTTAATTGTTAAGTATCACTATAATCCTAATCAAAACTAATCCTCCTTCTTATCTGCTTATACACTATTTCCAAACCACTGATCATGGATTTTGTTACAGAAAAAATCATATATATCATGAATGGTTCAAAAACAGCTTCTCAGCAAAACAATTAATATTTTCAAGTCATTGAATAATATAAATAATATCAAACAAAACTGCACTAAATAGATTACAATTAAGGATGGGTTGAGCAGTTTGATAAACAATTAATTTTATCAGTTTGAAAAAAACAGAGACACACCTTTTTAAACCTTTTACTCATCCATTTCTCCCAATTCTCCATCATATCTAGCCATTTTAATTCTCTTTTTCTTAAAATTTCAGGTGGCAGTCTGTGTTCACTGTAATTGTATAAATCATGCATACGGTATTCATATTCCTGTACTTTGACAGCAAAGTCAACATAGCATGTTCTTTTATAAGCGTATAATCAAATAAATGGGCAGTTAGTATGAACATTTTCATTATCATCATATTGTTGATACCTGAAAATATTTCTAATATATTCTAATATATCTACTTCAACAAACTGACTTTGGAATAAATGAGGCGTAGCCCTAGTAATTGAATCCCCCTTTAAGATATCCAGTATTATACTAAAACATCATTAGGGCAATATTTTATGCAAATAGAAAATACAGTACACATAATAACTTAATACGCTATAAATAATACACCTAATGTTAGAATTTTGCTATTACATACAACTTTAGTTGGAAACATAACAATTTCAAAGTTTTACCGAAGTCCTGTCCTTGCATGTTTAATAGGGACACATCTAAACTTTCAGGAGATTTGACCAAAATATAATAACTATGCACTTTGAATAGCATTTGTAGTAATATACAAACATAAACTAATGAATATCCTTTATAATGAGCTTTAAAGCATAAATAAATAGTATAATAGATAAATGCAAGACATGTCATCTAGTGATACAGAAGATTGGAATATTCTTTCAAACAATTTTTCTTAATTACAGTTGTATTACATCTGTGCCAAGAGGAGCTCTCTCCAACAGTTCAATATGGCCAATTATATGGGAACATGTCACTCAATACCTTAATGAAAGAAATTGGATGTGTTGTGGCCATGTAGGTCAAGACATTGAATTATGATCAGAAACTTAGAATTCAGCGATGTATTCAAGACATTGAATTTATGATCTGAAATATAAGTATTAAGTATTATTCTAATCGTAATAAATGTTAATTGCCTCTCTTTATAATAACTTTTATACTTAAGATATAATAATGGCATCAGTAACTTGTTGAGTTAACAACTAATAAAATTTTGTCTCTGGGCTAACTAGTGAATATTGTCTCCTAGTTGAATTATTATCTGAGTTAACTAAAAAAAAAATTGTCTCCCGATTGTCAAAATATGATTAGAACTTTCACTGGTCCTGATTACTGGGTTATATAACAACAGAATCTCTT
Organism: Nipponacmea schrenckii; assembly: GCA_030562195.1. Lineage (NCBI taxonomy): Eukaryota > Metazoa > Mollusca > Gastropoda > Lottiidae > Nipponacmea > Nipponacmea schrenckii. The sequence goes on from CM060201.1 coordinate 10,108,310, forward strand.
ATTTGACATTATTAAATTACTGTCCATCTCCTATAAGAATGAAGACTCCATCTTATTTGTGTCTTTTGATGTAGAATTGAAACCAGCTTACTCATAACTATAACCTGAATGACAGGCCTATAGGTGAGAGGTTATCTGCTACCTATTTAATATATTTTCAATTAGACCTAGGTTTTATAATCCGTTAATTTGATTTAATAATTCCAGCATATAATAATAAGATAGTGATAAGATAATAATTATTTAAGTAGGCTAAGTTACACCACCATATTGTCTAATACACAACACACATGAAAACTTAACATCTTAAGAACTTACTCCTCAGGACTTGTAAATTGTTTACCACCAGTAAAGCCATATCTATCAACAACTTGTGACACTGTTCCATTCACTTTCAAATTACTAGAACTTCTTGGGGGAGGGGCATGATTTCTGCGAGAGTATCCCTCCTCTTCTTCACTGTCATAATCATCATCATAACTCACATGATGATCATCAATGTCTGGCCTATAATTAGCCATTAGAATATCATTTAACACGTTACTTTAATAATCATTGAATGTCACAGAAACATATCAATTGGGTGGTCACTTCCTTGACAGAAATGACAAACATTGGATAAATGTCAAAAATTAGAGCTGAATAACTGGATGAATTTTTACCAGTTTCAGAAGGGTAAGAAAAGATAACCCTCAATTAATGATCTCATAAATTATTCCAGATAAACACACTACTATTTACGGCATTTAAGCGGATTAACCGCAATAACTTAAAACTAAAGAACAATGTTAAGTCATTTTGATTAAAAATACCCAAATCCCCAATTTGACAGCTGAATGTAAAACGGAAATGGCGCCTCATAAGGTGTTTCACGCGTGCGCAATATAAAACATAACGTCTTCCCCTTTCCTCTTACAAGTACAAGACAAAATACATTAAATTGAAGGATAACTTCGCTCTTTGAAATTTGTCATTTCTGTTATGATAAGAATATTAACGGTTTTGTAAGGAATTTACGTTATATTTAATTAGAAAATTACAAATAAATTTGTGAGGGGACTGCAACAACGTGAAGTGCAGATGGAGCTTATTCACTTCATAAATGGATCGTTCCGACGTTCAAGTAGTACACAGATGAAGTAGTTCATAATCTAAGTCGCATGATTTTTAGAGTAGGAAAACGCCTGCAACTTTTTGTTCTTTGAATATTAACTGTTCAATCTTCAACAGTGTTCTTTTGTTGTACTGTTAATAAAAAACCGTTTTCTTTTGATAAAAATAAAAAAATAGTTCTTTACACCAGTGGTATACTTTCCTACGCGTGTCGTACTCGGTCTCTGGCTCGATCCAGCTGACCAATAATTTCTATTTCAAGTATTATATTGTTCTAAAGTAAAAGGCTTTTAACCAACTATTTCATGCGTTGACCAGAAGTTTGATTTTTAAATTAGACAACGGTAAATTGGGCATGTGTTCTTAATTTGTTGTAAATTTTGGACTCAAAACGACCGATATGGCCGCCACTGTGAATAATAGGAGAACTGCATCATCTACCAAAGGAAGACAACCTGCACCAACCAGGTTTGTTATTCACAATTTTATTTATGTTTTAGGCTCTCTTATGCTACTCATGTTACTGTTCTTTGATAAAACTTGGCGTCTATGGAAAATACAGGTGACTCTCCAATCTTTCAAATTTTAGCTTCACAATTAAATTTTATGATGGGTCAGTACTCCATATGAATACTGCCTCCGGAAGTTCAGACAGGAATAAATGAATTGATATTTAACATTGAATCATGTTGAGAATATCTCCTGGGAATGGAAGTCAGTATATGTACTGAACCACAAGCAGAATATGTATATTTATGACAAAATCGAGGTTCAATCCTTAGCCCATTCCAGAGACACATATTTTAACAATAGATAGCCTATCCATGTAGATAGATAGGCCTACAACCACATGTGACATTTGCAAAGCCAGCAAGTTTACATGCAGCTGATAATGTGGCACTTGTACTTAAGTCTTATTTTTAATGATAAATTAATACAGTCATCTAAATATCAGGCTTGTCTGAAATATAATTGGAGTTTGATGTCAAATTCTCCTACAATTCAACTAGGCTAGGGCCTAGAAAAATAGACTTCTTTCTGTTTTGTATTAACATTCTTAATTGTTATTATTAGTATTAGTTATATCTTTATAATGGTACCTGTAGTGATTGGTAAGAATACATATTCTTTCAGGGTAGCAACATGCTAATTTTGATTGTTTGTCCTTTTAATGTCATATTGTGTGCCTTACAAACATGCAAGTTAGATGATGCAACTTTTGGACTGAAAAGTGCATTCAATAAATTTGTGTATATGATGAGTAAACTTATAACCTAGAACTACCTACATGGGGAATGATTAACAAATAAATTTGAATCTTTTTAATGCATTTTATTACTGGTATTTATAATTGAAGGCAGTAACTACATCACAAATGCTTGAATGCCAAATGTTAATAACTTATTTAAAAGATCAAAGCTATAGATATGATATCTGCTAAATATATTGCTTTTTTGATGCCTATGGGTGATGCTTGCCTAAAGAGCAAGGATTTTTATCAAAATCTCAAAAAAAGCCCAAGCAGAGTTGTAGCAACACAAATTAGCTATACCCACTGCCACTGGTAACTACTGATAACCTGGTAATAAAAGTTAAACATTCTCAATTAAAAGTTGTGTAAAATTAAATTAACTGCAAAATAGACCTTCATATATTTGACCTAAATTTCTTTAATTCGCCCACGTCGCATTTAAGAAAACTTACTTGTCGAAATTTAGTTAACAACACCCATGCCAAAATGATCGTGACTGAACAACGTAGATGATATTGACAGCTTATGCTTCACCAGTTTAAGACACCACTAGGGTCCAAATAAATTGAACTTTGCGCATAGTGTAAGTTTTTTGCACTTTGCAACAAAATTGGATAGCAATTGAGAATTTTGTGTAGCAGTTTGTCTTAGAAAATTTTAAATCAGCATCAGATTTCGAGACTTTTCGAAGGATGATTCTTGGTAATCTTTCATTAACATAAGCATTCTTTTCACCAACTATAGGCTTACTTACTAATAACTACCTTAACACTTGTGTTTCTCCATGATTTAATGATAAGTAATTTATTAATTTTATTTTTCCCTTTCTCACAGGTATATCACCACCAACGATTCTATTTTGGCCTAACTTGAACCATTTTGAAAATCTAAATTATTACTGTCGGGGGATGAGTAAACATCCTTAAAGCTGGTCTTGAGCATGGATAAATCCTACCTCCCCCTCCATAATATCAAAATAAGAACATAAAATGGAGTAGGGTTGGGTAGCCCGCTCGCAGCACATGCACTGACGCTTTGGCAATCCTTTTTTTTTTGAAGATATATGTATGTTTTGATGTCTGATCGTCTCATGCACATGTGCTTGTCTATTCCTAGGGTTTTGTGGTCATGTACTTGATCGCAGAAAGATGAATCTGTCCATTTTATTCACATGTACATGTGTATTTTAAAATGATCTGTACGTTGAAATGATATATGGTTTTTGCTTTCATGTAGTTAATCGCCAGAAGATAAATCTGTCCATTTTTTTACACATATACTTGTGTATTTTGAAATATTGTATATTGAGATATTATGTATTTTCGCTTTTTTTTTTTTTTTTTTTTTTTCCAATGTATTTCCCCATGGGCTGAATGTGAGACAGGACCATGTCCTTGTGTATTGGGCCTAATTCCGAACCATGTAAAATAAAGAGTTTATTATTACGTATTTCGACTTTGGCGAAAACGTATTGTAATCGTTCGGATTATTTTTTTTTTTTTTTTTTTTTTGTAATTCTTGGATGAGTTTGCAGACAAACTGGTAAAAGGTGCAGAAATTCTAAATCTACAGTTGATCTTAGAATGATTTCTATTATCAAATAAAACAAAACCGGAAGTTCTATCTCTGACAGGAAGTGAGAACCGGAAGTTCAGGTTTTTTTGCTTTAGCAAGTTTATTTTCAGTTCGATTTTGACCGGATTTTCAGATTTGAAAACTTCAATGTATTTGTCAACTAACAATTATAGGTTTTATGCAATTAGGTTAAATATTTTACCCACGATTTGCAATTCAATATTCAAGGGTCATCGGCAAAAATTTCAGACCGTGATTTCTCCTTTAATATAAATGGTAAAATTTTGAAACTTTACCAGTTGATAGGCGATATGTTTATAATTTTTGAAAAAATGTGAAAATAAAAATTCCACTTCCGGTTTAGCCTCAAATGACGTAATTACGTAACTTCCGGTCTATAACTGCTAGGTGAAAAGTGAAAACTGTTTTATAAATAACTTGTCAATAGTAATTGATTTGACCTAAATAATTAGGTCAAGCTGCCATATCGGCCGCCATTTTGAATTTTCGTTATAATTCTTAAATCCGAAATTCAGACACTACTGATAGACCGATTTTGATGAAATTTAGCACATAGATACAATGGATCATTATCTACCTTCTCTTGGAGACCGATTTTCAAATTTCGTATTTTCTTTCGAATTATTTAAAATCGATTTTTTCAAAATTAGGTCACTTTAACGGGTACGGAAGGTGTGACCCACTTAATCTATGACCTTGAAAATTCGGTCAAATATTATTCAATATATTGTCTACGAGTAGATATTTTTTAATTTGGCTTACTTAAAAAATTCATACAGATAAGTGTACTTAAATACAGCAAAAATTGATAATTTTCATATTTTCGCCATCATTAACCGTTACAGAAGGTGTGACCTAATTATTTTATGACTTTGAAAACTAGGTCAAATGATATTCAATATATTGTCTAGATGTAGGTAATTGCAAATTTAGCCTACATAATATTTTAAGGCTCTCGAAATACGTTCATAATTGTAAGCAATTCTAGTTATTATTATTATTATTATTATTGTTGTAAAAATGTTTAGCAGTTTTTGTCAAGTCCTACATTTATAGGACATAATACACACCTCGTTCGGACAAAGAATAATAATAAGTTGACAAAACAGAAACACCTTAAATGTAGTGCTTAAACTGTTTATTCCTTAGATAGTATCTCTACTGTAAATAGGCCTGCATGTATTTCTGATTTCATTTTTTATATGAGCTTTTTGAGATCGATACAACAGGTTGGATAAATAATCTCTAAACTGTCAGAAGTGTTGAAGGACATTACGTGAGCAGTGCATTTTTACAATGAATCTGCAAGGTGGTTGAATTGGATTTTCGCGCCCAGGGCGACACCTTCAATATGATTTCAATGGAAAACAACACAAGGAAAGCATCGAAAACAGTGAAAATTCCAAACAGACAGTCAAACAAGTGCATCACTATTCATAAAATGTGCCGGCTAGCAAAATTTGTTGATTGTGATGAAATCTTACTTTGAACTCTTAAGTAAGAAAATACTAGATTATATCGTTTATTGGTACAAACCTGATACTGGTATACTTTTTATTATTTGAATATGAACTGTTTTCTTTTCCAGGAATTTACCTCCAAAGAAAAATTCATTAGATAAATCTGTGCCAGTGAGTATGTTATCTGTATAGATAATAGTATCTTGTCTGAAGTTTTATGTATTAAATTTATGCACATAACAAGCGACATTTGCATTTTCTCTACAGACATCAATGAATTATTTAACAGTTCAGTGTTACAGTTTTTTATTCCAATGCATTCAATGAAGGACTTTCTATGTCATTTCAACCTAATACTACTCTGTCCTACTATCTGGGTATCCCTTAAACAGTTAAAACATTGATCTGATAGTAATTTGATAAATTTTCTAGATAGATTTGCTAACAAATATATATTGATCTTCAGATTCCTTCTCACATTTTGAAAAAAAAAAAAGTGTAATTGATGACAAAATGCATAAAATCCAATTTTTTTTTGACTGTTTAACTTTTGGTAAAACTTTTTAAATTAAAATATGACAAGAAAACGTTGGCCTCCAGCATAAGCTGATATTGCATTTAATCTGTTATAAAGTTCTATAGGACTCACATTTCATTAAGCTCTTAATCCATAAATCATGTGAAAGTAAGATTTATCTTGATTTCATACTGTCATTTATAAAATTAGTTATATATGAAGTAGATAAAAGTAGTTCATAGTACCAAGTCATGCAACAGGTTGACTATTTACTGTTTGTTATTTTTTTTTGATTTTATTGCATTGATAAGTTATTGATTTTTGCTACCAACTAATTTAGGTTTAAACAATTGCCATTTTAATTTCAGACTGAAGGTGTTTATGGAGATGCTAGGTTTACTCATGTTGTTTTTTCCTTAGTGGTAAGTAAAGTTATGAAGACTTCAGGAAAAAAATTCCCCCAAAAGATGAGTGATAGGTTGATTTCCAGAAACTTACAATATTGATCAAAATATCTTCCTTTCACAATTTCTTGCCTGTCTATGATGATGAGCTTAAATAGTTGAATGTAGTCTATCCAAAGAACTTCTTCCATGAATAATAATGCTGTTAGGTATATTAATAGTGTTTCTCTTATATATTTGCTTTTAATTCAAGTCACATGGCTTTGCCTACCTAGGTCTCAATGTTTTTAATAATGTTTTAGGGAACAAATGTTCAAGTTCAAGTGAAAAATGGAAATATTTATGAAGGAATATTTAAAACTATATCACCACAGGTTAGTATTAGTTATATTATTTGCCATTGTTTTATTTGCATTTTCAAATTCATATCAGATGGCCACTGCCCAGGTTTTTGAGAATATCTTCTTTAGCTGCTAATAAGGTTTTGATGGACAAGCAGAAATGTTCTGTTATGATGAAGTATGACTTTCAATGTTGCTTAAAAGATAGTTAATGCTTTCATTTTTTTAACAAACATAAATTTTACTCTCTAGATGGATGTGGTATTAGAAGTGGCCCATAAAAAAGTTGAAGGAAATGGTAGTAGTTGTGGACCAACCCGTGATACAATCCTTGATAAAGTTATCTTTAAGAAAGATGATGTTGTATCTGTAACTTGTTTAAGTGTCGACTTGGATTATGCAGTTAAAGGTAGGCCTTTATAAATTAAATCCTTGCTAATTCTTTGGGGAACTGTGATGATTTGGCTAGTAAGTCACATTTAATTCTATATAATATATATGTAATTTTGTTTACAGATACGTTTACTGATGCTGCTATAAGTCGTGGTAATAATGGTAGTTCATTTGATGTTGAACTACAGCCATGGGATGGTGAGGCTGGTGAGGAAATAGGTGGAGGTCTAGAGGAAGGAGAATCAGCTGTAAGTTTATTATTTCACTCCTATTGCTGTTCAGTAGAAATTAGCATGCTGGGTACATGTCTTTTAACCTTGCAATTGTCCTACAAAATTTTGGCAAATGTCCATTACAATCTGATTTGTGCCAGACATTTTGTCAGGTACAACATTTAGATCATTTTTTTTGTCCAAATCTATAAGTGCGGTGTACGGATTGTGTTGTCAAGCCTCTCAGAACTCCTACATCTCTACATCAAGGCATTTGACCTTAGACATCCCCAAATAGAAAATAATGATTAGCTGGTATAAATAGATACTTCTTTCATTGAGCAATCAAATTAAATTATGTCTACATGTGCCAAACGTTCCTTCCTAGAATTTTTCTAACATTTCCATTTTTTCCTCAAGAGGAAATTGTAATGTAAATAATAATAAATAATATCTATTTGAATGACCTTATGCATCCCTAGCCACTTGTTAACAGTTTTATGACTGTACAGGTTAGGTACGGAGAATTTCAGTCGTAATTGCTGATTTCTGATTGCATCCTCTCAATTGAAAATATTGTCATAGGTACTGTTTTATGTCCGGCACAAAATATGAAATGTCTAGTGCAATTTAGTTTGTGTTGGACAAATTGTCCGGCCCAATTTTTGGAGTTATTTCATGCCTTGGTAATGTTGTATCATTAATTATACCATTGGAATTATGGAGAAAGTAACAAAAATTATACATTTGATTATGTTTTTAAATGTCTTGGTTATTTCAATATTAAACCCATGATTGTGTAATGTTTTCAGAATGGCTGGGATGTAAACGAAATGTTTAAAACAAATCAAGAGCAATTTAGTGTAAAATCTTCATATGATGAAAATCTATCTCAGTATACGTAAGTAGACTCACCTGTTTTAGCATGACTGGTTTATGATTGAAAGTATGCATGAGTGTAGGATTTTTTCTAGTCCGTACGCTTTTTGGTGGGGATAAACAAAAAGCTGATCTTTATTATTTAAAAAAAAAAACAATCTGAAAGTGGCCTCAATGAATATAGCAATGATATAACAAACATGTGATAAATTATATTTTTACAGTACTGTATTAAATAAAACTGATACCAAAGAATATCGTAAACGTGAAGAAGATGCTAGAAGAATAGCAAGAGAGATAGAACGAAGCGAAGATTATAGAAAACATATTGATTTAGAAAATGGCGATGATGAAGAAGCATTATTTAGTTCTGTTCACCGACCATCAGCTTCTACTACTAATCAATCTGGGGAGAAAAAGTAAGTTATAACTCTTGACCTATTAGAATACTTTTAAATACAAGTTTGCTAAGGTTTGCAGAAACATGTAATGAGTAATTTTTCTTTCACCTGAGTCAAAATTGGCTTGTGAATGTGATAGACTACAATTTTCATCGGATTGTGATCATTTATATTGAAGAGATCCTGGACAAGTTTGATATTGACAATTTTTTTGAAGAATGGTTTTTAAGTTATTACACTTGTCAAAACACATCAAAATTAACATGTGACTACTGTTTTCAAAATTGAATGAAATTTGGTGTGATCATGTATATTAATGAGATTACAAGTTGTGGCCCAAGAGAAACATACCTTAAAGTTGACGTGTCTTGCTAGGCAATCACTTGTTCTTATTGATATGTTATATATTATCTCTTATTGTACAATGGTAAATATTGTATTCAACTTGTAGGTATATTCCTCCACAAAGAAGAAACAATAATAATATGACTAAAAGTCAAGGTAATAATGGTGTTGATAATGGAAGTTTTCAACAAGTACAAAGATCTAATCATAATAATAAACACAGACAATCTGGTGTACAGCATCATCAACATCAGCTTTCTCCTTCACCACAACACCATCACTCTCCCCAGCACTCTCATCAATCTAACTATCCCCCACGACACCAACATCATCAACAACAGCAACACCAACAGCAACACCAACAAGTGAAGGCAACTGTTGTTCATGTGACTTCTCAAACAGGACAGCAGACAACACAAGCTGCTAGTAATAAAGAAGAACAAAATAATAAGTTAAATGGGCGTAAGTTATCAAGTTTTTGTGTTGTTGAAGTATATGATTGCTTTGTATCTCATTTGAAATTGATAAATGTATTTAGGTCGTTGGTTGGGCTATTTCATGTTATAGAAAAGTGTTGTGCATTTGTCCATGCTTTGTGGTCCTACACTTCACTTTTAAGTTGACTTCATATCAGTCAAAATATTTCTAAGGTGTTGACTGCATGACAGTTTGAAACGTTCATGCAGGAGTTGTAAAATGTGAATTGACCAATCTACATCAAACTTGGCATCTGTGGACAATTATAATGCAAAGATATGTCGTGTAGGTTTAAAAAGAAAAATATGTGAATTTTATTTATTAATGTGATTAAATTCCTAATTGAATAAGCTCTCTAACAAGCCCAGACTTGTTGACTTGACATAAAAATTTGTTTATAAATCCTAATCTTAACAGGACACTATTTACCACTTAATAAAAACCAGATAATTAATTCTTTGGATTTTTCTTTTGTTATTGTCTAAATTAAATATAAAGAAAATAAATTGCCATCTGGACCTGGAAGACAAAGTTAAGGTTAATGAGCGCAAAAGTGCACACTTATGTCACTTTTATTCCATTTTGATACTTGAATCGAAAGTAACACGTAATGCATATGATATAATGAATTTGTATTACATGAGAGTAAAATTAATAGAACGTTCAAGTCAAGACATAATCACAGTATCTTATATATTGATTATGCAACTATTTTTTACAGAAGAGAACAGTGGTACAGCTCAAGATGTATCGATAGCAAAACCAACTAGTCAGAGTGGGGTATCATCTCCTGTTTCAGCCCCCCTTCCCAACAACAACATCCACACCAAGAATCAAATGATAATAAACAAATACCACGCCAACCTGTTAATAAAAATAGCAAATGTAAGTTTTTACTTGTCTTTCAATGTTTTGAAAACTTTCCAGACACTGTTCACTGAATTCCATTTGAAATACAACAAACTGATGCCCAAATTGCTGTGCAATGACACTATATTGAATTAAAGTTATTTTTTATGTGTGATTTTCTATTTGTAGCTGCGAAGATTGACGAATTAAAAGAATTTCAAGATCGATTTAAGGTAAAGTGTAGTTTGAACAAGTTCTTGAGTTAATTTTTTTTATATGCCCACATAAATATGTGGACGTATATTGTCGTCACCCTGTCCATAGGTACATCTGTCAACATTTGTTGTGTGTACAATAGAAGCTACAGTGGGTTTTGATGAAACTTTGTGTGAGCATTGAAATTGACAAGATGCCAATCAGGTTTGAAATTGACGAGTTTTGAGTTGACAATTTTCAATGGATTTCGATGAAACTTGGTTTGAGTATTGGAATTGATAAGACGGCAGTTAAGTTGGAATTTGACGATTTTAGTTTTATATATATACATGATACGAATCAAAGGAAAAAAAATGATTATCAATGCTGATGTATGGGCGTATATCTACGAGGGTACAGAAGAGTTTATAGAAACAAAAGTTAATTCTTATATATTTTTTTTAATAATTACAGTTAGAGAACCAGAAAGAAAGTGAAAGAAAGATGGCTACTGTAGAAATAGATAATAAACCAGAAACTGACAATAAAACTGTAGATCATAGTAATAATGATAGTAAAACAAATGAAAGGTTAGATGTACAACAAACAGAAGAGGAGAGTGGTGAACAATCAGGCAAAGTGTATGTATAGATTTCTTCCAATATTTTTTACTATTTAACAGGTCTGTCCAGTATGGACAACAAAAGTATGATATTGATAATTCAAACTTTTCTGGACCAATAACTATTAAATTGTAATTTAAGCTTATTTAAAAGAAATAAAATTTTACCATCTTGTTTTGTTTGTTTGTAGGACTCCTGCAAAATTTGTATTAAATCCATATGCAAAGGAATTCAAACCAAACCCAAGTTCATCACCGGTATGTATATGCTAGTCATGGAATCAAAATTATGCTTGTCTACATGCCTCATGTTTGATTGATAGTTCAAAGTCAAATAAGAAACTCTGTGAGGGTATCATTAGTCCATCTAGATATTTACATGATATTTTGATAAAATAATGTCCAAACTGTTAAGATATGTTAACTCTCAATGAATTACGTTTGTTTTAGGCAAGGGTTCATCCAACCCAATCACCAACACCTCCACGGCCTCAAGCACAAAGTCCAGTTGTCGTGCCAACATATTTCTATTTACAACAGCAAGCGCCTGTTACTAGGCCTTATCAACAAACGAAAAAGGGTAAGTAATGCTCCCTATTTGTCATAATAGAAGTATTTCTCAAGGTTAGATTACACAGTTTAGAAATAATTATTATGCATTATGAGCATATCATAGATTGGCTATTTTTGTATGCCAACATGAAATACTGCTGTCACCCACGTCCGTCCATCAGTCAACAATTGCTCGAAAAACACTCTAGGATGATTTTGATGAAACTGGGTGTGAGAGTGTGTAATAACCTGAGGATGAACACAATGGACAAATAATCAGTATGAGTTACTGCTCTTGTTCATGAAAACACATTCATTTTAACTCATAAACACTCTTGAAAGCATAATTCTTGAACGATTTTAATGAAACTTGCTGAAATTGTTTTATATCACACTAGGATAAACCCTATTTAAAATCTAAAATATCGAAATGTATTTAACATGAATTGTGGCCCTTGTTCTTTAAAATGTGTTGGATTTATGGTTAGTAAACACTTCGAAGGAACAATTCTTTAAGGATTTTGATGAAACTTGGCATGAGTATTTGTAATCATCCAAGGATGAACACTATTGAAAAACAGATAAATCGAAAAATATTTAGTATGAGTTATTGCCCTTGTTTTTGAAAAATCTTAGCTTTTGAACACTCTAGAAGGTATAATTCTGTAAAAAAAATTGACAAAACTTGCTGAATTTGTTAATTATCACCAAAGGATGAACCATATAAGTTCATATATCTATATAAGTAATATCACAAAATATGTAATATGAATTATTGTCCTTTTTTGGCTCATAAACACTACATGGCACAATTCTTTATGGATTTGATGAAACTTGTTGAAATTGATTATCACCCAAGGGTGAACCCTATTAAAATTCAAACAAACAAAAAATATTTAATGAGTTACTGCCTTGTTATTAGGTATAATTCTTGACTGATTTTAAGGAAACTTAATATATATTGTAATATAGAATATTGTACATTTATCACCCTAGAAAAGAAGTATATGTACATTTCATTTTTTATTCAATGCTGCCAGTGGGCATAAAGTATCTTGCCTAGCAAGCTATCTCAATGAAACTTAGTAATATTGTACATTTACCACCCCAGCAAAGAAGTGTATGACTCAGGTTGAATAGTTCATTCCAGTGATTCTTACTTTATGTTCAAGATTTTATTCAAATTCAATGCAGGCATATGTCACCTTGCGTTGAAAACTATCTGTAAATAACTAAGGACATTTTCAAATTTGATTTTAGCGGTGGTGTCAGCTTATCCAAACCCAAATCAAGATTTTAGACAAGCAGCTCAACATGCTACTGGCCAGCCATTATTAGCTGGTACATTACCACCACAACCATATTTACCCTATATGATACCACAACAAAGCTACACTGTAAGTATTATTTACAGAGGGTAATCAATGCTACAACAGGAAAAAGCAATATCCAAGCCATGCGCCGGCGCTCTATAGCAGTTATTTTTCTGTGTTTACAAACATTTGCAGTGATTAATTGTGACAGTGTTGGAATATTCTTTCTTAATCATATGAATTGCTTTTTGTCGGTCTTTTTTTCATTAACTATTTGATTTGCTGTATAGTTATGACACCAGATAAGTCCATTGCTGGATATATACTGTTATTGGCGAAATTTGAGTGCAATTAAAATTTTTTCTCCTTCTAAGACCTATTATACCTTTATATCTAGCCAAACTCATAAAACATATGTTATTGAAACTCAAAAACTGGTTCTTTCAGCTTTTATTCATAACTTTGGTATCTTCTTATCTCCCTTTTGATGTCAAATTACTGAAATTTGTTTTTGGCTTTGACACTTATTGAATTCGTGGATTTGATTTCTATAAATATATCAAAGTCTTTTGTTCCAAAAACAATTTTGGTGAAGGAACTTACAAAGTATGATGTATTTAAATAAATGTAAAAAGTTCAATTTTTACACCTATCACTGCTCACATTACTATTTTGGTTGGCAGTGATCAGTATTTCCATTGGCTAAAATAATGTTTGCATGCTTACTTCAAGTCATGCCAGGCAAAGTTTGCTAGTGGTAAGATGACTTGTACGCATACTGAATTAAAATGATTATAATATATTTGTAGATGATGAATCAACATGCAAGGATGATAAACCCTGCAGCTATGGGTCCCTCATCTAACACTGGTATAGATCCTAATCAGACCAACTCTCAACAAATATACAGTAAGTCTTATCTGGCGCTCCTGTTGAAATTGTAATTTACCAATATAATTTACTAACTCCAAAGGATGTTTCTAGCCTTTGTTTGTGTAAAGAGAAGATTCTGTTCTACCATTCTCAGTTCATCTTGACTCCTGGTTAGAAAAATCACATCACCACTTTGCTTGAATTTAAATATTTGTGGTCTTTCTCTTTATAGTGTCACAGCCTGGTGGTCCTCATGCTATCCAAGCTCACATGACCCAGCAGGCTATTCAACAATCACAGCAACAACATGTAGCTCATCCACCTGGTGCTCCACAAACACAAGGTGTTCAAATGACTCAAGTAACCGGTCATCACCCAGCTGCTAGCCCTGTTCAACATATTCAAGGAGGACAAGCAAATCATCCAGGACAGGTTCCCCCAACAGCTGGCACACCACAGCCTTTAAATTACTCTCAGATTAGTTTACCAGGGCATATTCATGGGTCTCACAACCCTACCTCTCCTCCAACCATGCATGCCTCCAACCCCTTTAATTCCCATCCCCAATTCACCTTTTCACAAGGTCAGCCGACATCGGTATCACATGCAATGTCAATGCCAAGTCAGATGTCAGCTCAGCCTTTACCTGTTTATATGATGCAACCACCACCATCAAACCAAGTACAACAGCACCAATTCCAGACACATATGACAGGTAAGCTTCTGTTTACTTCATACTAATGTATTTTAATACGCCCACATAATAATGTTTGTGAACGCAATAGAGACTACAGTTTTTGTTGGATTTGAATGAAACTTGTGATCATTTATATTGATGAGATCTTGGACAAGTTTGAAATTGGCGATTTTTTAATGAACAGTTTTTGAGTTATTGCACTTAGTAAAAACATGTCAAATTTGTAAATGCGATTGAGACAACAGTTTTCATTTGATCTGAATGAAAATTAGTGTGAACATTTATATTGATGAGATGTTGAATAAGTTAAATAGTGATGACATTTGGGTCAACTTTTTTTAGATATTGCTCTTGACTTAGTCAAAACGTGTGACAATTAGCTTGTGATTGCAATAGACAATATAGTTTTCATCTGATTTGAATGAAAATTAATGTGATTTTTTTTATTGATGAGATGTTGAACAAGTTCAATATTGGCTATTTTTCGATGAACTATATTTGAGTAATTGCCCTTGACTTAGTCCAAACACATGCAAATTAGCTAGTAAATGCAATAGAGAGTAGGTTTCATCTGATTTGAATGAAATTTGGTGTGAATATTTATATTGATGAGAACTTGGACTGGATTAGACCTAAATAATGGTAGAGTTTCTGCTTGTGTTAAAACAGAAAATATATTTTAAAGTAGGCGTATCTTGCTAGGCAACCACTTGTTAATTTAAGTTTTCCTTCAAACAAGACATGTTGAAACAAGTGCAAGCACGATATATTGTTAGATTGAAATATTGCAATATGACATGCCATGATACGCATATCATATCGCAAGATTGTGTATCGATACTTGATGAAACATAGCATTCCATAAAAAAGTTTGTGATTTATTCACTAGTCGTTAAATGCAATCTTATCCCATTGTAAATTCATTTCCTTGAAATCCATTGTTTTCAAATAACTTATTTGAAATTTCATATAGTAGACACACAGACTTAATTATCTTTTAGTTAAAAGGTTATTTCTTATAACATTTTTTATTTCAAAGTATAAGTTATCAAATATTGAAACCTTGGAGAAAAGTGTTACTTTTTATCTATTAATATCGCGATCCGTAGCATATCGTGACTCTTGTATTGCGATAGATATCACATCGTGGCATAATTGGCAATACCAAACACTAGCTGAAACCTCTCTTAGATCATTAATTCTGATAAGTTATTTTAACTAGATATTTACCATAACAAAATATTTCAATACAATAATAATAGAACCATATTTTTTTTTAAAAACCTGAAATATGTTGTTACTACGCTATGTGATTTCAGACATGATCCTAATCAGCCTATACAGAAGTTTGACAATTAGTGTTTTTTCTCATATCTGCATTTTTAAAATATTGTTATTATATTGTGAATGGTAATTTATATGTTCTTAAAGGTGCTCCCATACCAGGACAAGGAGGTCATATAATGCATCATGGTGTACCAGGTCAAGGTCAAGTACAGTATGTTCCACATGGTGAGAATTGATTTTTTGCCTAATTAGTTGAAGGGCTCAGTTCAGCAGGCAAATCTAAGAGCTAGTAGGATGGTTTAAGTTCAATACTGCTCTGATTTTCATCTTAGTCACATATAATTTAGACATTACTTAGTTCAAACTAATCATTTATAAGAAGTCATTTTGTTATATGACAAAATTTACATTGATAGAACTTTTTTTTTCCAGTGCCAACCCAAGGACCGCAAGTTTTACAGTACCCTCCAGGTCAATGAATGTAATGTGTGACACAAAATGGTATGTTAGTAATCCTTTAGCATTAAGTTTCATGTGCATATAAAGTTTTTTTACCTGTAGACTTCATGTCATTTTAGACTTTAACAATGAAGCTATGCCAGTTATGTGGAAATAATGTAGGTTAATATATTTAGAATAGAATTGTGAAATACCATCATCATTCATCTCATATTATAAAGTTCAATTTTAAGTCAGGTTGCCTACAGTTACATTTAAAAAAAAAACTTACTATTTTTCAGTGTGGTTGATTTGTGCCCTGCCATGTAGTTTGTGTATTGAATATAAAAAAATTGGAATTCAGATGTGAAAAAAAAGAAATAATGTATTCTAGAAGACTGCAATACCTGTGTTAAAAGAAGATGACGTAATATTTCAAGTTGATAATGTGATAGTAAAATGAACAATTCAATTAAATGTCAATTTACTATCAAATTCGACATGTTTTTAAAAATAAAATGTGAGCGACGAAGGTAACACTTGCAGTAATTTATACCAACACAGGTTGTCTATTCAGATAACACTGCAGTGTGTTTTTGTAGAAAAAAGATTAAAAACCAAAAAAAATTAAAAAATACCAAAAAAAAAACTTTAAAAAATACTAAAAAAGTTTTATTCATTCTTTGGGGGGTGCAAAATACCTTATATTCTACAAGGATTACGGCATAAATTCTAGGAACTTGTTTTGCACAAATATACATGGACTATACATATTACAAATTTTGCATAGGACTGACCCTTTTTTCTTGTCACAACTCACAAAAGTGAATATCCATATTCTGATAAATGTAGTCCTCAAGTAGTGATCTAGCTAAGATGTAAACGCCCTGAACGAAATGAAACCAGTATGGTTGAACAACTGGGGAAGCGGCTAAATTATCGGAGAGGCAAATGTATCAGACTAATACACACCAGTGGCTGTTGTGTGTTCTGAACCAGTGAAACCTGTCACATTCAGACGATGAACGCGTTCTGAACTCTGTTCTAACTTGTTTTATTGACTACATAAATCACAAACGTGCCGAACTGAGCAATCGAACTTTATATTGTGTTTCATGCAATAGAAATCCATTACACTAACTGAACACTTGATATCTTCTTAGAAGTATGTCCTTATCAACGATTATTGTTACGCCCATGGCCATGTTCATCCCAATTGCCCAACAACTGTAGTTGCGAAAAGTTGGCGTCCACACACAAAAATTGATGTCCGCCGAATGAGCAGACCTTACACGCCTTGTTTGGGCTTGTCGTAAGTATATGTAATGCATTGGTTATTTACTGGTGTAGCCCGAAGGGGTTTGTTAAGTCTCTCTACATAAATTAATGAATTTAAAAACCCAAAAATAAGTCCTCAAACTGATTGAACTTACCGACTCTAATTATGGCCTATTTAAATATTCAAAATTGCTATATCTTGGTGATGGTTGGTGAAATGCCCATCCTATTCTTTCGAAATTTCCTGCATCAGCTTTTGACTACGTTTTACGAGTATTATAATAGATGCTAGAAAAGTGAAACACATGACAAATGATGACATTGAATGAAACCCCATTAACTTACATACTAACAGTCTCCCTTATTTGCCTGGATCGGTTAGTCATGTTCACCGTTTATTTGACCAATATTGCTCAATTATGCTACCTGAGTCTGAGAATCGTGAATCTTTTCGCAAGGTATCCGCCAATAATAAGTGTACAAAACGACCCTTCTTTTCTTGAAACCACGCCATATAAAGAAGTAATGTTTATTGAAGTTTCCATGAGTCTACTGATTTACCATAATCTTGGTCTGAAATATACAACTGATATATTTCGTCTTGATGGTAAATGTGTTTTGTACTCGGGCCGTTGAAGAGTTTAGGTACACGTTTGCCAGATTGCAAATGTTTTTGTTTTTAGTACTACAACAGAATCTAGCACCAAATTCTATAAAGAGAAAAAGTTTTAGGGGTAACTTTAATTTCCGGCTATTTTGTGGGCTTTCAAAAATGACTCTGTAGATAACAACATTATAGCATTCACCTTTTATTGATGCACGTCTAAATTCAAGACGGCACCAGCGCATAGTTTTCCTCGAGGCCCTGTTATAAGAATCTCAACAGAGGATGAAAACATGGATTTGTATTTTTATTGCTCCAATAATGTGCTCCAATAATGTTCCGCTGTTGATAAGTTAATAGGTCACAATTATGAAGTACCAAGGCTATGAAATGTTGCATATCTTCCTTCTAGTCATCGAATTCAATGTTTTCTGGCCATTTTAAAAATTATATTGGATTTGCTATTTATATCTGAGCCAATTCCAATCCCGGCGACTAGTCGATTGATATTCCTGAGACAAAAAAAATATTGAGGCAACAGTTTTTTTTACTATACCCCAGCCATATCTGTCCTAATCAGAGGCTGTGAGTCGAGTCAACAAAACGCGATGCAGATACTTAGGCAAGCAATTTAAGACTTTAGCTACTAGTCCGGTTCCTTTTTCGAACGTTACGTTACGCTTCTAAGTACTTTTACAACTAAACTTTCTAAATTATGCACACTTTTTTTTTTATCACAAAATCCACATTTTAGGTTTGGGAGATAAATAATTGTTAGTTACAATTCATTTGGCTTCGCTTGAAGATTGTCGCGTTGAGAGAACTATATTATGTAATTTCGTACATTTCAAAAGGGAGCTTGTAAACTGGCATGTATCTAAGCTCACAATTAAAACCTGTCAAGATTACGCAAGTCATCTTTTAACCCTTGAAAAAGGAAGACTTGTCTTGTCATACTGCATGAGTCAGTAATGAAAAAAACAAACTAAAAAAGTTATTTTTATTCTTGCATATTAGTTTTTTCATAAGAAATACCTTAAGATAAGATCATATACGTCAGGTGCCCATAGGCAAATTTAGTGTTTTTAGAATTTGGATTATGGGTTGTGTAAGGCTTGAAGATATTGTCAGACTTAAGTATTAGGCTAGAACCTGTTAATATAGCGTCATTTTTGCCAAAATGGATAAAAAGGTAGATAAATATTTTGATATTAATATTAAGGTTCAAATTTGAAGTGCTTAAAAGTTATTTTCATCGCCTATAACAAGCTGTGGTATTAAAGAGATAATTGTAGACTTGATGACTTTAAATTACAGTAAGACATTTGGTAAACAAGAAGAGTGAACTATGAAGGGTCTTAAAAGATTAATTCTGGTCCTTTACCTGATTTTCTTCAATATCTACCTGGTTCCAGCTCCATTGGCCGACAGGATGCAACGTAAGAAGCTTTTACCATATTAATGACATACCTGTTAATAGGTTTACAATAGATTTGGTTGATTTTTTGTTTTATTTCTTTGTATATTGGCCTAAATTAGAGTTGATGATTATGTTTGTTAAGAGGTGAATAAAACGAATAACGGTAAATCTTTCGTACACGTATACTGGAGACAACGGTGTATTATGATTTGGCCTATACCTCTTTAATATTGCTCTTGTGTTCAGATTACCTAATTTTTACAAATGGTCATGCGACAAATATACCTACTTGCTTGATCTTATAATATTTTGTTTAGTTAACATGTTGTACGGCAGGAGTATGATGCAGATGTAAAACCGCCATTTCATTGTTGTCAAACCTGGAACGAGTTTTTTATTTGAATGTAAAAAAGAAAGAATGATGACGACTCCGAACATCAAAGAGATTTGCCTCAATGGGTTTGGGTTTATAAGTAAACGTAAATTGAATCTAATCTGTTTTTAAATAGGCCTGGTTGTAAACAGAGCAAAGGATAAGATAGATTGAATCTGATTGTAGGCCTCATAGACCCGGCCTGTTGATGTGATTTATTATAGATAAAAAAGTTTAAAAAATTCGATAACCCTTTATTATCATCCAAAGCTTAAGGCAAAACAAATATTCGTGTTAAAGATAATTATGAAAATTATATTTTTTAGTACATTATCTATTCTATAAGATACTATAGTATATGATTCTAAATTTAGATAATTTGATCAAGAAATATTGAAAATAACACATTATACGTCACGTCTGTTCGGATTTCCACAAGAATTATTAATTAGAACCACGTTCCCACTTTCTGTTAATCTTGGTAGGCTATATTAATCTGACGAACACTAGATAATTTTCACAAAAATTGCACATAACTAAAAGCTAGCATGGTATGTTTACAAAAACTGCATTAATGACATTGCGATCACAGCACCATCAGTTCCAGTTAACCACTGTTACATCTACTCCCTCAATCAATTTCGTAAAAGTAAGTGAACTTATACAGAAGCAAAACATTGAGAGATATATATCAACTTAGCAGTCAACCCATGAACTTCTGCTATTCAAAGATCCAAATCCTTTACTTCATTACGACTATCGGACAACTTAGGTCAATTATGTGCCATCGATACCAACAGCGGATCGACAATCAGTAAACTTGAACCAAGACTATAACAATTAGTCTGGTAGTCGAAATTATTTGTATTCAATTTTCTTCGTTATCTTATCTTATCCCTTAATTTGTACGCTAAATTCAACATTGTCGTTGAATATTGACATTTGTATACAAAAATCATAATTTGTATTTAAAATGAACATTCTTCGTTTAACATTCGATTTAATGTTATTAAATTGAATAATTGATAGAATTCTTGCCAACAATATCGTATTGTAAAAAACAAAACTCAACCAACAAACAAATACACATTTTCATTAACAAATCTCGCTAAACTAATCTTGCAAAACATTTCTCCCAACACGTAGGCCTATAATATATTTGAAGGTTATGATTATAACGACAGATTTCGAGGTACAACCGTCACAAAATAAGATAATAGACTATATTTGTTAATTTCCACGACCTTGAATAATTCCAAAACCAAGTTATTTAAGCATGTTAGTTTACTAAATCCCAACCAAGTATAATTTCCGATTGAATTGTACACAGTGTTGTTACGTCAATGGAACTCTTTATGCATTGATATTATTGTACAGCCCATATAAAACAAATTATGTATTATTATAACGTTATTCTACATTATAAGTATCGATTTGATTTCTTGTTATGTTCCAGAATGTATCAGACCGATGGCCATTTCGTTCTGTTTGGACGGATCAATAACACAATCGAACACTGAATTTCAACAAATAACCAAATTTGTATCTGATTTCATATCCTATATGGATGACATTCAACCTACATTGCTTGTATCTGCCTATGCGTACAGTTTATCATTATCGTCGGGAGTTTTGAGAACAACCAATACCACTGATTTTATCACTAGAGTTAAAACGTTAAGGGATCCTGGATCTGGAGCCAATACTGCCCAGTGTCTCAGTAAAGCTAGATCGTCTATGGTTGGTGTTTCGACAATGATTCCCAGAATGATATTTGTGATACATAAGGGCGATTCATTTAATTATTTCCAAACTTTATACGAGTCGTATGTTGCAAGGAGTGCCGGGCTGGTTATATTTTCATTAGGCGTAAAATCAGTTGCTCCTCATTCCGAGGTTCGTCAGATAGCCAATACACCAACATTTACCGATGTACTACAAGACCTGTCAGAATTGAATTTTATGTTGATCAAGGATTTGATACGGAAGATGTGTGAAAGTAAGTATATTTTTATCGTTTATAGAAGCCCGATTTCAATCGATAAGCCGATTCTCATTTCCCAATATTGAAAAATAACATTAAATAAATAAAATTCAGCATGTGGTTCAAACATGGTATCTGGTATTTGGTTTTGGCCAACTGTCACAGTGGTAGAGTATAATGCGATATCGCAAACAGGCTTGAGGTTAAAGAGTCCAAATGGCAGGACATCAATCAGTGCCTGTGGAGCTGTCTTTACCCTTTGCTACTTTTATAGGACTTTTCACAATGTGTTTATTAATGACAAATGACTTGTGTGATCCACATATTTCTATAAAAGTTCTCTCGAAAATCCCAATGTTTTATCTGTAATGAATTAAACTTCATTGGTCATTCAAGATGTTTTATATGCCTACATGAAATGTGGAGCGTATTATATTTGCCGTCACCTATGTCCGTCCGAACGTCCCTCCGTCAACAATTGCTCGTAAATACACAAGAAGGAACAATTCCTGACGGAATTTTGCGTGTGTTTGCTATCATCCAATCCTATTGAAAATCAGCAAAATCGAGTTATTGTACAGTTATCACCCTGGAAAAGAAATGCATGACTAAATGTTAAATATTTCATTCCCGTGAATGTTAGTGTATTGCCATGTTAATATTCAAATCCAATAATACCAGTGGGTGTATATCACCTCGGCTATCTTTTTAAATCGGGGGTTCAAAGGCAAATTATAGGCGATTCAGTAGAAATATCATCGGAATTCATAGATCTAGATAGTTAAGAAACGAATTTTCAGTAGCAAATATATGCACTTTTATTATACTTCCTCATTCAGAATTTTTCATATTTTATCATTAACAGTGATAATAACTGAAAGACCATCTTTTTTGCCACGAACCAATCCTAATACATCACCTATTACCAGTCCAGCAACATCACCTTCCACCAGTCCGACAACATCTCCTATTACCAGTCCAGCAACATCACCTTCCACCAGTCCGATAACATCACCTATTACCAGTCCGACAACATCACCTTCCACCAGTCCGACAACATCTCCTATTACCAGTCCGACAACATCTCCTATTACCAGTCCGACAACATCTCCTATTACCAGTCCAGCAACATCACCTTCCACCAGTCCGATAACATCACCTATTACCAGTCCGACAACATCACCTTCCACCAGTCCGACAACATCTCCTATTACCAGTCCGACAACATCTCCTTTTACCAGTCCGACAACATCTCCTATTACCAGTCCAGCAACATCACCTTCCACCAGTCCGATAACATCACCTATTACCAGTCCGACAACATCACCTTCCACCAGTCCGACAACATCTCCTATTACCAGTCCGACAACATCTCCTATTACCAGTCCGACAACATCTCCTATTACCAGTCCGATAACATCTCCCATTACAAGTCCGATAACGTCACCTATTACCAGTCCGATAACATCACCTATTACAAGTCCGATAACATCACCTATTACAAGTCCGATAACATCACCTATTACCAGTCCGATAACATCACCTATTACAAGTCCGATAACATCACCTATTAAAGTCCGATAACATCCCCTATTACCAGTCCGATAACGTCACCTATTACCAGTCCGATAACATCACCTTATACTAGCCCTATAACATCTCCCACTACAAGTCCGACAACATCTGATGTTACCAGTCCGATAACATCACCTATTACAAGTCCTATAACGTCACCTATAACAAGTCCGAATACATCACCTATTACCAGTCCGACAACAACACCCATAACCAGTCCGACTACATCACCTGTTACCAGTCCAAAAACATCACCTTATACTAGCCCCATAACATCTCCCATTACAAGTCCGTCAACATCTGATGTTTCCAGTCCAATAACGTCACCTATTACAAGTCCGAATACATCACCTATCACCAGCCCGACAACACCACCTACTACTCCCTTGATTGGGACATTGTCAGATCCAGGTATGATTTACCTTACTTCCAACCTGAAATGTCAATTGAAAATAAAAGAAACACCTTCACAATTGATTATTGTGCTTATCATTATTAGAAACACCTTCACAATTGATTATTATGCTTATCATTATCATCTGACCACAATAATTGATCCTACGAAGAATTTAGTAGTTTAATGGAGGCTCCTTTTATTTTCATTTCACTTCATATTTCTTTTTTAGACAAGATGTGTGTTGGCTGTAACATATTTCAGGGGGTTGGATACAATTCATTCAAAGGTGACTGCACTAAATATGTTCAATGCGAAGAAATTGGTGAAAAGCTGGTTGGACATGTAATGAACTGTGCTCCGGGGATGTTTTGGAATCCCACGGTGACAGGCTGTACTAGAGCTGAATCAACGTCTTGTAAATATGGTAAGGTGCATGCAATCTGATAAAAATAAACAGCTCGAAATATTTCTTGGGAAATTTAATGTGGGATTACTTTACTTGTGCCTTGATCTTTTAGCTTTATCGTGACCTGATGGCGCTTACATTGTTATACACAGTGTCTGAATGTTGTATTAAATGTCATTCTAACTGATTTCACTGGGATAATTGCATTTTATACGCTTACATGAAAAGTGGAGCACATATTGTCGATGTCACAATTCCTGGCAGATTTTAACGAAACTTGATGCGAGTGTTAATAATCATCCAATGGTGAACCAAATTGAATATCCGAAAAAATATATCTAAAAGACACAATTATTTTCTAATTTCATTGGCGAATCACCAAAGGATGAACCCTATCGAAAATAAATAAATGAATTTTGCTAGTAAACTCTCAAAAAGACACATTTCACGCCGAATTTTGACAAAAGAGGTAATGTTGTTCATCATGACCCCAAAATGTTCGAAGATAGCACAGGACATTGGCTGATATGTTGCAGTGATTGAAAATTACAAGATGTAAAAGTGTTATCTGTGTAGTAAGCGACTTCATTGAATGTTTTTATAGATGAATGTAAAACCTCAACAGAAGGTACCAAAAATGAAATAGTCGGAAATTGTAGAAGTTTTTATGAATGTATTGGAAAGAAATCTAAAATAGGATGTTGTAAGAGTGGTGAGATCTTTATTGGAGACACTTGTATACCAGATACAACTGATTCATGTACCGACAGATGTCTTTTGGATCCAGTTCTAATAGGTAGGATATTTTCTACAGTTGGAGATTTTCGTTTTTTTTTTTAATTGAGCAGCTGGAATCAGAATTGAGTCATGATCGATAATCTGAATATTCACATTTAAAAAGGGATAAATCACATTAAGGCCAAGACAAGACAATTCTCTTGATAACACTGCCTGCATGAGCATGTGACATGTTGAGTTAATAAATTTCAGAAATGTTATATCATATATCTTGTGCTTCTTTACATCAAATTGGTTTTATTTTCAAGATAGTGTATGTTCGACAAGAAGAGCTGTTATTGGTGATGATACAGTCTATGAGGCTTTAAACCCTAACAATCAATGGACGCGACAATCTTGTTCAGCCGGTACCAAATATGATGCTGTTTCCTGTTACTGTATTGCTCAAAATACTGTTAGTTTAGTGTCTTCAAATCCAACAGGTAAACTCCATTCGCCCAACAATGTGCTTACTAAATTTAAAAAAAAAAAAAATCTTCTTTGAGCTGAAAACCGTCAATTTAGAGGAATTTAATGAGAGTGTTTTGTATTCCAGACTGGTGTATAGGAGTAGTGAGTCAATCTTTTCACCAAAATCCATTTGATTGCAGTATGTACGTTAACTGTGCCTTAGTGTTTGGTACTGTGCAGACATTCAATAAGACCTGTCGAGGCAACTTATTTTGGTCCAACACTGCGTGTACTTTTGCTAAAGACGTGGACTGTGAAATAAGTAAGTTAATAATTAGTCATAGCGTTTTGTCTGCATATCGTTGGCCATACTCGTAATTGAAATAAACAAAACAAAATTAAATGATGCAGCCAAAATAAACCAATATAAAATCAGTTACATGTTTTTAAATTCGTTTTGGCTGAGAAACATTTGATGATGAACTATATACCTACAATGAAAAGTATTGCTAAATGCATAGAACATCTCAGATCTTGCATGGCATTACTGACAGCAACGATATTGACGATTGGCGCTTTCAAATCCATTATTACAGTTCAATGTAAAACAGCAACAAATGGTGATACATATCCGATTGGTAACAACTGTAGGAATTATTATGAATGTTCTGATGGTCAAACTGAAGTAAAATGTTGTGGAACAGGGCAATATTATGACGGTTCCGATTGTGTTCCGGATACAGCAAGTTTCTGCTCCGATGAATGTATAAGTAGAAGTACAGATAGTAAGTGTCATTTGATACATAACCAATACAAATATTTATATAATTTACCATGAATATTAATGTTCCTGTGGGTTTCACTATTTTTTTTATATAAGATTCTTAAGATTATTGACTTCTTATTTTTTTTGTAAATTTAATTGTTTAACTAACTGGAGGTTACTCTCTAACTGGAGGTTACTCTCTTACTGGAGGTTACTCTCTTACTAGAGGCAAACATGTCTGTGCCTGTGGTTTGGTAGCATTGATTAACCGCAACGTTATAGCGTAATTCCAAAGATGCTTACGTAGCAAGTCGGTTTAATTTCAGCTTTTGTAAAAAAAAAGATAGAATTTTGTCAAATAAGGCATGTTTAGATCAAAACGAATAGGCACCAATAATTGTAAAAAGCTTAATTGCCAATACAAAGTTCTTCAATCTAATAAAAACTAATTAAAAGTATAATATGTTCACCCTGTGGTATCACATTGTCGCATTTGGTACACATGGCTTTGATTGCAATATTTTTCAGCTCCGAGGACGGGATGTGAACTAATGGCCCATTTTAAATTTGATGGGAACTATATTGATAGTTCTATTAACAGAATAATTCCTGACTTCAACAACACAGAATTGTTAGGAACTAGTACTCATCAATATATCTCCTTCAAATCAACCTCGAATTTGATTCTATGGTATTTTGCCAATATGGAATTTGGAAAAATTCTTGATATAAGACTTCGATTTCAACTCCCACCAGAGGCTGACACTGGCGCACGATACACTATATTAGCGAACTGTTTTGGTTTGGATGATATGGGTCCATCCATCTATATAGGAGTACAGAGTGGTGTAAACAAAGCAATTGTTGCTATGCTTGACACCACTGATGATGTTAATATGAAAGAGATAACTGTTCCATATGATGTAAGTCATTTGTTTCAGTATCAACAGCCTACTCAGTCCACAATAAGCAATGGGCAGTAGATTTTAGCTTTCACTGTATACAATTTCGCATTGATATCTTTTTAGATATATTAAGGTCAAAATAAGTAGCCCTTATTCATCCAAAGATTTTTTGTAATGATGAGTACTTTCAGGGAGGTTGGACACTTATACGATTAACATATGATGGGATGAAGCTTCAACTCCAGTCTGGTATAGTAATGGCAGAAGATATAAGATCTGGAGTAATCACCAGACGACAGCCACCATTAGTATTTGGAGTACCCGCAATGTCTGGTGACCTTGATTTGATTGGGTTGATAGATGAAGTAAGTAAAGGCTGTAAAGAACTGTGCTTCATTGTATAAGTACCTTTGTTGTTACTTTAATGTAAAGTGAGCTATATATACTGGTCACGCAAATATTCAAACCTGTAAACCACCCTTTAGATTTTTTTTTTATATACCCTTCATCATACCATAGTACCTGAAGGCATATAAATAACCAAGTACTAACGATTCAAACCAAAAAACGAAATTTGAAATTCTAACAACATTTTGCGAAACAAAGGGAGCCGCTTTGAACTTTTCATATGATGAATTATATCAAACAAAAGTATTTTATAATGGAATATGGTATCAGGTGTCTAGAAGAGTAAGCATACTCTACCTGGCTTCATACATATCTTTCTATACATTTTATATCTTCTTAACTTTGACAATATTTTAATTTTTTTTTTCAGTTTCAAATTTCAAAATGTATTCCACCTATAACAAACCCTCCAGGTAAAAAATGTGTTTACCTTATATTATTAATCTTAAAGTAGGACGATAAAATCAATTCTTTTCATTTCAATTTACATTTGTCCGCTTATCCCTTGATATAAATACCGAATGAGATTTGTTACTTTGTTCGTTTTGTTTTTGTTTAATTCGACATACAGTATATGTGCGCACTATATTCGGAATTATACAGTTGATGAAATGGCTTTTGAACAGTTTTCAAGTGCTACCAACTCTTGGACCAGGATTCTCAATTTAATCCAACAACTTTTATTTGTGTGACATCAATCCCTTCAACCAAACCTTCAGCATCATCGTCAGGTAACGGCCGATGTAGAAGAATTTGTGTCTATGTCGAAATGTTTAACGTGATGAGACAGTGAAATACCTAAACTATTTGGGCTTTGGGCCTTCAATAAGGAGCAGTAAGACTTGGTTTTCTTTTTATTTTGAATGTTCTGACAAATTACTTTATTTTAGAATGTGTGCCAGATGCTGATTACCCATTCAATACAGATCGTTTCGATAAATCAACAACTCCTCTTACAGCCTTAATAACAGCACCTTTGATCAACCCTGGTCCGAGTGGATTCATTAGATTCCAATCAAGTCACAGAATGTTTATTTGGAAATATGCTTCATTTGAATT
This sequence comes from Nipponacmea schrenckii, assembly GCA_030562195.1. Classification (NCBI taxonomy): domain Eukaryota; kingdom Metazoa; phylum Mollusca; class Gastropoda; family Lottiidae; genus Nipponacmea; species Nipponacmea schrenckii. Next base: position 10,136,889 of record CM060201.1, read on the forward strand.
CCGTGAAGCATTGGAAGTTCGTCTTAAATTTAGACTACCATCTTCAGCTAATAATGGAAAGCGCTATACAATCATTGCAAATTGTTTATCTTTGTGCGAAGATGGATTAGGTCCAGGCATTTATCTTGGCATTCAGACAGGGACACCAAGTTATATCATTGGAATGGTTGATACTACGGACAGCAATAATTTAAAAGAGCTAAAAATTCCTTATACTGTAAGTTTTAAGGTTTCTTGTGTCAAGGGTAATTCCATTCTGATAACCTTTATTCGCATAGCTTAATTATCGATAGGAATGAAATAAATTGAATGGAGTTTTACACCCTTCTCTTCTGCACCTAATAGGCTAATGAAGACGGGTTAATATCGTTAGAGTAATCATTTTGATTACTAATTCGGTGTTTTGTCTTAAATTAAACTTGGGTACTCATCAGTTGAGAGATATTTCGCAGAATTTCATGTTAATTGTTCACCGGCACTTTGAGATATGTAATATTTTATCCGGAGACGGACTCCCTTTATTTTACTCAGGGTGGTTGGGTAGATATTAAACTACGTTACGATGGAAAGAAAGTGATGCTGCAATTGGACAGTTCTACAGCAGAAGATAAAAGAACAGGACCAATTACAAGAAGAAAATCTGCTCTGATGTTAGGCCAGATTGCTATTCCTGGTGATTCAAACTTAATAGGCGATGTGGACTCGGTAAGCATATCTATACTTCATTATTACTCATCTGTACAAAATTATTTGAAGTATTTGAATTAAAATGTAATGTCACCAGGTCCTTGAAAAGGATATCAGTCATTCAGGTAGAAGTCTGTAACAAACAGAATTGAATTCCCTACTATGGCCTCACTTAGACAAACCAAACACACATTGTTGATACATTTTATAAATGATCAATGCATGAAATATGTTTTTTCTTAATTTTTTCCAGCTACAAATCTATACCTGCCTACCTTAAGAGTTTTTGTGACCCAAATGCAAAACATTTATGATTTAATTCTGGGTCTGGTGAAGCCAAAAGCACATGTTTAGTGTTGAGTATTTGTATCAGTAAAGACTAACCTATTTACATAAAAAGATTGAATGTCAAAACATATATGACCTGTTTGTGGGAGTCATGAATTTCTTGTAACATAAGGTAGTGTTATATTTCCCTAAAACAATAACAAGATCCACATTCCTTAAATACATGGTACAAAATAAAATATTAAGAATTGCAAAACACCTTTTGATTTGTCCAAACTGAATAATAAATATTTATTTACATGTTAATTTGTTGAATGTGTTTGTTGGCCTCAATTAGTTTTACATTCTATATTTCAACTGCTGACTGGGCAATACAGATAAATATAAATTGATATGAAATTAAGAAATGGATCTTATAGTACAATGTAAATCTAATGACATTTACTACACCCTAGAGTTATATGTTATATTTGAATAAATATTGACTCTGCTCATTTACAAATCATTCTACAGCAAAATACAATTTACATTAACAAATCTCTTAATAAAGTCCTTCTTTATTAAGAATTAATAAAATAAAATCGCCTTTACTCTACATAACAGACAAGTTATGCATATAATCTAATCTCTAGTCTTAGGCAAATTATTTCTGTTTCATAAAGCAAAATAGATTTGTATTTTATTTTATAGAATGTCTTCAAATTTCTTTTCAATATTGCTCTAAAGAAAAATTATTTAATATTTCTCTAAAATTAATTTAATCTATTCTATTTAAAAATACATAATGTGTTGGGGGTCTAAACTAACTACACATATACACAATACCATTCATACACAACCATAAATCCTGATCAATTACAACTAGCACTAAAAGCAATTCTCTTGTACAAGGATCTGTTAAGATATTTCAGACAAGTCAAATAAAAATTGACAGAAGTGGAACATGTTAAAGTATACACAAGCTTACAGCATACATAAAATTCAATGTGTATTATACACAAGTGAGTTTCATACATAAGCTTACATTATACACATATGCATATTATATAAAAGTGAGTAAAATTTACATTATTTCAGTAAACACAAAGAACATTATACATAAAATAGTATAAACAAGCTTACACTAAACCATCTTTACAATGCCATGCTGTTACGAAATTGAATTTATTCCTTGATTACAATAGTCACCTTTCTGGTATCCCTGAATTCAGCCATTTGATTGGATTGTATACTATGAAATGCAGGCAAAGCTCTTGGCATAAAGACTGCAAACATATTGACTTATATTTGACTGTATTCAGTAGCAGTATTGACACATTCTGTTACAAGAAAGGTGGCTATTGCAGTCAAGTTAAAAGACGAAGATCATAATAGCTTGACATTGTGAAAATGAAAGTAAACAAAATTTTATTTTTAATAATTAATTAACAGATCAAATCACTAGTAGACTAACCATTGACTAATCATTATCTAACATCCAGTAACAATCAGAAGTCTAACATGAACCAGCTATACTTTACATGTAATTTCATAATAAGCTATTTACACTATAACAATAATTTAAATTATAAATTAAGCTTTGTTCCATTATAAATAATAAAAATATATATATAATTGTAAAATGAACACATTTAATACTTTTAATTTTTTGTTTGTAAAACAAATTAACATCTTAATTTAAATATTGGTGAAGACAGAAATTTTGATAAAAAAATAGAGGTGCCATCCAACTGAGTAATGTAGCATGCCAACAATTAATTTGGTGGGTATTAATTTAGATGTGTCAACAAATCAACAAAACTTAAATTGAAATAATAATTAAATTTAAAGGATAACAATAAGCTTTCGACTTATACATAATACTCCAAACACAATTTATTCAATATTTCATGATAGCCTCAAACACCTAGGAATCGCTCAATAAGATAGTTCTGAATAGGTGTTTGTTCAAAACTAGGTTACATTCAAAATTGATCATTATTCTACCTGCACCATTTTCAATTAAAAATATGAACATTTTAATTTATGTTGATAGAATTCTGATCAGTTTCAAATTATCTTTCTGAACTTTTATTCATGAATCCCCCCCCCCCCCCAAAAAAAAATGAACATGCTATGCATATTATTGTGACATTAAAATGGAATTGAAACTCAATACTCAAGTATTGCACATTGGAAACAAAATTTAGCAAATGGGTGTGACAATTTCCCTGAGAATAAGGAAGTATGAAATTATCAAATAAATGCATTTAGATCACACCAGGAATGTTTTGTAAATGAATTGAATTTGGATTGCGAGAAAAACTACAATATCTTAATAAAATAATAAGTAACCATTTGTTGAAATTATACTTCATGGCCAAATAGCAAATGCCATAAAAGTTATCTAAACTCTTAGTTGAATTATACAACATAATGAAAGAAATTTAACATTTTATGAAAGACTTTTAATAACACTTGACTTGAATGCATGTAAATAATATTTGAATGCATGTAAATAATATTCATAAGTACTAGAAATGTACAAAAATCACATACTTCATTTCAAAATACCTTCTACTTCTCTATTTTTTCAATATATGGCAGTCCCAAGAAAATATGAATGGTCATTTTGACTTTACTATGAGGATAATTGCCATTCACACACATTGATTTGCAGTCTAAATTTTTAGGGTGATCTGTGATTATCTCAGGTATGATTGGTCAACCATATGGCAAACTTAATTCTTAAAGCATACTTAATACTGCTGCCACCGTCTATTGGATAAATGATGTATTGAAAATATGAAACTTTCACGATAAATTTGAAAAATTGGAAGACCGTACACTTCTCAAATTTTAATAAATCTAAAGTGTATATCTCAATTAAAAAGTTTGATACCTAAAATATACCCAAATATGATGCTATAACAAAATATGATGCTATACATGATGCTATCACAAAATATATTCTTGGTCAAAACAGGAATGTTATAAATAATATATGTAACGAACAACATAAACAACAACTAGAATGGATGTCTTTATACAAAAGATGATGGAAAGACTAGCTTCTATATATATCAATGTGTACAAAATTCATCTAATAAAGGAAATGGACATCCAATAAAAAGCAAAAACCATGAAATGTTTTGATAGAATAGATGGCATTAAATACACAAACCTTAAAAGTAATATTTTGATTGACAAAGATGGCATATATGTCAAATCTTGGCCAGGCAATTCAGCATAAAAAGTTAGTCATTCAGTCATATTTAAGTTTTATCCAGGATTGGATATCAATTCCATTATCTATCACAGTTTTTATAACATCTGGGACAAGCTTCATTTTATAACATTTATCTTTAATTCTATATTTAATCAATAAGCATTTTTCAAGCCTATCTTATACCTTACATTTTCTGTTTTTCAATTTGATTAATTGATAAATTCAATGATTATAATAATACTCATGTCATCGTCTTGAATTATTCATTAATTTTGTAAATCTAACAAATCAGAGTTGACAAATAACGAAGTTTAGGCTTGTGAAAATGACATTGGTTATTTAGCTGAAGAGTTTCTTTTTCTTCTGATTTTCCATCTCTTTCTGGAGCTTTTAACATAGCGACATATGGGGATATTGTTTTTAGAACCTCATGACAAAGATTTACAGCAGTACAATCTGTACAGTTACAGAGTCTAATTATAATGAAACTGTTATGATTCAAAAAAGAATCGACAGTATTTGTAGAAAGAGTTGAAAACAATTAAATGTAAACAAAACCCATTTTCTAAGATTCCTTTCAAATAGATCAAGATATTCTGGCAAAGAGTTAATAACTGACTGCTAGATGAAGCCATAGTAAGGAATATTTCCAGGAGATGTCAAATGAACTGTCAATGAATTAATACAGGCTTCTGTCTGGAATCTAATACATCTAAAAATAAAATAAAGACATATTAGAGGATGGAACAAGTGGTTGCCTAGCAAAATACACCCACTTTTAACTGTATTTTCTGTTTTGACACAGGCTGAAACTCTAACATTATTTGGGCCTAATCCATATCATCAATATACATGATCACACCAAATTTCATTCAAATAAGAATGAGTCTTTGACTTAGTCAAGGCCAATAACTCAGAATATATTTCATCAAAATATCACCAAGATCTCATCAATATAATTGATTACCGGGTGCACCAAATTTCATTCAAATCAGATGAAAATGTAGGATCTATAGGTTAACAAGCCAATTTTCGACATATTTTGACTAAGTGAAATAACTCAAATCAAACTTGTCCAAAATATCTTGAATATAAACGATTACACCAAATTTCATTCAAACTTAACAATTTAAAATTTTGTATTAAACCATACATGTCACATATTGGTGACTTACAGACTCGATGCAAAATTAGTGCACATTTTGCAAAAGCTCACTTCCTGATTAGCACAGTACTAGTTTAAGATATTCATTATCAATTCTAGCTTATTTAAAAATGTTGGTCAAAACAGAAATACTATACCATTTTCAAATTGAGCTAAAGGGAAAAAAAATGTACAAAAACAAGGCTTGACATCGATTAAAATCAATGCAAATCAAATTATTACACAGGATATAATTAAAATGGTGCTCATATCCAATGAATAATAAAACAACATACCTGCCACTATTCGATGCCATGGTAGTGTTATATATGTCAGATAGGCATTTAAAGCTACACTACTTGCTCTTCTTTTCTCTTTAAACCAATGCCACGCTTGACCAAATGACTTACCCCAGAACCCATTATAATGGTCTGCACCTTCTACTAATTCTATAATAAATATTTTATCAGAGTCAAAACAATTCTTCAAGGAATGTCTTTTCAGAGGTACCTCTTTAACAGATATGGTTGAAGCTTATAAAAAGAACCTATTACAGATATGACATGTGGGTGAAATGGGGTGTAGGGGGTGATAAAAGTGAATTTTGAGATCAACAACTGGAAGAGTAAGTTGGACGGCTATGGATTAGATAAGATGCTCTGAATAGCCACTGGCCTATTGAAGTTTTGAGAAAATACAGTATCTAGAACACCACTGTCAATGTTTTTATATAACAATTATTTGAATTGAAAATATTCTTCACACAATGAGAAAGAAAAAAGCTCATAACTAAATATTCAAATACCATCTTGTAAAGTACCAGCTTCCACTTCCTGACAATTATCACTGTTTGATTCATCCACATTTTCTGTTTCTGACCTGGATTTCTTCATACTTAAAGACCTAAAACCTCCACGAACAAATGACCCAATACCAGAACTAGGGTCACTCATTCTACGATGGGTATACTGATTCTGAAATAAACAATGAAGACTTTAAACTTTAAAGACTGAATACTTCCAAACTATATGATGTTTTTGGTACCTTTTGATCATTTTTTTTTGTAAATTAAACTCATCAATAAAGTTGAATCAAACATATCTCCAAAGATCACTCTGACAAAGGTTTACAATGAAGACTAGAATTGCTTCTTAAAGCAGGATTTTACATATTTATTTACTATGAACCCTCGATTTATGATGAAACACAGTTGAAAGGTCAAGATGCAATGTGAAACAAACTATTTTAGAATGCCAGAAACAACCATGACATCTCAGACAGTTAAATTATATGCACAACTTATCACAAATATACCAAATCAAAACTTACAGGATCATCAAAATCTTCTGAAGGAAAGTTTTCAATATCAGGAGTTTCTGGACCAGAACCTTTGACTCTACTGACAGCCATTTCAGCATGACCTTTACCATGGGGTCCTCTCATACGTAAAAACTCTACACGTTTATTATTATTCTGTAACCAGCCTAATGTCATCCTTGAAGCCATTTTGGATGACAAACTTAGCTGAAAGGTAATCAAAAAAATGTTGTCACTTTTAAATTAACCTGCAATTGGAAATCAGTACTTGGGATTGGAATAGGGAAACACCACAGCGAGATACATGTAGCTTGCAAGGCAAAGTAATATACGCCACTGGCAGCAGTGAATTTGAATAAAATCTTGACAGTTACAATTACCAGAACGAAATATTCAACCTTCGGTCATATGTTTCTTTTGTTGGGTGACAAAAGTTTAAAAACAATAAAGATTAAATATTTTTTGATATTGGTGATTCTAAAAAGGGTTCATCCATGGGTGATATCAAAAATTTCATCAAGTTTCATCAAAATCAGTCCGGAATCTTACCTCCTAGAGTGTTTAGAGCTAAAAAGTGAACTTCATTCAAGAACAATAATTACATACTCACACCAATTTTTCTCAAAATCCATCAAGAAAAGAAACCAGCTCTCTATTGTGTCCACAAAGAATTCAAGAACAAGGGCAATAACTCATAGAAATTATTATTCGATTGGCCTGATTTTCAATAGGGTCCATCCTTGTGTGATTTGGAAGATATAGAAGTTCTCTATCATGTCCAAAATATATTGACCGCCGTCTTCCAAATTCCAATGCTCTCACCAAGTTTCAACAAAATCCATTTAAAATTTTAGCTTCTATTGCACCCATAATAAGATTTTGATGCGATTTTACTAAAAACTGTTCATCAAAAAAGCATTAAATTCAAACTTGACTGTGTCCACAAAGAATTCAAGACCAAGGGCAATAAATCATTCAATTAGTCTGATTTTCGATAGTCTTCATCCTTGGGTTATTAAAAACCACACACAGTTTCGTCAGAATCATCAGACAGACAGACATGAGGAATATATACACCCACATTAATATGTGGACGTAAAAAAGGCCAACATATCTCAAAGTCTAAAACCTCCCCCTTTGAGAAATATGAGTGTAAATCTTTCCATAATGTTAAAGAACTATATGTAACATTATCAACCCATTGCTATAATTCCTTACCTTGCCATCATACACTTTTTTTAAAGCATCATATTTAACGGAACCAAGAAATATTACACCCTGATGGTCTCCATCCTTATCACTAGCTACTAATTCTACTACTACACTCTCACTATCTCGTACTACTATATCTTGGAAGGCCTAAAAAAATTTAAATTAAATAAATTCCATAATTCCGTAATTTCTACTGTTTGGCACTTGGCACAGTCTTTATCTCTCTTTGTCTGATTGTCAAACTTTAATGCATTGTTCTCTCAAAGCATCTAAATTAGGCTCATTGTTCTAAAAATAGACTTCTAACAAGATGTCAAATTATGTTTGTATTATTATATAAAGCAATATAATTAATTATGAAATAAAAGCTCATATTGTTCCATTAAGTAATATAAGTACCGTACCTCTTCGAAATTATCAACAGTAAAGAATATATTAGGATAAGTTATTTTTTCTTCTGTACCTTTACCAGACATTTCTCGTTTGCTTGGTGAGGGATAAACACGCTAAAATATATATAAATCTATAGTCTACAAACTATTTTCAGTTCTCAGTATTTGATTAAATCTAATCAATACTAATATCAATTAAAAGTAGAGATATTCTAATGATTGGGAAAAATATAATTTGACTCACAAGCCCGTAATCAAGTCGTTATTAGCATAATAGCAATTGAAATTTTGTTCCATCAGGTCAAGAAACAGCGTTTCGAAGTGGAATAATTTCTGTGAACTTGCCAAGCTTTTACATGCCCACATACCGTTTGCATGAAGGAATATTCATTAGAAACACTGATTAATCAATAAATAAACTTAATTGACCCTAAACAATGCAAGAAATGCATCTTTAATGACAATGATATATAAATATGTTTGAAATATTACACACTATATATTCAACCTATAAAATCTCACCTGCGAGAATTTGCGTAATATTTGTAAGTCTTTATCACTAGTCCTAGTACAGATAGCACAGGTTACTGTATATTCAAATTGATGTAATATAATATTTAAATAGACAGTTTCTTCCCAATCAATATTCCCATCATTTATAGATGGTTTATTTTTAGATAACCAACGATAAACTTCTATCTCAGGCTGAAATAAAAAAATGACATTATTAATTACCAGAATTGGGTGGAAAATTAAACTGTCCGGAAGATTTGAAAAATATCAGAATATTTTTAAAGTGTACCAATCTACATCAAACTTGGCATTTATGTAGACAATTCTACTGCAAAGATATTCATGTATGGATTTCGCAAAAAAAACCCTTTTTTTTTTGGTCGGTAACCATGGAATTTCAAGAGAAAATGGAAAAATGTAAGTTGAACTTCTTAAAAGGAAGCATAATTATATTAAAAAATAGTTTATAAATCCTGTACTTAACAGGGCCCTATTTTCCACAAAATAATTTTTTTTTGTAAAATAACCTAAATCAGATACATAAATTCTTGTGTTCTTGAATTTTTTATTTGTCGAAATATTTGTGACTACAACGGACCACCAGGCTTTTTCATGACATGATTTTTCTTGCCCAATCAACGTCCTTAAATAAAAATAACATTGCCAGTGTTTAAAGAGCAGATAATGAAATTGGAGATGAAAAAGACTTATTCAAACCACCCTTGAATCAAATAAAAGAATAAAAATTTGTTAATTGAGTTCACCTGTAAGGTTGAAGGCTTCCCTTTTTCTTGTTGATTTTTACGAACATAAAACAACATGTCATCTCGCTTTTCTTCCTCGGTTCCTTCAGATTCCAGAAAATATTCAACGAATAAATCAGTCCAAAATCTATTTACAGCCACAAACTCAAAACCACCATCATCAAGTTTGTCTTAAAAAAAGAGGTTATAGTGCACACTTGTGATAGATTCAATACAAAAAAAAGTTTTTATTTAATCCCAAAAGATTGTGACATTTTTAAATGTAAGATCTGCCATTAATCTGCAATTCATGGTATCTCAATGCCATTTGGGTACCGTTCGGTTACTTCAGCAAATTCTACAGTTCAGTCTTGGGCTTGAATGGAGTTTAAGGATTTGCTTCAAAGTTTGCTGATTGGTTTATTTGTGGGTGTATAAAAAAAACAAAGAAAATGCTTTGTGTCAGCTTTGAAAACAGGAAGTATTGAAAAATTCAAATCTTTTACTAAAAAATCCAAACGCTTTTACAAAGAAATTATATTTATTTTTCCATTCTTCGCCAAGTGAAACATGTTTTTCTTGGTGTTTAGGCCATTTTGTACTATCATAAGCGAAATATATTAAAGATGGGTTCCCTCATTAATTAGAGCCAATGTAAGCTTATTAATTGATTAATTGAGGTTTCTAATGAATAATACATGTATTCTCAAGTTCTCAAGTTTTGAAACGCTAAATTTAGACTCCATGTTTGATCATGTGACCAAATGACTGTCATATGAATGAAGGCATCTAAAAATTGATTTTGTATTTTATTATCATTATCTAAACCTTCAAAGAGAGATATGATTAGTTAAAACTTATTTAAATCAATTCATAATGTTTTTACAAAATGATATTTTAATGTATTATTGCCTTTTGCTAGAGATAAAAAATGGAATGGAATACCAAAATGCCATTGTTGTTTTGGAAAATATTAAGGAATGTGGGCAAGTACGCTAGTCCGAAACTTGTTGACCCTATTCCAAGCCTCTGATAGCTATTTGGACAGATATGGCTGGGGGAGAGTAAGAAAAACTAGGCACCTAAGTGCAAAGTAAAGGTAGGTCCAGAGAATTAGCCTTGTTTATCAAGATGACTAGCTCCCACTCAAGACAGTGATAAAAAAAGTAAACAAAATACGAGCACCTGGGACGTCAGTCTCAGAGATTAAGAGAGGGAAAGACCTAAATATACCCCAAAAGTTAAGTTAGCAATGGCAATACAATCAATGGAACAAACCTCCATATAAATTAAGCCAAAGGATAAATTCTTTTACTATTCATATTAAATCGATAAATAATATACTTCGAAACTTCAAGAAAATAAATAGGTGACATGAAATTAGTTAATCCTGTCATCTCTAGCTAAGTAATTTGTTCCAGAGAAATATGAGTCATCCATTCCAATTACATTATTTCCAATGGTCATGTGACATAGTCTAGAGATCTATGCATGATATATCAATCACCTGACAATGACAGAAACATTGACATTGCTTAAAATATTCAATGACCACAATAGTTATTCTAGTAGAAAGGCAGCAATAAATGATTCTGCAAAATCATTTGTGTGGGTGGAACAATTCATAATCTTCTTGATCTCGACGAGCGGACAAAATTTTGAACAAAAATCCATAAAAACATTTGCCATTTCATGAACAAAATTAGCCTTCACAGTTTATTCATGAAAATAAACTCAGCACTTTCTCTTACCTATAACCTCTGGAGTTTCTTTGTTTCTTTTTCGTTCTTCATTAATAGAAGACAACATTCGCTGTAGTAAACTTTTCTTTTCATTTTTCGAGTCCTCCTCCTCCGCCATACTTGAAGAGAAGACAACTCATTTGTTTACTTCCGGTATACTTTGACGTTTACAAAAACGAAAGTAGAGAAGCCGCGTCATTGTATTGTCCAAGATCGTCATCATATTTCTGTTAAGGGTCATCATGAATGTGAAAGATGAACCATTCTCATGTTGAGTATTCTGGCCATCTTTGCTTGGTGGTATCAGGGAAAAGTTGTGACTGTCCATCGAGAAAACAATGGTATGTTGTCAGCACTTTGATATCTATAATATCCCGGACTGGTTTCAAATCTGGGTAAATTTCTCATTTCTATTGATCCAATTTAGCCTAATTGTCGACCTCTTCTTTAAATCGATTACCTGTGCCAGAAGTATTAAAAATTGTACATTTAATTTAATTCCACAGATTTGCTGCCATTAAACTTTGGTAGAGACTTTCAATTGAATGATGCTGTGCCCGACATACACCATGCCACCAACCATGAGCAACTACTGTCAAGGTATAATCCTAGTAGAAGGCGTGGTCAAGGCATTGTACAAAGAGGTAATTTGCATGTAGAATTCCATGTATTAAATTGCCCAATTTCAAATAGCAATATATGGTACATGTATTCTAATTCAAGAGTCATGTCATTAGATTGCTGAAAGGAGGACATTAAAACCTTTACATGAAATTGGACAGCTTAATGGTGGACCCGTGTGACTTCTGGCTTATTCCTGATCTATACTAACTGTTCTGACCACAGAAAACAACAATCTGCTTGTGGGTCGGATGTTTAAGATGGGTCTTATGCCAATAGTTCATGCAAGAATCAAATATCTTTATGTATTTGGGTTCATTTCAGCTATAACTTTGATACATTTTATTAGTGTACGCATCATGGCAATAAGCATGGTTTTTTTTTCAAATGAAAGATTTGCAAGATATTTTCGAGAATTGTATCTTTTTTTTATTGTTTAGTTCCGATTCCTCGATTGAACAGAATGCGCCCAAATCGGCATAGATCATGCCAATCATGTAGTCAAAGTTGGATTCCAGGATTACCTGTACATAACCAGTATTTAGGAGCTATTATTCAAGAATTACATCAAATTCAACAAGATGAGTACACTTATAGTATAGCCAACCAAAATCAACACATTCATGACCATCGAGGAACAATTAATGGTCTTTTACAAGACAATCATGTGTTAGCTATCTCAAACCATGCTTTTTTAAGTTAATTATTAAATTGAATGCCATTCATGCCTATCAACATAAGAATCATGGTTGAAAATGGGAAAAATATCCTTTTAGGAGAATAGCAGAAGGTTAACCTGAAATCTTGTCAGTATAAAAGTATTTTTAATCAAATATTGTATGATAAAATGTACATTATTAACATACTAAATAAATTAAATACAAATTCATTTCAAAGATATTTGTTCATTATCTACTATAAAGCATTCAAAAGACTAAAACTTCTAAGGAAATCACAAGAAATCTGCCATTGTAAACTTAAAACATATTGCCAATGATGGCCTATTTAAAGTTGATGTCTCTGAAGTTATAATTATCCATGAAGATGTTCTTCAAATGCAACAAAACAGTTGTAGAGATTTCTCCCACATAAATAAGGGAAATTGGTGAAAGTCACAAAATAAGTTTGCGAGTTCAGACATAAATATAATGAAAATAATTTCCAAGAATAGGAATATACACATTTCCAATAAGTAGATAAAAAGACAGTTTCAACTTGATATTTGGAATATACTACCAATAATAAATATCTCTATAAAATAACATAATATGGTGAAATTCAAAGTGCTTAGCACCAAAAATGAAGCTGAAAATGAATGTTTTTTTAAAATGTTAATTTTTTTCAGGTATCACAAATAGAGTTTTACAAAGAAACTTGAAAAGATACTGTGTCTTAGCATGAAAATAAAATTTTAGTTCTCAAGAATGGTCAATATGAGTAAATATTCATCAGTGAACTTACCTGGTGTCATAAAGTAACAGAATCCCTTAAAATCTGGAAAACAAACAAAGAAAGCAAAGTCGTTTTTGAAAATCGCTCTATCAATTTATTAAAGAGTTTTTCAATAAATGAATTCATCTTTATGATAATGACTTAATTTTTTTGATATTTTTTATGTTATTTACGCAGCAGGTATATTTACTGATGAATAGAGCTCTTATTGTCCAAGTTTAAAATTTTTAAATTTTATCTTTATTATCCATTTAGGGAACAAAATTTCAAACTACCAAAATCCCTTTGAAAAAAGGTCCATTGACATTTATAAAAGTAAGTTGCAATAAAACTTATTTCATGATATAAATGAAATATGACAAAATGCTAAGCATTAAATATAATGACATGATAAACAACATCCATCTCAAATGAATGATATACAAAAATAAACTCAATAATACATCTATATAAAACATAAGTCTGTATAACATTAAATCTTAATATAACATAACATTTATTCCTTCCAGTTTGCACATGACAACTTAGTGAATCAGAAGATAATCCTAAACTGCACGTAACTTGCCTATAAAACATTATTCAGCATATCAAATGCTCTGTTTTAAGAATTATCTAAATCATAATCTCGAGTTTTACCAACAACAAAATTTGTGTGTTGAATATATACTTTCAAATATACCTTGAGCATATAAAAATATATGAATCAATACATCAAAAGGAGAAGATAACTTAAAGATGGCTTTTCTTGTTTTTTTTCTTGTTTTTAAGAGTCAAATCAAGCTTACTAATTGATAAGTCAGTGTTTCTGATGAATAACCATTGTGAAAACCATTTGACTATAATCCACTTTGAAATGCTAAATTTAAACTCCATGTTTGATTACGTGACGGCATAGGGTTGCTTTTGATTTTGGTATTTGATTATTATGAACTTAACCTATTTAAAATGAGATATTTTGAGTTAAAACTGATTTAAATAAATTCATTATGTGTTTTAAAAATCATATTATTCATTTGCTTAAGCTGGAGAAAATAATTGAAATACCAAAATGCACAAGAGGCTATTGATCTATTGGGGCACGTACTGGGTAATCAATATAAGAGACTTAATGATCTTTCTTGATACGGCAGATCAAGGGAATTCCCTGCATAATTAGGCTAAATATAAGTTAATTAGTGACATTTAGACAAGTATTAGCAGTCAAAGCAAAAACAAGAGAAACCATCTTTAACTTGACCTTCAAAAAAAGACTGCAATGTAAACATGTATCTATCTGATTATAAAGGTTGCCATGATGTTTTCAACATACACTCACAAAACAAACAATTTGGTGAATTAAATGATTATCAGAAGAAATGATAATATAATATGAACAGGAAGATCACAATCATAACATTTCATATCATATGCTATGCAACAACTGAACTGGAGGGGCAATATATCAGATATTAAACTTAAACACAAGCAACTTCCTTCATTGTATCAGTTGTAATTAACTCAATTTATATCTGGCTTGTATCTACCTCTACTATTTATGAAAGCCCAATATTAGGTCGACTGCACTTATGTTATGATTTGTCCTTAGGTAATCAGCCTTTGCTCAATTCAAGATAGCTTGCCAGACAAGGTAACATATGCCAACACATCAGCATTATTAAAATTGTAACTTCTATTGCACTCACAATAAAATTTTGACACAATATTACTCAGTCAATAACGATCATTGTAAATATTGCCGTCTCATAAATTTCAAAGCTTGCACCAAGTTTTATCAAAATCCATTAAAAAATTGCAGCTTCTAAAGTACCGACAATAAGATTTAGATGCGATTTTACAAAGTCAAGGGCAATAACTCGAAAACTGCTCATCAAAATATTGTTTAATTCATAATTGACTACCGTCTTGTTAATTCAAGCTTACACCAAGTTTCCTCAAAATAAATGTTGACGTACAGACCGACTGACAGGGTGAAGACAATATACATCCACATATTCATGAGAGTGTATAAAAATTACATAATCCCAACTGAAAATAGTTAATAGGTATTTCTAAGTGGTTGCCTGAATGATTTTAAGCTTGGAAATGTCTAGAAGTTATCTGGTAAATTAAAATCAGATATAAAATTCTGTGCAGGATTTTGTTGCTGCATCTGTATATTTTGTTGTCCATCAGTAGGGATGACACCAGGTTGTTGTGAGGGAGCAGCACCTCGCTGCATCATAATTTGTTGTTGGCGCATATGCTGAAACAAAAGATAAATATTGTTTTGTATTGGTTTATTAATAGATTGCCTTCTTGTTAAGTTCTTTTAAATGAAAGTATCTTAATCTAAAATAAAAATTGAACTTTTGACAAGCAGATTATAGGTTTACTTACTTGTTGATTGAGTAATAAATGACGTAGTTGTTGTTGATTTGATGCCTGATGTTGTTGTTGTTGCTGCTGCTGCTGCTGTTGCTGTTGCAGCTGTATTTGACGTTGTTGAATCTGCTGTTGCTGTAATTGCTGTCTATGAGCTAAAATAAGAATTTAAAATCATAAGATTGAACCAAAAAAGTATTTCTTTGAGGTAACTGTGAAAATGTGAAATGTTTAATGCAAAGCGTAGTTAAAGGGAATTGGATCTTAGTTTAACTTGCCTTGATAGATTTAAAATCTTCAAGTGTTTTGTTTATCAGAAGAGAATTTGGTCAAAATATATCAGTTAAATTATACATCTTAAAAATAACACAATAAAATATTATGAGTTTGAATCTATGTACATTCAAGTTAATTATCATAATGTTCTGGTTCTCATGAAAAGAGCAAATTTCCACAATTAAGCAGTGATATTGACATTTTAACCATGACCAAATAAGATCCAACTTCTTCTATATTTATCAGAACACCAATATATCCTAAGAAGAAATATGAGATTCTTTAAGTTGCTGAAAAATAAATTTCTCAACCATCACCAATCTGCACACCTTTGAAAATCTCAATAACACAAACAACTTCAAAATACAGTTTTAATCTAAACCAGTTACCACAAGCTTTAATCATGTAATCCCACTTCTTTAATAGTACTATATCACCATACCACCATTTAAAAAGCCTTTTGCAAAGTAGCGAAGCTTACAGTTTAACCATATTAAATAGTACAGGTGAAATAAACTAAAGCTACACTGCTGGTAAATCTATTATAATGCATTTTTTTTGCAGTGAATCTGAATCTACTATAAACACATTAAGCATGTACCCATAACCTTTCAAGAAGTATTTTTTTTATAAAAACACTGATTAATAAATTAAAACCAAAAGGATTCATGATCAACTTTCAAATGAGACAGAGGTTTTAGCTTCCCAAAATTACAAAACTATCATTTCTGTTATAGGTATTATAGACGTATTGAGATATAATTACATAAAAACTTGAAAGGTTCTTTCAAAAATGGCTTTGAAATTTGCTTTGCACTTTTGAGAAACCAAAAATAAGACATTGATATTTAGAATTAAGACTTGGCATTATAGTTCTGATATATTATTAAAGTGGTATGATAAAAATGCCCAAAACTGTCACCACCTTCACCAGCAAGCTGTGATGTTAAAATCAGTACATACCAGCAGAATAAAGATGGGGTGGGCCAGGATAATATAAGCCTGGATGAGTATCTGTATAGTAAATTAGAGTAGAAATGTCAAAGAGTTATAGCAGATTTATCTAGCAAAGATCTTAAATATGAGTTATTAAAAGCTTTATAATGCTACAAATGTTAATCATTCATTTGCAAAAATAAAAGAAAAATAAATTGTATAGCAGTGGTTTTTTTTTGTTATAGTGATTGCTAGAAAAGTAAAACATTTAGAGGCAAAGGTTCACTAAGGCTGTATGGCTCATTAAAAATTTCAAAAAAATATTCAAATCACAGAATATGTTCCAATAAGCAAATAATATTG
The DNA here is from genome assembly GCA_030562195.1 of Nipponacmea schrenckii. Taxonomy (NCBI): domain Eukaryota; kingdom Metazoa; phylum Mollusca; class Gastropoda; family Lottiidae; genus Nipponacmea; species Nipponacmea schrenckii. The sequence continues at coordinate 10,154,144 of CM060201.1, forward strand.
TAACTTAAAAAGACAAAGGTAATGAAAAACTTTATCTCTGATATCTTAAAGGAAAAGGTTTGCTATTTTCAGGGGTTAATTTGGGTTTTCAATATATGTAAATAGTCTTCAGAAGTACTTGAAATACACAGCAAGATACACCCACTTACCTCATAAACTTTGAATTATTGTCATAATCCAACTTAACAAAGAATTTTTAGTTATAGAGCACACAAAATTTCAATAAATCCAAACAGACTGACAGACAGGGGCGATGACAATTTACGTGCACATATTCATGTGTGTGTATAAAAATCCATCTAAAACTTTAGCCTCTATCTTGTTTACAAGCCAAATGTGGACACACCAACTGACAGCAGCGGCAAAGCATATATTCAACATTACAATATTGCGGTAAAAAAATCGCAGAATTTCATTAAAATATATTTCTATAAAAGTCTTTTCTATATACCGCATATGTCCCTTTAATACAGTCAATACGAAGATGTCCAGGTTGAAATATGATATAAAGTTACAACTTAATGCTACATCTGTTTATATCTGTATTGAAATAATAATAAATTGTAAAACAAATACACACTGCTTTGAAACTCACAAGATAATATACAGATAATCTTAAACAAAAAAGCTCAACATATTTTTTGCCGAAATAGGAGGTAAAAATGACGCCTTACCCATTAACTTCTGTTGTTGGCGAGCAGCAGCCATTTTTGCTTGTTCTTGTTTAGCACCTTGTAATTCTTGTTGTAGAGCTTGTATCTGTTGTTGTAACATTGCCTACAATAAAAGATTACAAATTATCAAGTCTTTGACCATCAGAGCAATTCAGGTCTGTTTTTTTCCACAGGTACATATGGACAGGATAGTCTGTAATAGGTGCCTAGGAGTTCCCCAAAAGACTCTCTCCCCCCCCCCCACATTAAAAATACACATTTTGTTTAATTTCCTTAATAAACATTTATTTAAAGTGTTTTCACTTGGAAAACATGTCAAAATCAAAGATCATATGGTTGTCCAGCAAGATACTCCAAACCTCTACAGATTGAAACTCCACATTGTTTGGGCCCAATCCAAGATCTCATTAATATACATGATACCAAATTTTCATTCACATCAGACTAACACTGTAGTCTCTATCACATTCATGTGTTTTATATAAGTCAACGTCATAAAGAGTTCACTGAAGAATCATCAGTATCAAAGATCACATCAAATTGCATTCAAATCTGATGAAAAGTCCCACGACTTGCACAATCAGCTTAAAATATCAGTAATAAAAGATCAGTAATAATTTAACTCTATCTGGATATAAAATTCATTAAATTGGAGCTCATTTGGTCTAGTTATTCCTTAGGTTTCTCTCCCGATTCAAATCAATTGCTGACCATTGGTCAAGAAAATAACCTAGATGAATTACATTCTATTAACTCATAAGGATTTTTTTTTACAATTTTTGGATTTTACTGTTAATATGCACTTATGGCAATTACATGTACCAAATTATTGGCTGAAAATTATGATAGTCACAGGAACAAGGAAACTTACAACATTAGAGCCATCTTGAGGTTGTCCTGAACCCATTGGTTGTTGAGCTGATGCTACTTGTTGTAAAAGTTGCTGTTGCTGTTGTACATTAGATGTCAGCTGAGCCATTGTCTGTTGCTGACTTGGGCCTTGAGCTGTTGTTGATACTGGTCCAGACATAGTACTTGGTATTTGATTCTGCATCTAGGATTGAAATATCATGTTCCCAAAATCAGTTATTTTTATTTTCTTCTGGTATATTAAGATAGTCCAAGACATAGAATTGCAAAGTAAATTTTTACTATATCAAGGGTGGTTGTACCAAATATCTAAGTACCCCGTAGTCCAAAATTTTGAAACATAATCTAAATGCATCATTTGAATCAGGTGTAGTCCCTTTTTTACCTGAAGTCAAGGGCAATAACTCAGATTAAATAGTCATCAAATTCCAAAACAAAAAAGAATTTTTAGTTACAGATGAGTATTCAAATTTCATTAAAATCAGATGAAAACTAGTCTCGGCAACATTCACAAACAAATTTTGATGCAATTTTCTATGTCATTGGCAATAACTCAAAAACAATTCAAATTCTTACTTAAAGAGCTCAAAATTAAAATGACAACACCAAATTTCATTTAAATTGGATGAAACTGTAGACTCTATTATAATCAAGGGAAAGAACTCATAAAGCATTCATCAAAAAATCTTCAATCAAGTTTAATCTATAGCTAATGGAGTGAAAACGCTATGTCAGACACCATATTTCGGTGAAAAATTATCAGATCACCATAAAATCAATAGGGATCATCTTCATAATGATACTGACCCATAAAAGAAAAATAATCCATAAAGATTGTAGAGGTCAAGTGAGCACAAATAAAATTTACAATTTACGCCCCAGCAACTAAATCTGGTCATATGCAAAAACAAGAACAGATAAACAACAGATTCTCTTAAACAAGGCACATACCTGCCCAGACATCATAGTCATATTAGGTGTGGAAGTCATTGGATTATTAGGACCTATACCAACACCAGTACTGACATTGCCAACAGTCTGACCAACACCACCAACAGCTGGCCCAACAACACCAGTAGCCCCTACACCACTCACACCTTGCCCTACACCACCAACATTTGCCCCACCACCTTGCTGCTGTTGTTGCTGCTGCTGTTGCTGCTGCATCTAAAACAAACCACATACCATTTCATCTAAATCATACTTTGATTGAGTCATTTTATCTGTGAAAAGAGCTTTTCAAATCTGTTATTTTTCTCTATGACAAAGAAGGATACATGTATTAAAACAAATTTGAAAAGCTTTCTTTTAGCAGACAACAAAGGATAAGATGACTCAATCTCTGAACCGTGAACTAAAAATATTAAGTACCATAAAATGGGGTGACTTGGACTACAGTATGACTTTGGCCACTGCAATCTAACATACAAATTATATGATATACCTAAGTTTACATGTAATTGTAGACAAACAATTTTTTCATATGATAATGGGATAATTGTTTCATATGATAATGGGATAATTGAAGTATCAGATACTTTCATTATTCTAATTATTTTCATTTTTTCGTTTTTGGAAAACCTTTTCTGGTTCATCATACATTAATATCAAGTAAAACTTAAATTTCGGTGTGCAACATAATGGTAATATTCGCGGTAGGTTGAAGAAGACGGAGATGATAACATGAATGATAGTCTGGTGACAAGAAAAAAAGGGGTAAATATAACTTCCGAAAGACAAGATATTGAGAAAAGACATAGATTCTAGTACTGATGATGAAACAACACACAAACTTAACACAGATTCTGCTTATGAATTAAATGAAGGGCATACCAGAAAAAAAAGAACAACTCTTCCAAAAAGTCCGTCGGCATGTGATGATAATAATATCAAAGTAAATGACTTCATTCTAATCAATGATTATCCATGCACAAATCAGTAATGGTTCGGAATTGGAAAAGTGCTGTCTACAGAAGATCATAAGTATGAAGTATCCTTCTTGAGAAACATATCTTTCATTTCCCAAATGGAGAGATCATTCACAAATCTGGATTCTGTTTAGTGCCGATATCCAATTCAATCACAGAAGGCAAATGGTCTTTCAGTTGAAGGATAAAAAGTGATTTTAATTAGGAAACCATTGTTAGACATTTTTCAAGTGTTCTTGATAACCAAGTGTTAAAAGTTTAACATTGCCCTTTTTTTCACCCATTTTCAACCTGTTGTGTTTAAAGGTAAGGGTATAACTCATCTGACAATTGAAGAATGAAATTGAGAAAAATATGGCCCAAGTCACACTGTTTTATGGTATAGGACAGTAGGCCTACATATACAATAATAAAAGCTTTTCCATCACCTACAAACAAACAATTAAAATACATTCAATATGCCCATTCAGTTAGTTCAGTTTAGCTATGGTCATTGTTAGGTTGAGGTGATTAATACAGCTAGTTAGGATTAATAACTATTTAAAGCAAATCTAAATAAAATTACCAACTTAAACAAGACTTTTTTGTTAATAAGTATAAATAATTAAATTTGTCATAATATTTTTGACTGTAGTCACTTCTAGATGTCTTTCTCGTGATATTTGGTAAAAAAAAATATAGTTTTAGACACTATAAATATAAAAAATTGTCATGACTGAGCCAGGTATATATGAGGTTTGATAGGAAGCCAGCTTGATACATAATGACTCTTTGTCTTGCCTCAGATATTTATTCTTTGAAGAGCATCAGAAAGGGTCTAGTTTATAGGATGTTGTGTTTTAATTTATTGAAAAGACATTTCATTTGAAAAAATCTTTGCAAACTCCATGAATTTGTAGACAGAATGGGAATTCTGACAACAATATGTCAAAAAGTGTCAAGTGTTTATCAGTCCACTTAAAACAGGGAAGTTTTTCTGACTTGAGCTCTAGTCAAATCACTGATACAAGGCAAGACACAGTCAACATGTTTCAGACCAATAGGAAACATGTTTGGTTACCTGTGGAGGTGTCGATAAAGATTGTTGAACAGAAAATGATTGTGACATCATAGCTTGACGTACTTGTGACTAAATAAATAAAAAATAAACAACAACATGCAGGTATAAATAACAACATAGGAAACAAAAAACACATAAACAACTAAAACAAATTGACTAAAGTTAATTAAAAAGAGCAGATATTTTGTCTAATTATTTACATTCAAAAATAACAAATTACAAACACTGGTTACAATTGAGAAGTGAGAATAGTAAAGGCTGAATTGGGTAGTTGAAACTTTCTTTTTGTAATGACCATTGACTATATAACAGCAATCGTACTTCAGTATTCAACCATGAAGTATGGAAATATTTAAGGTACATAGTATGTCATCGACTAGGATAAACTGAAACTACCAACAAACCCAATATATGAGGCAATACAAAGATATCAAAGTTTTCTCTGCTGGTAATGTTATAAACTAAACATCTAATTTCTATGGTTAAATAAGCCAAAAGTATATTAGTATTTGGTTAAACTTAGTGAAGCAAGAAAAAAGTCAAGCTAGCCTATTATACTAACAAATTGTTAAACATAAAAATAATGTTAATTTTGTTAAGGATTAGAACTGCTAATGTAACAATTTGCTTATAGAAATTTAAACTAAAAAAGCAAATTTCAGAAAAAAAAATGGGACTTCACATGATGACTATATTCTAACATAATGGTATTAATAAATTTACTTCTTTACACGATGGTAATTTCCCTAATGTAATGGTAATTTCCCTAATGTAATGGTAATTTCCCCTAATGTAAAGGTAATGATTTAATTGGAATGTAGTAACAGTTTTGAATAATTTGTTTCATGACATAATGATAACTTATGTCCTTACAAAATGGTAATGGTAACTTTGTATTCCACCATAATGGAAGCAATAACCGTGTATTCCAACATAAAAGTAATAATTACTTTGTATTCTGACCTGATTAATAATAATTGTGTATCCTAACATGGTAATGTTACCTTTGTATCCTAACCTAATTGCAATGATAACTTTGCATCCCAACATGAAAGTAATAATAACCTTATATCCTATAGTAAAGGTAACTATAACTTACCCTATATGCAATGGGAATCGGGAATGATCAATTTTGTCATCAAAATGATATGAAGAAAATGCAATCACAATCTACCATGTAAAAAGAAAAATTCTTACTCTTTCTTTGTGTTTACTGAGCACAGTTCTAATCCCCTGTACGAAGGCAACTTGATCATTCGGTATAAGTCCAATAAAGGCCTTCTTTTTACTGCTGTATAATAATAGTAGAACACGAACATCACAATGGCTTGTACTAGGAAAATGGACACAACCAGCCTACAAAATAAATTTTGAGCACTAATATTTTTTTTTTGTATCAAATGTAACAATCAGCGTAATGAAATAGTCAACATTCAATCATAAGTTTTTTTCTGGGGTGATAAATGTACAATATAACTAAGTTTCATTAAAATCTGTCAAAAAATTGTACCTTCTAACAATGCAATAATCATTAAATATTTTTCAGTATTTTGCATTGTTCGACACGGTTCATCCTAGGGGGATAACAAACTATTTCAGCTAGTTTTGCCAAAACATGTCTAGTATTGTGTCATACATACAAGAGCCTAATTATAATCTACATTTGATGCTCTCAGCAAGTTGTAATATAAAATTGGTACAGATACTTACGAATCCATTGCCCATTATTTTATGTAAAGACTTGAGTATATCCATATCACTGGGATTAAAATTAAAGGAAACTTGACGTGAATTTTTAAATAAACTTGTTAGTTCACATAACATATTCTGTGGCAACAACTGCATTAATAATTTACTAGGCCAATTACTAGCATTGCTGAAAATGAAATTGTAAACAACATAAATTTAATACCTTGCAAATAGTATTTCAAGCCAATCTAGACCAGAGTGCCTGGTAGACTATCAAATCTTATATTTTGTTTCTTAAGTTTAATTAACACACCAGGCGAATCCTAGATTAAATTATCAACTTAATCAGGCAATGATAATATTATTACAAGATTAGATTAAGGCATTTTACAGGCAATATTCATTGATTTATGATGGTAAAGAATTTAAAACATTGAAAACGGTAGATCCTGTGAAAATTGTTGTTACGATAAGAAAGATAGCTTGCAAGGCAAGGTAACATACGCCCACTTTAGCAAACAGAATATTCCATGTTTTTTCATTTAATCAAGGGCAATAACTCATAAACCGACATATGGAATCGCACCATTTTTTAACTTGTCCGAGATGTTATTAAGATGAATACACATACCAAGTTTCATTCCAATCGGATAAAACCTACAGCTTCTATTACGTACACAAGTAAATTTTAACGTTTATCCATTTAATCTAGAGCCATAATTCATAAACAGACATCTGGCGAGATATTATCAAGATGAATACACATACCAAGTTTCATTCAAATCGGATAAAAACTACAGCTGCTATTGCGTTCACATGTAAATTTGAAAGTTTTTTCATTTAATCAAGTGCAATAACTCATAAACCGACATATGGAATCGTGCCATTTTCGATCTTGTCCGAGATATTATCAAGATGAATGCACATACCAAGTTTCATTCAAATCGGATAAGAACTCTGGCCTGTATCCCTTACACAAGTAATTGTTGACAGACGGACGGACAGACGGACAGGGGTGATGGCAATATACGTCCACATTTTCATCTGGGTGTATAAAAATAAATGGGAAATGGGTCTCCTATCTGTAGATAGTATGCAAAAGTGGTATAAACCCTACAAAATCGGTAGATTACACATGTATGCTCATGTATACCAGCACATCTGGCAAGAAAATGAGTAAATTGAAGGCCATGATACATGTAGTTCTCATTATGATATAAATATCACGTTGTTTCCCATATAAGTAAAATATTACACTAAAATAAATACTCACACATCAGGATCAGAGGGCCCTAGAGTAACATTACAGGCTAGAGATCTTGAGATTTTCTGTGGTTTCTCTTGATAATCTAACACGCCTACAATTATAGTAAATAAACAAGTTTGAAAAGATCTAAACATACAAGAATTTCATCTGGTTCCTGTTCTTGTTAAATTCTGTTATTTCGTTCAGTCTAAATACACCCCCTCATAAAATATTATATTTTACTTTCCATTATGCCAATTTTTCCTATTTTAATGCTCTTTCCAAAATTACTTTAGAAATATATGTTTGTTTTGCCTTTTTTAAGGACATATTTTCAACATCGAACATACCTCTCCAAATTACACGTTTTTCACCAGGGTTATTTGGAAAACCAGGCATTCCTGTAGGGTTAGGAGCAGATGATGGGCCAGCATTTATAGTATTTGGTTGTTTCTGCTGTTGTTGTGACTGTTGTAAAAATTGTTGTTGATTACCAACTTGATTCATTATACCTATTACAAACAATACATAAAATTTAGATAAGGTTGAAAATAAGGATGTCTATTTCATCTTCTTACTATAATAGTCTGGGACAACATTTCATCAAAAAGATCCATTATAATTATGAATCAGTCCAGAGTGATATGCAAGCACTAAAATAGTATATTATAATTATAATTTGATTTACCTTGAGTCGGATTAGAAGGTAGAGACATAGGAGGTGGTGGTTGTGATGACATCATATTACCAGCAGTTTGAGGTGGCATAGAGGACATATTAGGATTATTAGTAGAAGATGTGACAGACTGATTTATAATCTGTTGTGGTATACTCTGCTGTTGAGAGGTTATAATATTCTGAGGACGTAATGAATTCATATTTCCACCTAAATTAGTTCGCTGACCAGCTGAAAAAGATATGCAATAATTATTAATTCAACAAGAGCAGCAAATTAGAAACTGGTTGTAATTCATTATCAAAATAGGTATCTGGTGCCTAGAAGATTAACCATACCCTGTCATAAATTTATGCTTTCAAGGAACCTATCTACAATCAAATAAGTAGGGATTTCTTAGAATAACCATACAAAAAGCTTTGCCTGTGTGGTCCTGTTGAAGAAAAGTTTAAATGTTCACACAGCTGTGATAGGAATACTCAATTCAGCTATTTCTACAATTAAATTAGAAAAGTTTAACACTTACGCATGATGATATTCTGTTGGTCTTTCTTTGGCTAAAATATAGAAATTCTAAATATATCAGAATTCAATCATTTTCCATTTTAATGTAATTCCTACTTGCATACCAGGGAAAATCATTAGGACACAGGTTGTCAATTGGCTCTTTTGTTATATACAAATTCCATACTAGAGATTGCCAAATTCCCAAAGTAGCCATTGTGTGAATTTCTAAATAAAATTTACTTACATTATTAATTTGTTGTGCCATCTGAGGTGAAGGCTGATTTTGTACATTAAGAGGAGATAACTGAGATCCAGGCGATGGCTGTTGACTATTCATTGAGATCTGATCTAGAAAACAAATACAATCAATTATTTCAACATATGGTAATAAACATTTGGAGTGATCCAAAAGTATTTGTAGGAACTGCGACTACCCTGGCACCTAGCCTTATTGTCAAGTCCATTATGCTTTTACAATGAATATATTTCATATTATTTCCATGATGGATGTAGATCAAATTACTTACTAATGGATTGATTAGAATTATTCATGGTCTGTCCAGGATGTTTAAAGCTTCCACCATCCATAGCTGCAGCAGGGGACTGAACTTTATTTCCCATGTTTATACTTGAACTAGCTGGAATTGGAAAATTAAACCATCTTTGAAAGACAAACATCTCCATAAATTAACATTTCCAAAGAATAATCCAACATATTAATCAGTAGCCTTGTCTGCACTATATCTAACGCAAAAAGAGTTTCCTGACGAAATTTCCTCACTGCACACTGCATGGCATTGCCTGTCTTCATTAGCCCATAAGGTGCAGAAGAGTAGGACGTAAAACTCCATTCATTTCATTTTTATTGCACTATATTTACATGTATATGTTATATTGGAATGTAAGTTCCACACTGACCAAGAAGGTAAATCCTGCATAGTAATGAACTGGATTAAAGTTAAAGGGCTTTCATCAAAGCTTACCTAAACTAGATTTAATCAGATCTGAGGTTTGTTTTTCATCTTCCAAACTTGGACTATGAGATCTCTCTACAATAAAACACACAATAAATGTCAAAGAACAACATCGTAATACTCCCACACTTTTGAGGCAGCCAATTCATCCAAGGTTGAAAAATGTTCATAATTTCGTCGTTGGTAAAATTAAGACTACTGTAAAAATTATCAGAAAACAAAAGTAGACTGTACTGGATGTTGTAATAAAAAAAGTATAAAGAATACATGTAAAGAATGACATTTGACTGATTTACAGTAAAGAATTTTGACATTGAAAACGAAGTTCCCGTGAATACAGAATTGGGTATCCCGTCGGTAGATAGGAGACAGCAAGCAAAAGCAGTAGAAACCTGACTACATATGTACATGTAATATTAAAAGTTAAAATCCTATCATTTCCAAAATGTCGAAACAAAATAGTCTTGCAGTTCCTCTCATACGAGACCACCCTCACCCTCTCTGAGTGGTCTCTGAAAACAAGTTCTACTATATGAATATACCGTATATTTCCGTGTATAATGCGCAGGTTTTTGCCATAAAATGGGCCCAACAAAGAGGGGGTACGCACTATATACGGGTAAATAAATTTGGAGTATTTTTCCCAACGAAAATGCCGCAAGTCGATGTTAAGGATCCGCCATTTTGTCTTCCTTCATCGACACTCGCGGTAAAATTGATTTGTGTAAAAGATTGAATTATGATTTTAATAACGGCCCAATATGATTAATATCTTATAAATTAAATATTTATTGTTAAATATTTGAACAAAACTAAAATGATTCAAGTTAATAACTTTGTTTTTAAAATGGAAAATGTTACGTGAAGACGAGAGGTACCAACAAAAATAATGTTCACGGGCAAAGCATTTTCAATGGCTTTTATAGTAGGAACAATGGATTGTCATGCTTGATGACATGCCTCAATACGTAATCGAGTCTTGCCTGAATATAAATACGGTTACCAGAATAAGTACACAAGGTTCACGCCGTCAATTTTTTTATTTTCGTTGAGAGGCAATACTAGTCGATAAATCTATGCGGGGGGTAAAAGCAGTCGATAAAAATAAACTATTGAGCGAATCGTGTCACTCCAGCGATGATTAAAGACTTAATTAAGAAAGACAATGATATTTATTTACGTTAAACAAACGAAACAATCACAATTAAGTATTCACACAAAAGGAACTGACGCAATATCATGATTATTATTCGCAGTATGATTACAAGTATAATGGGGCCTATTAGTCTTACACCAAGTCAGTTACCGTTAGACCTTCGAATTCCTGTCAATGATATCTTCTTCAATACGTCTAAGTTTACCGGGTAATTGCACATTTTTCTTCAAGCTGAATATCATCCTCGTTAGCGTCCATAGCATTAAAAATACCGAATCAGATGAAAAGTGTAATAGAGCGGTATCTCAGTTAAGTTGTGTACAATTTATCGATTAGTATAATAATCAAGTATTCACACAAAATGAACTGACGCAATATCATGATTATTATTCGCATTATGATTACAAGTATAATGGGGCCTATTAGTCTTACACCAAGTCAGTTACCGTTAGCCCTTTGAATTCCTGTCAATGATACCTTCTTCAATACGTCAAAGTTTACCGGGTAATTGCACATTTTTCTTCAAGATGAATATCATCCTCGGTACCGTAATTTAATAGCATGATACATGATTTATAAATAACACTCAATAATACCATTACGAGAGATTAGAAGCAATAACTACGGGATTAAAATGGATTTTATTATAAAAATAAATAGTAGAAACGTAAGATGCAGTGGAACATTGTTTATTATAAAAAAAATCTATGAATGGTGACTTAGATATTGTCACATTACTATTTCCCGATATCGGTGTCTGTGAAATGCCAACTAAAAGTCGTATTTTTGCCGCGAAAAGGGGTGCGCACTATACATGGGTAAATGAATTTTCCCCGATTTCGCGGAGGCAAGGAAGGCGTGCGCATTATACATGCCTGCGCACTATATTCGGAATTATACGGTAGATAATAAATAGAGGTACATGTACCTTCTAACTCATAACCCCGTAATAATACCATATGTCTAGGATCAACTGTAAAATCTTTCATCGTAGAACTATGTAAATCTGGACTACTAGACTGGAAAAACAAAGGTTAGAATTAGCAATGGCCATTGTTACACGCCCACATTTATAATGCAGCCAATTGTCCAGGAGGTTGACAAGTTACTCCTTGGGTGATTAGGTACACGCACACTAAGTTTCATCAAAATCCATACAATTTTTGATTAGTCTGATTTTTAATAAGGTTCATCCATCGGTTAAAGCACACACTCACATCAAGTTTCGTCAAAATCCATTAAGAAACCAGCTCTCTATCGTGTCCACACAGAATTCAAGAACAAGGGTAATAACTCATATCAAATATTTTTCAATTGGTTTTCAGTAGAGTTCATCCTTGGGCTATAACTAACACTCAAACCAAAATCCATCAAGAAACCAGCTCTCTATTGTGTCCAAAACAATTGTGGACAGACAGACAGAGGCAAAATATCAGTTATTTAAGGACAGTTCATAGGTCACCTCCCACCACTTCACATGTCCAAATTTATCACATATTTCTGTGTTTTACTTTTAGAAGTTAAAAAACTTAATTATAACACTACTATACCTCTTCAAATAGTTCTTGTAAGGCTGCAATTTTTCTTGGAGAAATAATAGATAAGTTCACACCTCTCTGTAAAAATAAATTCATTAAACATGAAATAATTCTTTAATATTCTAATAATTGTTATAATGTATGAATGTTCCCTCACTGTGTTTACTAAGAAGATAGATTGCCAAGCAAGGTAACATACGCCATCACATTACCATACCACATTACATAGTCTGATCAATTCCAATGCTCACAAGTTTCATCAAAATCCACTGAAAATTGAAGCTTCTATTGCACACACAACAATTTTGACTGGATTTACTCATTACTTAAAATGGCAGCCAATTTGTCCCTGAGGTTGATGAGAGTTATCAGTAAATGAAAGGTTTTTCTAATTTACAATTAAAGTTTGTCCTTGGGTGATAAGGAACACTCACCAAGTTTCATGAAAAAACATCAAGAAATGAGGTTTCAATCGTATCCACAATAAATTCAACATGTTTTCAAGAACAAGGGCAATAATTCATTGTAAACAATTTTTTGATTCTCAATAGGCTTCACCCTTCGTTTAATTCATCAAAATCCAAAACCAGCTCCCTATGACGTCCACAATAAATGAAACATGTTTTCAAGAACAAGGTCAATAACACATATCAATTTTTTTTTAGATTTGCAATAGGCTTCATCCTTGGGTTATAACAAATAATCACAATAAGTTTTGCCAAATTACATAAAAAAACAGTTCTCTATTGTGTATTTTGATATGTGGAAAATTGTTTATGGGCCAAAAATTGAATGCGTTTTCGATATATCTGATTTTCAATAGGGTTCATCTTTGGGTGGTAATAAATACTAAAACCAAGTTTCATCAAAATCTAAACCTGATTGAAACAGATTATCTCTGAAAACATACCTTAGCCATCTTAGCTGCCAGTTGATTACTGTAAAAACCAGAATAGTTATAACTTTCTTGACTTGGTAGATGAAATGGTGGTGAATTACATAACAATATGCAATGTTTCTGACTACTTATACTGAATAAAACAAGACAAATATAAAAGTCAAATGAACTCCTCCATGTGCAGCAGATGAAATATCAAAATAGCAAGTTCAATATCATCACAGTCTTTAATACATGCAATTCCTTATAAGTATAATAGTAAAGCCCAATATAATTGCCATTTGAAAAATATTTCATATGAAAACAAGAACATTAAGTTAGTAAGTCCCATTTTTCTCTCTTACCTTTCATTTCTCCTAGCCTTTATATCATCAAATACTTGTAAAGCTGTACTCAATCCTTCAGATAATAAACTACTACTCTGACCCGCACCCCCAAAGAACCTATCAAAGACAAAAAAGAGAATTTTAATATAAGCTGTATAATGGTAGCTTCTATAAATTATAATTATATAAATAGAACCACAGCTCTACTTAAAAATTAAATCAGAATATTACCTTTTAGTAAAGAAAGTCTATTACAAGTTTTGTTTCAAAAATCAAAATTTTGTTATTGCACTGCTTTGATATGCTTATCCCCCTCCATGTATTATCATGTCTTGTCCATATAAGGAAAATTAATCGGGCAAAAGTTATGACTATTGCTCTAAATGCTTCCTGTTAAAAAGGAATTGAAACTGAAAGTTGACTTACTTAGTATTGTCAAGCCATGTACTAAATTCATGGATACTGGTTGTAGGTCGTGTACAGTTAGCTGATAATGATGACATAATATCTCCACTGTTATAGGTCACCAATACATATAAACTACAGCTATACTATAACAAGTAAATACATTATGGTAATGGTATGGTAGGAATATAAGTGTTCACATTAATGACCAAGAAAATGTACCTGGTCAGTAATTTTACTGTAGAGATATCTATAGCAATGTAACCATATAATGATCATTCATTTGGCTATACAATAATGAATTCGGATTATGTCTATATTAACTGAAATTATGGCACTTTCATAATTCCTCTGAACGTTCACACTCCAAATTTCAACATTATGTGTTCCGGACTTAATTCCTTCCATAATTGTACTTAATTTACTAGATTATAAATATGGTGACCTATTTATTGCTGATTGTCCTTTCTATTTTTAGTATAAGTTCTTCAGCTAAAATGTTATGTACATGTACTTATGCGCCAATTTAGTGTTGTTAATTGCTTTATAGTAATATCAAATTACTATTTACACATATATTTCAGTTAATTTAATTATAAGGAATGAAGAGAGCTTTTTTTTAGTTTATGTGGATGTATACAGCGTATACAGGTTTTTTCTGTTAATAGATCTCTATCAGGGATGTTGATTTATTTTTTTCCCAGACGGACATTTTTTTAACGGTGTTTTGTTCATGTCCAAACTACTACACTAAGTACTATTCAACTAGTATCCAAAGGTAAAATGTATTTCAATGCATGAATGTTTAGTTATATTCATCATAATTGGGACTTTAATTTTCTGAACATACTGTCATAAATCAATCACAATATAACAAATCAATCCGATCATCAAATATTTACAGTTAAATTATAAATTTTTTACGAAGTTACAAATGCCGATATTTAGTTAATTTTCACCGACGATGTACTTCCAGTTGAACATGACAAAAACGAAGGGTTTTGAATGACACCAATACTGAGAAAAATGCTGGTAAATTTCCTCGCAGTCTTTCCGATTTGTCTATAAATAGTAACTGTTTCATATCCTACTAGTAAGCAGAAAAGAACGATAAAACTTATATCACAACGCACATTTTTTGCAAGGAATAGAAAAATTTCAATAGTAAATAACCTGCCAATGACATTTAATTGAACTTTCTGTCAACTTTATAATTGTCAAAAAAAGAATTCTCAATGACCGGCAAGATATCATCGTCAAAAATTCTATGTGAGGGCCAACATTTTCTTTGCCATGTTTACGTTGGTGCTGATGAAATCGGAAGATAATTATCGGTAAAATAGACTTGGTATACAATAATATTAATGAATAATGACCGATTAAAATTTGACGGCATAACTATAGGATTAAACTCATAACGGATTATCGTGTCAACTGTTTGTTAAAAGTAAGTAGTTTGAGAGAGTAAATCTCTTTGAACTGGAAGCGTTTTCTAGGAGCTGATTAATAATTGTCAATAAATTCATTTTTAATTAACTACCTCTTAACGTTAATCTCTTAATTAACGAAATTAAATGACCGGTAGTGTTAGGAATCTCATTGACTAAACGTGATAGATAGGTAATTTAATTTTTAATTATTTTTTTGTAATGTCACTGACCTATATTTCATGTCTGGCGGAGCCTATTTGCAAACGGTCATTTTGGCATACCTACCGGTCATGTCCGGCATATAGAGCCAAATCAACAGCCCTGCTCTAAACCCCCAAAAATGTTCAGGTAATTCAATTTGACTAATGAACACCTTGTACTATCAGCACCCAGGAAAAATATAATTCAAACTTACATCATGCCCATAATCAACTGAATCTGGTGGACCTCCATTAAAATACCTAAAAATATAATTTAACCCACAATTTTTACTGGTATAAAGCAACAAAATGTTAAAATATTCAGAATAAGAGAGAGGAAGAAATGACGTCGTTGACTAACTACTAGCACTACAGTTATGGGTCTCATTTCACATAAAAATATGGAAGTCATCACCAACTGTTATTATCCACTATCTCCTAGTGTTACATTGCAATACGACATGACGTCAAGATACACGTATCATAGAATACCATAACATTGTGTATACTATAAAAAATAGCGATGGCCCATCGTAATACGCCCACCATTGGCAGCCTTAGTTATTCGGGCGGTGGACAAGAGGTATCAGTAAATACAATATTTTTAATGTAAAAGGCTCAAATCATGCTTTGTCAAAATCTATCAAGAAACCAGATCTCTATCAAGTCTACAAAGAATCAGAGGCTGATAAAGTGAACACGTTTTAAAGAACAAGGGCAATAACTCAATAAATATTTTTTGATTAGTCTGATTTTCAATAGGGTCTATCCTCGAGTTTTAACAAACACTCACACCAAGTTTCATCAAATTCCATCAAGAACCCGGCTCCCTATCGTGTTCACAAGGAATTTTAGGACAAGGGCAATAACTCATAGTAAATATTTTTCGATTGGTTTCATTTTTGGATAGGCTTCATCCTTGGGTCATTACAAAGACTCATTCCAAGTTTCATTAAAATCCATCAAGAAATGTGGTCTCTATCGTGTTCACAAGGCGGGCAGAAGGCTTCATCCTTGGATGATTACAAACACAAACACCGAAATTGGTCAAAAACCATCCAGAAACCATCTCTCTATCCTGTCCACAACACATTTTTGAACGCAAAATGAATGTGTTTTCAAGAAAAAGGGCAGTAACTCATCAATTTATTTTTCGAATTGTCTGATTTTCAATAGGCTTCACCCTTAAGTAATAACAAGCAATTACACCAAATTTCATCAAAATCCATCAGGAAACACACTCTTAATCGTGTTCACAACAAATTTTCAAAAACAAGGGCAATAACTCGTTGAATATTTTTCGATTGGTCTGATTTTCAATAGGCTTCTTCCTTGGGTTATAACAAACACACTCACAAAATTTGGTCAAAATCCATCAAGAAATGTGGTCTCTATCGTGTTCACAACAATTGTGGACAGGCAGATGAATGTGTTTTCAAGAACAAGGGCAGTAACTCATCAATTTATTTTTCGATTTGTTTGATTTTCAATAGGCTTCATCCTTAAGTAATAACAAGCAATCACACCAAATTTCATCAAAATCCATCAAGAAACACACTCTTAATCGTGTTCACAACAAATTTTCAGAAACAAGGGCTATAACTCATTGAATATTTTTCGATTGGTCTGATTTTCAATAGGCTTCTTCCTTGGGTTATAACAAACACACTCACCAAATTTGGTCAAAATCCATCAAGAAATGTGGTCTCTATCGTGTTCACAACAATTGTGGACAGGCAGACAGACAGACAGACAGACGGACAGACAGACAGACGGACAGACAGGGGCGACTACAATATACGCCCACATTTATGTGTGGGCGTATAAAAAATCATGTATTATCATCTGAAATACAAAAAAAGCATTTGAAAATTTGAAGTGCTATAATCTCATCATATATTATAAGACATTTGATTGTGATCATTATCTTATCATAACATGATGAGAAAACTAGTTAGATAGTCAAAATGGCAACAGATTAACCAAATGATAAATGAGTAAAACAGTAACACAGTGAAATTTAATCTTGAAAATATCATATCCAGCAAGGCGTTCCCAGGTAACAGAAACCACTCTGATCCAAAATTTCGACATCACAAAACGAAAGTAGCCTACAATATGTTCCTGTCATCAAAATTTTGGATGTGCATGCAATATGAGATGACCGATTAAAATTCTTTGTTGCAAAGTATTAAAATGGATTATGATAATATATAGGCAAATACACTTTTGGAAATAGTTAACAGTGTTGAGATAAATTTGACAAAATATCTAAAGCGAGATTTAGTGTAAAGAATGAAGATAATTAATGTGAGTAGTTCTCACTCTAATCTCCATTTAGGAGACATATATGTTATTGACCTCAATCCAAGAGTCCAATACTTGAAGTCTATGGGCCTGTTTGTTGGTTGTCCGGAACGTCACACTGACACAATGCTGAAGCACAGTGTGCAGAATCCGTCCAGAATGTGCCGTCTGAATGGAGATACAGTAAGCACATCAAGATGGCTGCCACACACAATGGTAAGAATGTGGGGTGTGAATTTTGGCATGACTAACACAGTTTGGAGTGAAATGTGACCATCAAAGATTAAAGGGTGACGTCAGATCTATATTTCAAATACTCTTTAGGAAAGTTTAAAATTTTTCAAATGTCACGTTCATTTTAAAACACAGTATTCCTTTAAGTTAGGCAAAATTTTCTGGAACTAAGGCATGATTTATTGCATGGATTTTCAATCTGAGGCCATTTACTATGAAATAGATAGGAACACTTAGAAAACAAGTCATGGCTTACCTATACTTAGTTACAGTAGCCTACCGTACCAGTGGCAGTAGCCTACTGTATCAAATAACAAATAGATCTCTAGATACCTTATAACAAATACTTATGAAAAGAAACCTGTATAAGTGTTGAATTGGTTTCATATCATAAGAACTTTAAAGATTATGAAAAATCTGTACCAATTAGAAAAAAAAAAAGGAGGAAAATGACAACACTTACTGAAGAGTTGGCATCACATAATTTGACTTCAAGATGTCAATATAAGCTGCTAAATTCGCAGTATCTTCAACAACAAAAACAACGTCATAAACTGAAGACACGACCATGGTGATTGTTCTATGGTGGAAAGAAAATGAAACAGCCCAAAAAAGAGAAACTAAATGAGACTGGTTCAAACCAATCCAAAATAAATAAGAGCTTTGTAAATTTATCAGAACTTCCTCATGTCATCTTTCCCCTCGATTTCCATATGGCGGAAGTAGATTGTTCACTTCCCTTTTGGTCAAATACGCGACAAAAAATAGTTCAGTATTTAAATTTTTAATTAGTTGATTTCGATTTTTATATCTGCAAATGAAACATTTGGTTAGATTTGCAATTTCTGGTAGTATTTCAAAACGATTACACTATATTGCTAAGTCGTTAGATGTATCTGTTCGCTTAAGAACTAAGAGAAGATTACTCATAATGTGATTTAGGTCGACTCTGACTACTGCTAATTAATGACATTATCGACAGTGTCGTGTCGAGTCCTACAAGGGGGCTGCATGATGATATTAAGGGCGAGGGCGGCTGAACCCCATTTGCCCCCAGATATTTTTATCAGTTTTTGTTATCAAGTTTCTCTGTAAATTTGAATCATATATCTTTTAGTTGAAATGTTTTCATACAACAGGTCTGTATGGTGGTTTTAGGGGGAGGGTGGCTGAACCCCACTTGCAGTTGCCCCTAGATATTTTTGTCAGTTTTTCCATATTCCCACAAGTGTCTACAAGACTATAAATTTGAGTTTTATATAGTTTGGTTGAATTTTTTGTATACAAGCGGGTGAAAATAATCCTATTTTTTAAGGGCGGCTGACCACCCCTTACCCCTAGAAATTTTTTTCAGTTTTTGAATATTTTATTTCTTCAAGTTGTCTACTACCTTGATAAAAACTTTGGTCCATACAGGTGGCAAGGTGTAATCTTCCCCTTTTAGACCTTTTTTAGGGGCTGACCTAGGGTCCCTCCCCCCCCCCCCCCGCCGACATATTTTGTCAGCTATACATTTTTCTCAATAAATTATATCATATATATCATATGGACAAATTTGTATCTGTGTGCAGCATGAGTTTTTTTGTCAATTTCAGGGGTGGGTGGGGACCACACCCACCAATAATTATGCAGCTGACAATGATTTTTGTGATAAGTGACATATCGGCCATATGTCTGAAGTGTCAAACCTTCTATGCTCAATGGGGTGGAATGACTCCTTGTGAGCTCCCAGACTATAAACAGCTCTGCTTGGACTATGGAACCTGAATGGCATGATTTGGAGGAATTTGAAATAAACAATATAAAAGGAAGGAGTTATTAGTGCATGAATATTAGGTATTTGTTGAATATACAACATGTTACATCTAGGTAGGCCTATATATCATTATACTTATCATTTGCGGCAATTAAAACCAATTCAACTTTGGAATAGAGCAGACGTATCTGACGTACTTCTAACCATGTACCGTTTATTTCACGTGTCTTTTATTCTAATAGTCTGTGTTGCAGTACATTTTGCTTTTGGTAAGTTTATAGATTTTAATATAATTGTTTCTTAACAAGGAATATTTGAAAAAATTAAATTATGAATCCCGTCCCCCTGATAACAAATATGCTTGGATAAAATTTTTTAAAGTTAACAAACTAAACGAAAGGCATAAGATTCAAGATAGTCGTCTAATATACAGACTGTAACTTTCAGTTTTCAATCTGAGTAGGTCTACCTAGATTTTGATATTTAAAAAATCATATATAATAAGCAACGAACTACCACGGCATTAAAGGCCTATTCGACAGTTTCTAAAAAGTTAGGACTGTAAATCGAGACGATTGTTATGTTTTATAGGCAGTTTTTCATATGAAATTCGCAAGCAAACTAAAAAACTTGAAAGCATTCTTCTTTCAAAGAAGATCGGTCAAAACAAATTGGAGAGTTCAGTCGAAGTACATAATGCAACTACCTATTGACATCTGACGTGTGCGTAAACACGAATAGTGCCTTTGAGTGACAATGTGTACCAATATATGACACCTTGTCATGACCAATATATCGGAATAGCTGGTAACATTTCGGGAAACAACTGGACACAAACAAGTGGATACACGATGTTTCCAAACATATTCATAGTGTACACAGGGTAAAATTTTTCTCGACACAAGTCGTCACATTTGTGTCAGCTCATCAAATGATGTCTCGTCCATGCTAAATAAATTTTACTAGGCTCCTTCTGAAGACAATGATATGCGACATGTCGATCCACGGTCTGGTTCACAACCTCTTGTCTTCTTTCGATCTATCTCCCCCCTCCCCACCTCACCAATAGTAACTAAAACATAACAGGACCCCACATAAAACTAATTTTTTTCAGAAAATATGCTTTTCAGCTCATTTTCTGGTATCATCTAGCCAAGTATCTTAATTTGTATCCAAAATTATTTCTTGGACAAAGGACTAAATCTTTGTGTTTGGTTGTATCCAATTATATGCACTTGTTTTGTGTCCTTTTGCTTCCTGAAATGTTGCCAGTGTATATAGGATTCGATACAGCAAAGCATAGGCGTACTCCCCCCCCCCCCAAATTTTCGGCTCGAATCCCTATAGATTCTATTGAAGCAAAATACCCGAATATCGAGATATTCGCGTTGAAGGCCCTTTAGGATTCATGGAGCTTTTGGATTTGATCGCCGGGCAGTAGAATTCGGGCACAAATCTCTCCCCCCCCCCCAGTTTCAAAACCTCCCGTACGCCTTTGCAGCAAAGACAAATAATGATATTACAATGAGTCATCAGCGAATTTGAGTCATTAGTGCAGTTCAGGGTTGGCTGGCTTTAAATTAAAAATATTCAGACTACATATAAAATAATATTATGGTATTTCACTCTTATCTTATCAACTCGTAACCAAATTTCAAGTATATTTGTAATTCAGATGGTTTTTATTCATTAGAAATACATGGCTGTGTATCCCACATAACTGTGTACTAGTAAGGCGTAGATCCTGCTGATACTAAATATGAATGTCAGCTTGATGAACTGATTTTAGCGTGTGTAATTTCGTGACAAAATGCAAAAAAATCAATATTATATTTGTAAAATTGTTCTGATGGAAAACCCTCTTTGAAAGACATAGTGCTACTATAGCCCATCTACGTTTGGAATCTGATGCCTAAAGTTGTGGGTAAGGTGCACTCCCTCCATATAGCCAGCCCGCCCCCTATTTGTAGTTAACAGAACAAAGCCCTCCACAGGCTCTTCGCTTAGAAATGCTTCACAAATTTTATTTTAAATACTTCAACGTCATCAGTGCCTTATGTAATATGGTTGATTTTCATTACAAATCAAGAAAGTCACAAGTACAGACATTATTATATATCGTATATTTTTTTTTCAGACGAAGTTCCACCAGTACCAGGCAAGAACAGTTTATGTATTAAATGCTGAACACACAAAGATCTGAATGAATTGCTTTTGGTTATATTAAAAAAAGAACTGTCATAGACGTGCTAATATTTACTCTTCTGGCACAACAGATTGTAATAGCCTACTACCCACCTAATTAGTTTATTTGCACCAGGTCTTCGATGGCTTATATTCTAGAAATAGTTTCGTCTTTTCTTTTTGTTAAGCCATCCTCGATCTAATAATTTTTTTTCTAAAAATGTCATAATAAAAGCATATTAATCAAGCTCCCTGCATTGATAAACATTGATAACATTAATTGGTTAGATACCTGACTGGACAACTTTTTTTATAATGGATTACGCCCAAAACGTATCGCTCACGTCAATTGGGATGAAACGTTTTTACACACAGGAAATAAGACGTCAAACTTTAATTCTGAAATGTAAATGTGAATTGTTGTCAACTGATATATTAAATCGAAATTTAGCCATTTTAATTTATGAAATATGCCCTTTCCATAAATTAACTATACATTAGACTATCATATCTTTTTTAGAGGGATGCAATTATGGAGTAGCATATTCCTGTTATAACAATGACGATAAAGTTGAAGAGGATGGTTGTACACAATGGTGTAGTGATGTTAAAACAAAACTGAAAAACGATTTTGATTATGAATCAGGTAGGCCTATATTATATGTTGCCATATATATAACTCCTTGTCCAAGAAACGAAAAGCAGGACATTTTTTACCAATTTTTAAAGATATTTCTATTCCGTTAACAATCAATACACAAAAAGTTGCTTTCACAAATGACAGATTATTGGAGGAGATCCTACTAAAACATACTAACACATTCCGAGCAGAGTATCCTCGGAGCTCTGGATAGTGCAAATCCGTCCTCTGTCTCCCCAGGTTCAACCTGTTTTGAGGTTAATGTGTCAACACTCTGGTGGTTTCCATACTGTTTCCTCAATAAAATTAAAAATTAATTACTGAATACATGTATGTTGAATTTGTGTTAAGCAATATCGTAACATTTCTCTAGTGAGCAATTTCTCCTATTTCTCTTTCTCTGATGAACAATTGTAAAGATAGCTTGCCAGGCAAAGTAATATACGCCCACTGGCAGCATTGAACTTGAACAAAAACTTGACAGTAATGTAGCAATTACTGTAATAAAATTAAATTCAACTTTCAGTTATACACTTCTTTATTGGATTGATAAATGTACAATATTACTAAGTTTAATTAAAATCTGTCAAGATTTGTACTTTCTCCCAAGCCAATTTAACTCATTAAATATTTTTCGGTATTTTAGATTTTCTGAGTGACGACAATATACACTCCAAATTTCATGTGGGCGTATGAAAAAGACACAACCTCGATAAATTCTCACTGTTAAAATAGTTCAATTGGAATTCAAAACATGTTGTTTTCACGCTGTGAAACTTTAGTTAGTTTTTGTTTCAATATTTATAACTATTCAGTTAAAGCGTTTTAACTTTTAATGTGTGTAGGGGACACTGATTGCATCGAATTGCCAATTCCAAGTTTCAGTCAGACTTCTCTAGTTCTTGTGATTTCCACTAAAATTAACCTAGGTTTGACTATTATAATTGCTAATATTATCGAGGGGCTTTCAATGCCCTGTATAAGATTCTATACAAAGTTTTGAGGACTTTATAATGGTAATGTCATAAAATGCTTAGCTGTAGTGAAATTCAGACTTAATGGAATGGTACAAACGGAGTTGTAAGTGTTCTGTTATTATTTGACACATAATTATGCATGTTTTAGGTTGTAGATTTGGGAATGCACAGCGCTCCCATAACAGCTGCCGACAGGGTAAGAAGAAGATGAAATGTAGAAAGTGTGGTCAAAAAGAAATGAGAACCTGTTGTGGAACTTGTAAACAAGACTGTAACATAGATGTTGTTTATATAGAACATGATTAATGATGATTATTCATTTATGTTAAAAATAAAAGAATAAATCCTTAATGTATACTTTTCTCGGCTTAAATTGTCTCTGCTTTTCTCTCCATAGGAAGGAAATTGGAGGGGGGTCGTTGCCAGAGGTATTACTAGTGTTCGTGGTCTTTTAGGATAGGTTTTGTGTTTCAGCTCTGGTATTAACTTTGTTCAACAAAATAAATTCTTATGGATACAATTACTAACTTTATTTCAGCGGCTGGCGTTTCAACCAGCTTTCTCTGATCTTTATCAAGCAATGAATGAGCAGAGAACGCTGGTTGAAATTGTATTCATAATAATTTGTTTTGTTGATCTAGCACCTTTGCTAAATGTCATTTAAAGATTATATTAACTTTGTTGTCCTTCGTTGTTCGTTTCAAAAGCCATAATGTCTTTTTTACTAACTGGATGCCAAATAATTACTGCATACTTGAGATGGGGATGTATGAAATATGGGTACTGAAGGTTAGGTTGTCTTGGAAAATATACCTAGGTTTTTCTCGTCAGGAGCTTGGAAGTCCAGGTAGATTGGTTGCCTTGATTGATTCTGTCAGATAGTGTATCACTTTTAGAAGTTGGGTGAATATGGATCCACATTTTTATATTTTCATGAGATTTAACCAATAAACACAGAATAGATTTGTCAAAATAGAAGGGAGGCCACCACATAATATTTGCAAAAATAATATACCCCATACAATTAAAAGACAAATACAGATATGAAATATTTTATTTGCTGAAATGATAATGATGAGTAAAATGTTAACATGATAGAATGCAAAATGAACATACTTGGTTATGGAAATGAAACTTATTATAAAGGGAAGTGACTGAAATATTTACCAACCGGAGTCAGCTGTCCAATTCCTGCACAGATAATAATACCATCACTTTAATATACCTAATTGTATTTAAGATTTTGTTGATAAATACCATAATCTTAAGGTATGACAAAATCATTAGGTGCTTTTCTTGTATCACTAAAGATTGTATTTGATTGGATTGTATGCTAGCAAATATCAAATGTAAATTCTAATGCAGCCTGTACAATCACTAGTCAATAAGCTGAATTTGCTAGCATATAATCCAAAAATAGAGTTTTATAATACAAGAAATATTATTTGTCAGTTGTCGGGAAAAAGGAACCAAATTTAAAATCTTGTCACAACAACACACTTAAAATTCAAACATAAAATGTCGACATTGTTCAGTGCATAAAATTAATTCTTCCTAGGCATTTTATTCGGGGGACCTCCCGGTCCAGGTCCTCCTCCTCCCATTGGTGGTCTCATTCCTCCTCCACCCCCTCCTCCAACCATCATAGGGGGACCCATTGGTCCCATAGAACCCATAGGGCCCATTGGTGGTCGCATACCTACAAAGTATTAAAGGTTTTTGTTGGTAAAAATTATAACACAAATCATAACCAATTCTCTAAACAATTTAAGCAGAAGGAAACCCATACTAATTTACTGCCCTACATAAATGAGAAGATAGTTTGCCAGGCAAGGCAATATACGCCCACTGGCAGCATTGATTATGAATAAAACATAGGCTTAGAAAATTATGGGATCATCATTAAATTTAATAGTGCACATCTTCAAAATGATATCGACACACATAAAATAATCAAAAGAATCCATAGAAAATTGTGAGCACGATTTGCAACCTATAGGTACATGTAACAGAGTGAATAAAGCGAAAAATCACCTTTATTACATTTTAAAAAGAGAGAGATGTTAGTAGGTTTCTTCATATATTTTGCAGAAAGTACACAACTTTTTATTCCATTATTTTATTTTAAATAAATATGGATTAATATTCAATATTCTGTGTAGAATTTTATAATGCATTTCAATTATTTTTGGATTATGTACAGACTGTCTAGCTATATTATATATGTGACTCCAATCAAATATAATATTTGGGTAGTTTTCTTGTCATTTTAATTTTTATGTAGAATATTGTCTTGTGTCATCAAAATATTATAAATATGTTGATTTCCAGTTTTAATTGAAAGATTTTTATAAAATAAAGGTTATTTATAAAGAAATTTTTTTTTTCTATCAATTATCATGTTTGGAATTATACAATTTTTTTTTAATCTTTCTAGTCAAGATAAGTGCCACATTTAAAATTGGATTCCTTTTTGAAATAAGTGAGGAAGTAAGTACTGCCATCATTGTCTAATAAATCAGTATTAAACCTAACACCTTTCTGGAACCATTCTTTTATGAATATATCTTTGCTACTTGTAAACCACAACGGATGTGAGTCATATATATTGTTTTATTTACTATGCCTACACACAACAATTTCCAAGAGTTAAAAACATCTTTCCAAAATAGATTTTCAACATTAAGATTAGACAAATAAAAAGCACCACTAGCAAATAACATTTGATCAAAGTTTTGAAAGCTGTTTGTAAAATATTTATATTTATCCTGATTTTGCCATAAGCGTTTTACCCAGGTAATTTTTAAAGAATGATTAAAGATATCAGACATTCTTAGACCTCCTTCAGAAATATCTTGTTTCAATATATCACGTTTAATCTTGTCTGGTTTATTTTTCCATATGAATTTGAAGCAGAGATCTTCGATTTCTTTAAATATTTGTTCTGTTGGACTCGGTAGTGATTGTAGGAGGTGAATAAATTTTGGTAGAACTAACAATTTGATGACACAAATTCTTCCCATTAGCGTTAATGGACGCTATGACCACATATTCAGCAATTTTATGGAACTTTGTATATGTTGCTGATAATTTATTTTGCCAATATCTTCGAAATTAGTATTAAATATGATACCCAACATTTTAAAATTCTCTGTTTCCCAAATTAAGTTTTTATCTTGACATATTTTCTGTTGTGAGTTTCTACTAGAACCAATCCATATTGCTCTAGTTTTATTAATATTTGCCTTAAGACCTGACATGGAGTAAAAATCATCTAAAGCTTTAATGTTTCCCTCAATGATTTATCTGTGCCATCTAATAAAACTGCAGTATCATCAGCAAATTGTGATTTCAATTTTCATCATTATTAATTACAATACCTTTTATATTTTTGTTTCCTTTAATTAAAATTGCTAGAATTTCCACACATATTATAGATATTATTATAATTAAACTGCAATCTGTTACAGTCATTTCCTGTAAATTTAATCTAAACTAGTGTCCAAAAGAAACGATACCAATGTTTTTTCAATTCTTTTCTCACAAAGTGAATTTTTTAATATGATAACTTGCTAATATGTATTGCACAACCCAAACACCTCATAGTCGATCAAAAATACTGGGAAGAATCAATCTCTTCTGGGAGAAACACAAAAGTGAAATTTCCCTCAAACAAGTGGTATCGTTTCTGTTGGACATTAGTCTATTTGAATAGAGATTTTATTATATTATATAATGAAAAATAAACATTTCTGCTTATTAAGTACATCCAAAGAAAAAAATCAATCATACTATGATCAATTATTATATATTATGAAAGCAATTTATAAATGCTAGAATCATTCAATTACATATTTTTAACTGCGCAGTGTTTTTGCCATAAATTTAGCAACGAAAGAATTCAGCATTCATAACTAATAAATTTACCATTTTCCATATGAGAAATGGCAATCATAAGGATCGCCAAAATTATAAGCTTCCTATGACAGTTTGTAATTATTTGTGTAAAATATTTTATGTATTGTACATAGCACAATATCGATTATTATTACAGTTTCAATTGTCTAATATTTTTACTTCAAGATGAATATCATCTTACCGTTCATTAAAAAAAAAGTCAGGCTGAGTACCGTAATTGAAAAGCGAGGTACTAGTAAATGTGTACATTTTCGATTCAGTATTAATAATCAATATTCTATATCAAATATGAACTGAGCAATATCTGAAATTAATATATTGCATTATGATTACATAATATAATGGCATTAGTCAAATTCAACAAGTACATTATTTATGTCCTTTGAATTTCTAGTCAATATCTTTATCAATACTTAATATTGGTAGGTGCCATTTTTATTCCATGGAATATCATTCGTGTACCACATTCCACATAGCATATTCTATGATTTTCTAATTATTCACTCAATAATAACACATTACAGATATTTGAAGCATAATTGTACTAAATTTTTTTTAAATGAATTGTCATATTCATGTTATAAATTCAATTAAAATGATTTTTCCAAAGGGGTCTTAATTATGGGTAAATGAATTTTCAGCCACTATATTCGAATTTACCGAAAATTTTTGAGTTGTACTTCATCAATTTAGCATAGAATTATGAATTCAGCATTCAAAACTGAATGAATATTTCCATTGTGTCCATGTGTGAAATGGAAATAAATGAGCAAAATTATAACTTTATGGGTTTGTAATTATTGTAGTGCATTTTTATGTACTGTACATGACAATTTCGTGTCCATATTCACAGTTTCAATTCTAATGTTTTTTACTGTAGAGGATTTTTTAACTTATTGCAGCTCAATAATTAAGCTGGTACTTATTTACTTATTTTGTTTCCAGTTATTGTAACAATGGTTCTTATCTTGAAGCTGAGAATACTCTGAAATAATATACATGCATTATAGAATACATAATATAATGATACAAATTCAACAGTACATTATTTAGAATGTCCTCTAACTTTCTCAGTCACATCTTATACAACACTTACCCATCATTGGTGGTGCCATTGGACCTCCAGGGCCCATCATCATTGGTGTACCACCCATTGGGCCACCCATAGGCATATTTTGATTTGGTCCTGGTTTTCCACCTGCAAAAAAAATTACAGATTTTGAAGTCTAACTTTTTATCGGTTTTCTTTTTTTCTATTGTGCTCAAGGTTAATCTTTCATTGTCATTATTTTATAAAAGCATGGAATTTTAATTATTGAATTATTTTAAAAATAATGATTGGCAAATAACCTAAAATATTGAATAACCTGTGTTTAAAGGCATAGAACTTAGAATACACATAAAATTTCAATTTCACTCAAACTTAGTCAATAACAGTATATATCGTTCGGTCAAGATAATATATAGCATCTCTGATTTTAGATGAAAATATTTGAGAGCACAGTAACAATCACCAGTCAAATATTCAACTTTCAGTCACACACTTCTTTGAGTAACGTAAAATCCTAGTTTTTAGAGCTAAAGTTGAATGCGTTTAGGACAAGGCAATAGTCATATTTAATTTTAATATTTTACAATCTTTCTGATTTAAAATAGGTTCATCCTTGGGTGATAATAAATAATTTCAGCAAGGTTTCTCTAAAACCATAAAGAATTGGGCACTGTAGAATGAGATAAAAATCTAACTTGTTTTCAAGAACAAGGGACATAACTCATGTTCTGGATTTATCTGATTTTCTAGAGGGTTCATCCTTAGTTCATAAACAATTTTTGCAATTTGCATTCACATCGTTAAGAATTGTGCCTTATAGAGTGTTTGTATGCAATTGTAGACAAATAGATGTGGGTGGCGACAATACATACTCCACATTTCATAAAGATGTATAAAAAACCAACTCTATAATCCAATAAATCCTCAAATTCAATAAATAATAATACAGTACAACAAACCAGTCCAAGAATCTGCTCACCATGAAAATAGTGTCATTAACAAATAATCAAGTACAAGTTTATGACCATCTCATGCTGACAGTCCCGATTTTTAAACACCTGAATCTTATTAAAATTCATTACTTTTACAGACCCAGGTCACAACACTGCTAAAACTTAAAATACTTTAGGCTTTTTTGAGCCACCCAGAGAAACTATTTTATTTTCATCAGATTTGATGTTTATCTCAAAATAATTTTTCCGACCTTTGCGATCTTTATTCAATGCTAATGTATCATAATTACAGGAGTATATAAACTATATATTATAATAAATTTTATTAAGGGCGTTTCATGTTTTGGAAAAATAGAATTTATATATGAAAGAATGATTTCTGGAGACTTGTTGTGCATTTATTGATGATTTGGGGTCCTGCTCTTTAGTTTAAATCAGACTGCATGTCAATCAGAGTTTTTTTAATGTGTTGACAGCCCTTTAAACATGCCATAAAAATTGGACATTTCAAACCTTTAATTCAGGATTAAAAAAAATTTGGTTTAAAAAATTGGACAATGTAAAAATTAAAAAACCTTTGGGGCAAAAAAAATTTTTTGGTTAAAGAAAACCTAAAACAAAAAACAAAATTTGTAATTTTTAAAAGAAAAATTCTTTTGTAAGGTTTTTAACCAAGGGAAACATGAAAATGAGGATTAAATTTAGGGCCAATTTGGAAAGGGAAAATTTTTAAAACCCCAAAAAAAACATTCTTTTTTCGTTTATTGTTGTTATCTTTCCAAAAGAACAAGATCCGTCCATCTGACACAAAATAATAAATCAATTGGTATTGAATAAGGAACAATTTATCCGGGAAATAACTAAACTTAAAGCCAAAACCCACCAAGTACATAAATCTTTTGGGGTTCTGTGTTTTGATACTAAATGTTGTTGTTTTAAAGTAAAAAATAGCCTCGGAAAAACTTTAAACAATTTTCGCCAAAAACCCAAAGAATTCAGGGCGGTTCAGCCCATATTTTTCTAACACTGAAGGCAACGCCCTAATACATTCCCATATATTCCTTTATATTTTGGTTTTAAACTAAATCGCTAATATTCGGTTTATATAACAATGACATTTAAATAACAATTAACTATTTTTTCTAACATTTATATTCTTGAACCCAAAACATAATTATTTCAAATTTTTCATATTAAACAGAACATTTTCAGTTTCATATAACGTAAATGCCTACAGTTTACAATAAACAATTACATTTTAAACCTATTCAGATTACCAACTTACTAATTTTTGAACACAAAATATATCAGATTGACCAACAAATTACTAATGATAGAACAGCAAAATATTCAGATTGATCAACAAATTACAAAGTTTATAGAACACAAAATATTCAGATTGACCAACAAATTACTAATGTTTATAGAACAGCAAAATATATCAGATTGACCAACAAATTACTAATGTTTATAGAACAGCAAAATATATCAGATTGACCAACAAATTACTAATGTTTATAGAACAGCAAAATATATCAGATTGACCAACAAATTACTAATGTTTATAGAACAGCAAAATATATCAGATTGACCAACAAATTACTAATGTTTATGGAACAGCAAAATATATCAGATTGACTAGATAGAACCACAGAACTTATTCAGTTTGACTAACAAATCACTTCCAGTTATCAAACCACAAAATATATCAGATTGACCAACAAATTACTAATGTTTATAGAACAGCAAAATATATCAGATTGACCAACAAATGACAAATGTTTATAGGACAGCAAAATATATTCAGATTGACCAACGAATTACTAATGTTTATGGAACAGCAAAATATATCAGATTGACCAACAAATGACTAATGTTTATAGGACAGCAAAATATATTCAGATTGACCAACAAATGACTAATGTTTATAGGACAGCAAAATATAAAATTGAGTAGATAGAACCACAGAACTTATTCAGTTTGACTAACAAATCATTTCCAGTTATCAAACCACAAAATATAATCAGATTCACCAACAAATCATAAATGACTAATGTTTATAGGACAGCAAAATATATCAGATTGACCAACAAATGACTAATGTTTATAGAACAGCAAAATATATTCAGATTGACTAGATAGAACCACAGAATTTATTCAGTTTGACTAACAAACCACTTCCAGTTATCAAACCACAAAATATAATCAGATTCACCAACAAATCACTAATGATTATTTCTATATCAAACCACAAAACATATAAAGATTGACAAACAAATAACTTCTATATATGAAACACAGACTGACTAAATCACCTCTATGTCAAACCAAAAAAACCTAATCAGTTTGACTAACAAATCACTTCCAGTCAAATTCTAATTATTCTTTTCTACATCAAAACCCCAAACATATTAAGATTGACAACAAATAACTTCCATATATCGAATAACAAAACATTCAGATTAACTAACAATCAATTAATACATCCATTGAGCAATTTTCGTAATAATAAAGGGAAGTTACACAGAAATGGATTGCCATTCTGTGCTTGTTTACCAAGGCTCTAATTCCTAAATTGATGTGTGGGATGCACACTTTTTTCACAAATAGTCACTATTAAACACAAATATTAGCCGCAGGACGGGTGTATTCTCAGACCTTCTATACCTTTAAACAAATAGCCAAATTTATAAATTTGCTGTGCTATTAAATTCTATTCTCTATCAAATCTGATTTGGCTGATTCAGTCATGAATAATCATCAAGCATGGCTTATTTTAATCAAAGTAAATATTAATATGACATTTTATATGAAATCATGTATTTATAGTTGATAAAGCACAACAAAGCAATGTGGCCAGAGGCTAATTGTCCTAAATAAAATAAATCATAACTGATCATGTAGGAAAAACATTGGCTAGGTTCATTTTAAAGACATTTTACAACATCTATATATTGAAAATCTGTACCTAATCCTGAAGGAGGTGGTATCATAACACCACCTGGTCCTGGTTGCCCCGGTGTAAATGGGTTATTGTGTTGAATTTTACCAGCTTTGAATGCAGCAGCTGCAAGGTAAACAAAGAGAAATATATAAATAAAAAATTTACACTGGTAAATTGAATTTCCTGTCCGTCTTTAATTTTAAAGATGAGCCAATCCTATCCCCCCAGTTGACAATACATTCACACATTCAAAAATATTAATGAAAACCTAAGCCATAAGTAGACCACCTTATCTTTATGCAGACATTCATCTCTAGGCTAGATGTTTTTTTTCAATATGACATATAAAAAGACAAGAGACTTCTCAAATTTCATTTGCAATGCAACAAAATATACATGATATAAAAACTGAATTGTATCTGAAACTTACTCGTGTCATCTACAATTTTCTGCACTTGTTCTTCAAGCCATTTCTGATAAAATAATCGTACATTTTCTTTATGTTTTCTTCCATTACAATGGGTCTTCCTTACTGAAGGCTGAAAACAAAACAATATCTTTGTTTACCAAGCTGGCATTAAAGAAGAGTGCATGGAAACAAACAGTGCATTCTCTACCTGTAATGGATCAGTTCTGCTACAGAACTTACTAAACATAATTGATGCATCATACTATGAAGATAGCTTGCCAGGCAAGGTAACATACGCCCACTGGCAGCAATAATTTGAAAAATAAATTGAGCAATGCCTCAAAAACATTCACTAAATGGATATTGAAGTCAAGGGCAAAAACTCAAAAACTGTTCATGGAAAATCTTCAAATTAAAACTTGACCACCATCTTATTTATTTCAATACTCATACCAAGATTCATCAAATCTATTAAAAAATTGTAGCTTATTTTGCACCCACAAATATTTTTGACGAATATTACTAAGTAATGGTTGACAATTCTTACTATGAAGGTGCTTGCCCAAGTTCCAAAATCTTTTGAAAATCAAAGTTTTAAATTGTAAATTGAAATTGCCTGAAGCAATTAAACTTCCAATGCTACACCAATTCCATGAAAATGAAGGATTAATTCATGGAAACTCAAATTTTGACAAATTGTCCCTACATCAAGGGGATTAACTCAAAAACTGTTCACCCAAAAAATTACAAAATTGAAAGTTGTCTTAACAATTCCAATTTTACCAATTTCTAAAATCATTGAAAATTTATTCTATTTTGTTACAACAAATATAGAGGCGGGCAAAATTAAAATTAAAGCAATTGTTAAATTCAACTTGACTGTAGGTCTATCAATTCCAATGCTCACACCAATTTCATAAAATGAATTAATGCATCGATAACTAAATTGAAAGATTTTACTTACAGTCAAGGGAATAACTCATAAACTGTTCATCCAAAAAATGCAAATTCAACTGTTGACAATTCCAATGCTCAACCAAGTTTCATCAAATGCCATTGAAAATTGTAGCTTCTATTTGCTACAAAAATAGTGAGAGTCAAGGGCAATAACTCAAAAACTGTTCATCGAAAATCGTTTAAATTTAAACTTGACCGCCGTCTTATCAATTCCAATGCTCATACCAAGTTTCATTCAAATCATTGAAAATTGTAGCTTCTATTTGCATCAACAATATATTTTATGAGGCAGGGGCAATAACTCAAAAACGTTATCAAAAAATCTTCAAATTAATTGACGCCGTCTTATCAATTCCAATGCTCACACCAAGTTTCATTAAAATCTATTGAAAATTGTAGCTTCTATGTGGGTACAAAAAATTTGAGGTTTTCAGGGGCAATAACTCAAAACCTTGATTCCAAATCGAACTTGACCGTCTATCAATACCAATGCTCATACCAAGTTTCATTAAAATTAGAAAAATGTAGCTTCTATCGTGGTACAACCAAATTTGACGCGTTTTACTAAGTCAAGGGCAATAACTCAAAATCGGTTCATTCCATAATTTCCATTTTCGAACTTGACCAGATATCATCAATATATAATGTATACCAAGTTTCATTAATAGATAAAAACTGTAGCTTCTATTGTGGGTACAACCCAAATTTGACGCGTTTTATTAAGTCAAGGGCAATAACTCAAAAACCGTTCATTCGATAATTTTCATTTTCGAACTTGACCCAGATATCCTTAACATATACATGTATACCAAGTTTCATTAAGATCGGATAAAAACTGTAGCCTATATTGTGGATACAACCCAAATTTGACGCGTTTTTACTAATTCAAGTGCAATAACTCAAAAAACGTTCATGCGATAATTTCCATTTTCGAACTTGACCGAGGTGTATACCAAGTTTCATTAAGAAACTGTAGCCTCTATCGTGGATACAACAAATGTGGACGGACCAACCGACGGACGGACGGACAGACAGGGGCGACGGCAATAAACGTGCACATTTCCATGTGGGCGTATAAAAAATAAGATTAGTAAACATGTCAATTTTCAGAAAACCTTTACTTACCGAATCATGTGTAAGATAGGTATCACAATAGTCACAGTAGTATCTAAAAAAAGTTCAATATTGTGATCAATACAATAATGCAATTCATATATGAGATTTTTTTTATATTTAAGAAGGCCTGTATGTGTAGCTTGTGTTCAGTCTACACAACGTGATAACTCTTTACAACCTAGAGACAAAAGATGAAAGTTGAAGAAGTTGGTAGACATCATTAAATGGCTTGATCTTAATAGCAACCAAACACCCAATTACATTTAGTAAGATATTGAAAGACGTGTCCCCATTGTCGTATGTGATAGAATCTCCTGACCTTCCCTGCTCAGACGTTTGTATTCTTCCCAGGAGAGGTTGATATTACAAGTTCGGTGCTGCTACTTCTTGCATATGTCACATGACAATGCTTCTTAACAAGGAGGGACAACATTCGAATATAGGCCCCCTATGACTAAATCAGACATAAAAGAATGAATGTCGAATGATTGCTAACAAGTATAAGTCATTGTGTTTTCATTATTAATTAATTAGTTTGTTTAACTGGGCCTAGATTATCCGCTGATATGGTTTCGCTAACTACCTAAACCATTTTTAAGGGAATTTCCGATCTCAAGATCAGGGAATTGAAACCATCACAAATTTTCAAAAAGTAACAAAAATAGGCTACTTCTGATTGCAGTTTGCTTAATATCCAAACCATATTTAACGGAAGTTATGATAGCTTTATGAGAATATAAAACATTATAAAAAAACGCATGAAAGATTGTAATTTGACTGTTCCTTTACTAACTTCTGTGGAACAAGAAAGGCAGCTGTTGAATTCAAGGTTCATAAGTAAAAAGATTGACTTGGCATTGTGAAGCTTTTTGTATAACGGCTTCAGTTTGTGTACAGGAAAAAAAGAAAAGAAAATAGGGTGCGTTTGAGTAAGCATCAACATAGAGTGGCATAAAACTAAAAGTCACACATCACAAATTTATCATGAAGAACACAAATGAATACATATGAATAGTAAATTATTTTTTGCCTTTACAAAGAGGGCAAATAAGTAGAAAAGGTTTATTACTTGGGCATCTTTGGTGCCTTTCTTTTAGAAATAAATAAAACGCTTTCACTATTTTCACGACCGGAAACGGAACCAATGCGGCTTGGAAGGCTACACTCAATGAGGGAGTGAGGGCAATGACGTCTATAGAATTAGAAAACGGATACATATTAAATATTATTTACAAATTGCAATGTAATGAAATATTGTTATAAACTTGATGAAGAAAATGTTATATATACTCTTCATTGAAAAATATGATAAATATGATTATATTCTTATCAAATTTCGTTTCATATCATTGACAACTATATTTTTGAAATCAACCAAATTTAGTCTCTAACCCAAACACTACCACCGTTTTAAACTGATATATGTGCATTCTATGCATTTTTTTACCCCAAAATATATATAATAAATTATTTAACGTTAATGAATGACTTTTGACCTATTAGAGACACCACAAGAGACCTTAAAGGTATATTAATGGTTTGGTTAAAGGATAGACACATGAGGGAAAATGGCGGAAAAAATAAGCAGTCTCTTCAATGAAATTTCTATTTCAAAGCCCACACTAACAAGATGGAAAGACATAACTGTAAATACAGGTCGGTTATAGAACGAGGTTACCCGCTTCTGTCATTTTGATAGAAATTTATCATATATAAAATAATAAAATCATCTGATTCTTCAAAGCTGAGAATCTTTGACTCTTTTTGTTTTTTTTAATTTTGGGGGGAGGGGGTATCTTAAATCTGTTTACAACTGGCTACGCCTTTGTCCTTAGCTATTGGTAACTCTTCTCAGATGTGAAGGAGATTGGGTTCATACATTAATTAACAAGGATAATTTGAATTAAAATCATATTTTATTTTCATTAATAATAACAATAACAATAACTGCTTTTTTGTTAAGTCTCCTATGCCAACCTAATTAGTAAAAAATACATTAATTATTTTCCGCTTCAAACCATGTTATCTTTAGGTAGCGAACCAGTTCTTTAAGGGGTTCTGTATTGGCTTTCTCTGCTCAGTGATTGAAGGTTGGTAGTATATGTTCTACTGGTAGGAATGGGAGTGCAATTAAATTTCTGATAAATTCATATACTCCTTTGCGATTATTATATGTTTCCTGTAGGCCAACAGCTTGGACTTTTCTCCATAAACACTGCACCCAGTGAAAAATACACCCTTTCAGTATAATCTTAACCACTTTAAAGGTACCATCCATATACCTACAAAGTAAATAATTCTATAAGTAACTAATTCTTTTTACAAATTTGTGTAAAGAGATTTATTTTTTGTTCTAATATTTCTTGAAATATTACTTAATAAAATAAATTAACATACCTGTATTACATTTCCTGTGACACCATTTTCCACATTCATCACAAGTAATGGCATGCTGTCGTGGTCTAACAAGGGTGTTGCAATTTAAACAAGGTTATCAAATTAATTAAACCTATTCCAATGGCTTCCTTATTCCTTTTATTTGTTAATTTGAAGCCATCACAGTAGCTGATCAAAGATTAACAGGTTTTTTAATTACCTAAACATATATTAATGGGTGGAATAGAGGGGGAAACCAATGGGATTAAAAAGAGGTGGAAATCACTGGGGGGAAACAACTGATGAGGAACTTGTAAAAGGAGGAAACCACTGCAAGCCGATTGAACAGTCCCTGTTCCCTTATGCTGCCGATGACACACTTCCATCTTTGAGATTAGTTTCATGTTCATCTTCACGAGAAGGTCCTCTTTGTTAAGCAATTGAAGGGTTTAGTTTTATATTCCCTCTGTTGGCCTTTCTATTCAATTTGTTATCCCAACCTTCCACATCATTGTTTGTTTTCATATATTTTCTGTACACAGACCAGTCTGCAAGGGCCTACACACTGCTGTTTTCTTACTTGATATTATTGCTATCAAAAATATTATGCCACCTAATTATTCTTGTGTTCATTTTAACCGAAGTGACCGTAGAGGAGGCGGCATTGCTGTTTTTCACAAAGCATCACTCCATTTGACTAATGTAAAATCTTCAAAATTTAATAGTTTTGAAATTCTTCATGTGTTATTTAAAACTAAAAATGAGAAAGTTAATTTAATATGTTTGTATCGCCCTCCAAAATCTCAACAAATTGATGAATTCTTTAATGAATTTAACGACTTGCTACACGAATGATCTATCTCTACAGGGAAGATATTTCTTTGTGGTGATCTCAATCTACACCTCAATATTCTGAACAAATCAACTATCCAATTCAACGAAATTATCAACTCGTTTGATCTGCAACAACACGTTACCGACAGCACCCACTTTTGTATTCTATCAGACTTGATTTCTGTAAACCTATAACTCTGAAAAAAACAGTTACTTACCGTAAAAACCAGAAATATTAACATTATTGAATTTAAATCGGACATCATTGACTCAAATCTGTGTGACACACTGGCTAATCTCAGTCCAAAGGAGCAGATTGATCTTTATAACAATACCCTTGGTGTGATAATTAATAAACATGCAAAACTTGTTCAGAAAACAATAACCCTGCGGCCAAACAGACCATGGTACGATGATTCGATTAGAGTTAGTAAACGCAAAAGACGGACTGCAGAAAAAACTTGGCGGGAAAGTGGACTAGAAATTCACCGCCAGCTTTACAAGTCAGCAAGAAATGAGACCAATTGCCTGATTCAAAATGCGAAACGTAACTTCATTCAATCACAAATAACCCTCAATATGAATAACCCCAAAGAACTGCAAAAAGTTGTTGATAGCTTAATGTGTAAAAAATCTGAAACCAAGTTGCCTGAATATACTGACAGCAAACAATAAGCAGAAACCTTTTCCTCTTTTTTCGATGAGAAGATTACAACTATACGTCTTGGATTAGAAACTACACCATTGCAGCCTTCTGAATCTACCACCAAGAGTTTTAATCACCATGAACAGACACTATCTTCCTTCAGCTTATCCACGAAAGATGAAATTAAAGCAATAGTGATGAAATCTTCATCTGCTACATGTGAACTAGATCCTCTTCCAACACCAATCCTTAAGTCATGTATTGAAGAACTGACTCCTATACTAAACTGCATTGTAAACACATCACTACAAACTGGAGTTTTTCCGGATATCCTTAGAGAAGCCTTAGTTCGCCCCCTTATAAAGAAATCTACATTAGACTGTAACATCTTAAAGAATTATCGACCAGTGTCAAACCTATCCTTCCTTTCGAAACTTGTGGAGAAAGTAGTAGCAGCCCGCTTTAAACACCACCTTAAGGTTACTAATTTGGATGAACCTCTTCAATCGGCTTATAAAAGTAAGCATAGTACCGAGACTGCTTTAATTTCTGTATACAATGACATTTTGCTGAAACTTGATGAAAAAAATATTGTTCTATTAGTGCTGCTTGATCTAAGTGCGGCATTTGACACTATCGACCAACAACTCCTCTTATCGCGACTCGAAAACACTTTTGGAATCACCGACACAGCACTCAAATGGTTTGAATCATATTTAACGTCTAGATCACAATCAGTGGTGATAGACAATGAGAAATCAACTCCAGTCTGCTTAAAATATGGTGTTCCACAAGGCTCTGTCTTAGGACCTCTTCTGTTCACAGCCTATACATTTCCCCTGGGTGGCCTTCTGAGGCAACATGGTTTAGACTATCACCTATATGCAGATGATTCTCAATTATATTTAGCCATAAAACCAGAAAATGAATCTGCTCAAATCGCTAATCTAGAAACTTGTATTGAAACATTAAGGATATGGATGAAAGCAAACTTTTTAAAATTAAACGATGAAAAGACCGAGTTTTTTCAAATTGGAACACTTCAGCGCGCAGCAAAAGTCAAATGCACAAGTTTACACATAGGAAAATCTATTGTCACTAATAATGAAAAGGTCCGAAATCTAGGTGTGATTTTTGATAAACATCTTAATATGAATTCACATGTGTCCGCTATCTGTCAATCAACAAATTACCAACTGTACAACATTGGAAAAATAAGGCAACTCCTAACTGATGATGCAACAAAGATGCTTATCAACTCGCTTGTAAAATCACGACTAGACTATTGCAATTCGTTATTGTACAATCTCCCAGAATATCAAATGAATAGGTTACAGAAAATTCAAAATAAAGCAGCCCGGATTATATCCAAAACCAAACTCTCAGATCATATAACTAATGTGCGCTATGAACTACATTGGCTTCCAGTTAAAGCCTGTATTGAATATAAAATCCTCAGTCTTACTTATAATACTTTACAGTGTGATGACTCTCCTGCATATCTTAGAACCTTGCTGAACTCTTATTCTCCCGCCCGTTCATTACGATCTCAAAACAAGAACTTGTTAGTACCCTATAATCCAGCAACAACTTTTGGAAAACGCTCTTTTACTTTCGCAGCACCAAATTTATGGAATAGTTTACCACTTGAACTAAAACAATGCAGATCACTAGAAACCTTTAAAAAGCATCTGAAAACACATCTCTTTACTCAATATTTTTAACTCTATAGTTTTGATATTATTTCACTTATTTATATTTTATATAATTTTATTTCATTTATTTTTAAAATGAACATGTATTAGGTCCTTTTTACGTCCATTTATCTGTGATAGTTGATTTTAACATTTTATCCATATTTTATTTTTACTAAGTGTATTATAGTGCCACAGAGCAACTTGGGTGGATTGTAGGCACTCTAAAATAAATTATTATTATTATATATTATTATTATTGTCCCTTGGTCAAGGCCCGTTTAAACATGTTCATTTCTGCTACTGTTTTGGTGGAGTTGTTACCATTTTGACTTAAAATTTGTCACTATTATAACATGTTACAAATTTAACTGGATACCAACTGAATTGACCAAATTAAAAATAAAAGCTTTGTGATATTTTAGGAGCATCAACAAGTACTTTACAGGATATCAAAGTGTCAGAAAGTTGTGGTGGATATGCTTACGAAGAAAGTGGAGAGAATGATATTTCAGTCAGAAATCGTTACATTTATTGGTATGCTTTAAGACTTATTTCAAACATTTATTAAAAGCATTGAAACAAACACTGTGCAAATATGCATGCCAAAAATTTTAAACCTTTGTTACTAACATATTAGGTAGTTTGGTTAATATTGAGTTGAGCAGAATGAACATAAATTTTAAAGTCTCAAACTTGGCCAATAAGAATGTTGATCAGTGGACGTACCTGGTCTTATATCTGAATATCATAATCCCAAGAGTGATATGTAGATAATAGTAATATTATGTTCAACTTAATAATTATTCCTACAGATTATAAAAGATTCCTTTTAAAGGAATACTACCTTCAATATGTTTTAAATCCTGCTCTAATTGGTTTTT
Source organism: Nipponacmea schrenckii (assembly GCA_030562195.1). Taxonomy (NCBI): domain Eukaryota; kingdom Metazoa; phylum Mollusca; class Gastropoda; family Lottiidae; genus Nipponacmea; species Nipponacmea schrenckii. The sequence continues at coordinate 10,195,601 of CM060201.1, forward strand.
GTGCATCCTATTTATAATGCAGGAGATCTTACAATGATGTCTTAGAACTAGTAGAAGACTCTCTGGACTTGAATCTATGTGGTAATTATATAAGATACAGATTCCAATCAACACCGATACTTGATGGTTTAACAGTTCATGAGGTGGATGATCATGTTGTTATATTGGTTGCCACGGTTTCCAGTGTTCATCGTTTGGTGTTTCCACATCCAGACTGCAGACAGGTAGGCTTTGGTATAAACTACTATATTCTTTAGTATCATGCAATCGGCAATTTCTGCATATGAGTTAATTGAAATTTATAAAAGAGAAAAATATATATATTTTCTATATTTGCCAGGAAGCAAGTTACAAAAGTGAAGCACGAACGCCATCAATATTCTATGATGTATCGTACGTTAATACAACAGATTCTAGAAATATGTACCTGATAAATCCCAGTTCTACAATAACAACACATCTAACCACAGCTGCAACCTATCTTGATAGTAGTGGTGATGCTTTATTCTGTCTCTCAGCTGATACAGGTGGTACAATTCTGGTTAGATTGCCACCATCAGGAAGTCAAGGTAGACCTCAAATTCATGTAAACCAAAATCTGATAATTCCGCCATAAAGAACAAATACGCACAACTATTCTGTTTTGTTTTTGTGTGAATCAGTAAAGTTCCTTGTGCAGAGTAAGCTACAATAAAGCATACAGAATGAGGGTGCTAAGGATCATATGTTTCAAAGATGATGTACCAGTTTTTTCTTGTAAGCTACATAAATCCAATTTCTTTTTAAATGAACAGTGAAAGTTGTCTTTACTTATAGATACAGTGTCACAAAATGACTTGTACCAATCCTCCATGATGAAAAAACTGTGGTCTGGTTGGGTTCCAACTATGATAAGGTTTGTCACTTTCTATCTCTTTATTATTAGGATTAACTGCCTTAGTCATTAACTGTCATTGATGTTATCAAATGCCATTGAAGATGATGAAATATTTCTATTACGATTTCAGGGGAAAGCAGATTAGTCCAGAAACACCTTACAATATGGTAATACATACTTTAAAAGGTGAAGCTCAGATTTATACCATTTGTCATGATCATCATCTTAGAATGTGGTCTACTAAGGTAAGAAGTTCATTGACAAATTTGTGGATTATTGTTCAATTAAGTTTCTTACATGTCCTGCTTTATTTCAATGAAATAAAAACAGTATTTTAATTTACATGTAATTTTGTACACAAAACCTTACTAACCTTTTCCATCTGTATTGAAAAAAGAATAATTTATTTCTAGACTCGAGAATGTGTTTTAGCTCGTAACTTATTAGATTGGGTACCTTCTGCATCACAGCCAACAATTACAATAGGGAGTAAGTATCTTTCTGCTTCAAAAAGTGTTATGTTATGTTCACTGCAAGTTTTTTTCTTTTTCTTTTTTTGACAAATTTTAACTATCAAGGTTATGACCCCTAGTTCGACCGGCTTGAAACAGTTATGTACTTGACTGCATAAACACAATTTGACCATCTAATACACATGTTCTTGTGTATTTTAAAAAAAATTGTCAATGGAAAATTATGTGCATGTTTTGTTCATATCATTCATTGTTTTGTTCCCATGGGCTGAATGTTAGACATAACCATATCCTTGTTTACTGACCTTATTTTGATCCATGTATAATTATGAGTTTATTTTATGATAAATTACAGTGTATCGACTAAATTTGATTGGAATGTATTTTATTTCAGGCTCTGGTCATAAGATTAAAAGTTTTTTCTCAGTCAATGTAACGGCCATGAGACTCTGTATTCATCTCAATTTTAATGATAAAAATTGTGTAAGTTAACCTTTAAGTGTATATTGTTAAAATGGAACTGATGGTTACATATCTCATTCTGAGGATATCTCTTTATGTCATTGACCTTGAGTCAAACTGTCTTTTCTGGTTGAAAAGTAGAAGATTATCATAAAAAAAGCACAAGATTAACATTTTGGTTTACAATGTCAACTATGCTGTAATAGTGTTATTCGATAATTGATATGTATGGTTATTTATTTTTCATTTTAGTTTGTATTAGTTGAACCAACATTTGAAAATGGACGTTTCCATTTTACACATCTTACTACTATATTTGCTCAACATGTAAGTAAAATATATTCTGAAGTTTGAAGCCAATCAGAAAAGTTGCCTATTTGTGAATATGGTCTTCCCTGAATTTCATATTAAAAAGTAGCAAAAATAATAATAAAATAAAAACAATGGTACAAAATACCATTAATCTGTAGATTACCATTCAGATTAAAATGACTACACTTCTCATCCATGATCTGAATAAAATATAAATAAATAAACAATAAAAAACATGAAACATCAGATTGTTAATAACAAAATATGTGATAAGCCTACCTTAGATACAATATCTATATTATAGGAAGATTTAGTAGACTATTCTATAACCAATGATGTATTATTTACATTATGGACAAGTTCTACAGGAGATTCAACCAGTAGAGTCTATCAATTATCAGGGTAGGTTTACTTATAACTTGATCATTGTACCTTGTTGTTTATCTGACATTTTCAGTGCTTGACAAGTTCACCCATTATGTTTATAATTGCATATAGGCCTATACCTGATTGAAAATAAGGAATAAGGCTGTAGACTTTTGAATAAAGTAAGCAAGCTCATTAAACAGGAGTGAGAGCTTAGTTTTGAGAATATTCAATGACATTCAATAGACTTGACTACAGCTCACGTCATGCTGCAGATACATGCTTTGGATTAACATATTCTCATCTTGATAGTTGAGGAACCCTATTGTGAGTGCAATACAAGCTGCATTGGATTTTGATTGTTGAGCATTGCAATTGAGAAAGCTGCAATCAAGTTTGAATTTGACAATGTTGATGAACAATTTTTAAGATATTGTCATTGATTTTGTAAAATGGCGTCCAAATTTTATTGTGAGTGCAATAGAAATACAATTTTTAATGGATTTTGATGAAACTTAGTGTGAGTATTTGCATTGATAACAATTTTCAATTAATATTTTTTGAGTTGTTGCTTGATATATTATTCAAATTCAATGCTGCGTGTATTTTTGTAAGATTTTTCAGATATTGAAGTGTATTGTCTTTTTATTTGCAGAGATACAGAGCAATGGATAGATGTGATATTAGATCAACCAGAATCCACTGATGTTTGTTTACCACATCATATAGATCCTAGGGACTTTTTCTTACAAAAAATATTCCACCCAGGTCATTTTACAGTTAAACACATTCTTAAAGCCTTGAATGTCTATAGACGCTCTGTAGACTCTCATATCCAGACTGACAGTGCTATTAATATTAATGATCTTAAAGAGGAAGTGACTAATGCGATCGAGACTGAAATACGGAATTGTGCTATGGACTATGAGATACAGGAAGATGATTATTGTCAGATACAGCTTGAACAATGGTCTAAATTTTATTCCTGTTGTTTACAATATAAAGAGGTTGGTGAGAGTTTTGCCCTTGGAATCTCTGGTGCAGGAAATAAGAGAGTTAATACTATATCTTTTCCTTAATACAAGGCAGAGTATATTTATAGTTGCATGCAAAAATACTTCGGCTGATATTTTACTAAGGCAGATGAAGCTTATATTGACAGTGGAAAATGTTGAATTACATACAAGATAAATTGTTATGGATAAGGGCTGCAAAGAAATCATAATGATCTACAATGCAAATGTAGAGCTCTTATTGTCTTTTCTTTCCAGGTTGGCTGTAAAATGAAAGGTTTATTTAGTGATAATGTTACAGGGTTAGTAGGTTTGATTAAAAAGGTAAGAAAATATTTATAGTCATTTGACCATCTGTTTATTTTATTCTCATGTCTGCCAGAAATAGGAATTTTTTAGCTAAGATTATCAGTAATAGTGTTCAAAGCTGACTACTTCTAATCAATGACTTGCGTACAGAATTTAAAAAAGAAGAGTCATTTTTGCTAGTTTCAAAGATATGGTATTTGAAAGGACAATGAGATTTTCAAATCAATCCCTAAATATTGCCAACCAAGGTACTGTAACTCAATCCTTAGGTTTGGTTGAATAAAAACTTAAATATTCAAGGCACCAAGTGTTTCAATTCTGTACCAAAACACATATTTGTAAAAAATTCAAATAACATTTATGTTTTTGGTAAAGTCACAGTATTACAAAACTTCTTGAATTAATTCCAGGAATCATTAAGTTATCTTAGACCATGTGATAGATTAGAAGAGGTAGTATATTTATCAGATATACAGTTACCCAGTTTAGATCTTGATGTACAGAATGAAGAGGAAGGTAAAGGATCAGTTGCTTCTTTCAAAAATATTATTTAGGTTGAATGTGTTTGAATATGCCTTTTTATCACCTTCAAACTTGTGCACTTTACTGGTACTGGGGTAAAATTTTAGAAATGTTAAACTTACAATTTTAACTGTTTAATCTCGAATATTCCAAGATTACTGACATAATAGAATACACAGAAGGTAGAACTAATATTTTCAAGCCCAAACTTCTTACAATTTTATTTTCAGCCTTTTCCCTTCACCAAGATATAAAGAGATTATGTGATTGTATTAGTAAAGTTAACCAAGATATATCTAGCGAACATTCTGTGCAGTTTCATTCTCAGTTATTATTGTTATCATCACCCCATGAACTGGCCCATCATCTTGTGGATATCTTATACTTTACTGATGGGTAAGTAGTCTATTGATATCATATACTTTACTAATGGGTAAGTCTATTGATATCTCATACTGATGAGTTTGTAGTCTATTGATATCTTATACTGATGAGTTTGTAGTCTATTGATGTCTTATAATCTTACTTTACTAATATGGTTAAGTTTTTTGATATCTTATACTTTAATGTTAAGTTTACAGATTGTGCATTTAATTAATTTGCCATCTGTTTCCATGTTCAATCACAAAATTAAACCGGCTATAATTTTTTCCAGCAGAAGTAAACCACTACATTTTATCACATCCGCTTGACTGTCTGTTTGACTCAAACAAAACCAGTATTTTTAGAAATAGCCTTCCGCCAATTACTTTCACATTATCTCAGAAATTCTGAAATATATTGAAATTTCATCAAATTCCCAATCTAGACCAAAAATTAATCAAAAACGAGCCTGCAAAAACCCCAAAAGGAAGGGATAAAGAGGATTTCTAAAAATGGCACTAACTAAATTTGTATACATTCATTAGCATAAAATATTTTGCTGGTCTGAGTCCTATAATCTATAATGATTTGTAGGTGTGCTGTTTATAAATTTTATATTGTAATAAGCTTTTGAGTGTTATATAAAGCTTAAATTTTCTATATAAAAAGATATAGTTCATTGTTCCTTTTTATCACTTTTGATTATTTCATTGTTTTACAGTTGCTCTACAACAAATTGCCAACTACTTGGTCTTCGTATACAGGAAATAAAAAACTTGAATATTGCCATGGAAACCCTAATACGGCTGCTTGATTTAAACCAAGCAGAAACAGATGGCCATATTTTGATGGAGGAGTCTGGGATAGATGGTAGTAAACAGGCTATATGTAGTAGACTATTTTGTAGTCAAACTGGTACAGCCGTGTTGTTAAAATGTTTACAACAGTTCTCATCAAATCGATTAATATTTTGTCGTAATTTTATTCTATTAGCCGATTTATTAATTAAATTAAGTCAACAGGTTAGTTATTCATCTGATTTAATTTATTTTTCCTCAAGTGATGCTATTTTTAAGCTGAAATGAAATTATAACAAAAATTAAGATCTCATTTCCTATTCTTAAAATAGTAAAAAAATAAATCAAAAAGCTTTCAATAATCTGTATATTTTGTGCTGTATTTTATTATTTTCATAATCCTATTTACTGAAAGGTTATACTCATTCTCTTTTTTTCAGCATCTATATGGAGTAGATTTTGATACATCAATGAATATTCGAACTAATTTATTACCTGGGTTGACTACTTTAATACGGAATTACTTGGTATTAAATGAATTCAGCCATGTTGTAGCTACACCCACCCCCAATACAACATTGTAAGTTCTTGTTTCTCTTTGATTATCTCATACTACTGACATGTTTTCCAGCATAATATCTTTATGAGTAATGTAAGAAATGGAGGTTTTCTTAGATTAATCAATATTTATTTACATATTAGTAATACAAGAGGGCCATTATGCAAAGTTCTGTTTGTTCCTGCTAGTGAAAATTAAAGATCTTGTCAATTGAAATTGAATAAGGTCAGTGTCAATTGCCCTCACTCAATATGACACATTTTGTACTGTACAACACTTTCATTATCAGGCCAATGAAAAACAGAAAAAGGACTTTTGTCAACAAAAAGATAAATTTGTATATTTTAGAGAGTTTAATTTACGTCAGTTGTCTGTATTAGAAATATCTGACAACACACGTCTCAATACTAATAGAGGTTAGTTCTATATTTTAAACTTTTATTGTTTCTCTATTAAATTGATGCTTAAACTTTCACTTATTTAATTTATTTATGTCAAAAATCCTTACTTTCTATGGTGTTCTGTCGTACAGTTAGTTACAATTTTAGTTCTTTAATTGATGTCTATTAATAATTGGCCTTGAATAAGTCATCTTCCAGGATGTTCCAGAAACGTTGTGTATTATTGTATTAAATTGAGGAGTAGTATACCATAAAAACTGTGTTCATTATTCATGTGCATCCTACCCCTAAATGTCGCTTAAGGATTAGCTATAAATGGGTATATGAAGTCATGAAAATATCAGCGCCAAGAGTTTTGGCCAAGGACAATCTGGTAGAAAGATACATGTATGTCTGGTATACATCTATAAGATCCATCTAAATTACTTTGACTAAAAGGATTAAATTTTTTTTGTAGGATCCATGTATTCCACCTTATTAGAGATGTTTCTAAATGGTATAGGTGGAAGTTACTCTAGAACACTATTATCTCAGAGCTGTTTAGTTAATGTAGAAACGTCATCTATCTGGCTTGATTTATTATTATCATTATCAAAGACACTAGCCAAAATACTGTATCCTTATAAATAAACTGTCAAATGGACTGAGATGGTTAAAATGTGCTTCAGCATGGCCAACTAGAGCCTTAGAATGTTAAACTGTGTTGACTTATTCTCTGGATCAGTATTTCTAGAAAGGAGAATGAATTGCAGGCAGAGTTCAATATTTGATATTTAAAGATTTGCAAGTAATAAAGTATTTCTTGACAAAATTTTCCTAATTGCATACTTTTCATAATTCCAAGGCAATGTTTAACGCCATTTAAATTCATTGTGGTAACCTATTAATTATTGATTTGACTTAACTTAAATATCAGCTGGCCAATGTCTGAAGAATTTGTATTTCCTGAGTTTTTGATTGGTTCTTGTCAGTATCTATGGTTACAAGAATATATACGTCAAACTGACACTTGGTGTAGTAAACATATTTCAGCTAGACAATTTCTCCTTGGTTTGACATATTTACATTTTGAGTAAGTACACAAAAAGAAATTATTCAGCAGCTGATTGGGCCAAAGGGTTTGAAACTTCTCAGGAAAGTGGATAGTTTCTTAGTAAGAAGAAGTATTTTAAATCTTTGTAACTATCTGGGAAGTGGTATTTCCATTAAAGGGGCCCAGGCTTGATTTTTAGGGGTCGTTTTGGGCCTTTGTTACATTTAAACAGTCCTCAGAAATATGCAAGCTCTGAGAAAATCGCAAAATACCTTGAAATATGCCTCAAACAAAAAATTTCATTTTTTTTCCGTGCTGTACGCGGCTGGTCTCCAGTCAGTCTGAAAATTATGTGTCCTGTTGACAAAGTCTACAATTGAAAAATGCGTTGTAGTCTGTTTATATACATGACCGCTATTGCACGACGGGAAGGATAACTCTTTGATTATCAAGACAAACCGTTTTCCAATATGGCGGGACGTTCGTAATTTCTTATGTCATTATGATGTTTCAAACACGGATAATTATGGATACACATGGATTTGAAGGCTCAAATTTCAAAGGTAAGCTCTGTAGACTATTTCTGATTCGCTAACAAAAAGATTTCATGTGTTTGAGGCTGTCCGAAACAAATAAAGCCTGGGCCCCTTTAAGTATATCTTGAGTATGCTAAGTCTCTGAGATGTAACAATATTGGACAACTAATCTGTATTATATCATGACTGCATTTAATATAGTTATCACTTATGAATACCAATTTTCAGTGATTTGTACCAATACAAACTAAGCGGTAATTTCTATTTATCTTTTAAGAGGTAACAGGCTTAGCCATAAACCTCTACACTTGGATCATCCTAGTCTTCAATACCTTTTTATATCCACATAAATATTTTGGGTGTATATTGTAATCAGCCTGTCTGTCAGTCTGATCACATTTGGCTTGTATTCACTCTCAGGCTACAATTCTTTACAGATTCTCTTAGTGTCCAACTTTGTGTTGTACAGAGTCTGACTTAGCATTTATAGCATTTATCTATAATATACTTATATAAAATCAAAGCTGGCACTTGAAGTATTTTACAGTCATCATATTACTATTTTGCTTGTCATAATTATGTGTGCCTCAGATGATGTTCCAATACACTAATATGTGTTGAAACTGAAATATTTGAAAAAGACAAATTCGCTCTTAAAGTTCATTGGTCATGACTACTATTATTTGTTACAGTGAACCATATAAAGCCTCTGAATGTTTTGTACGAGCTGGACAAGATGTTACTAATGATGATTTTCTGTGTCAAAAACTTATCCAAATGGAAGGTGATGAAGAAAATAATAGTTCTGTGGAAGTCATGTATTATTTGAAGGTATAAGCTCAAAGCTTTTTTCAAACTAAAATATAGAAGAAAAAAAAGATAGAAAAAAAAAGAATAAAAAAGAAAATGTTGTTTCTCTAATTTTTTCGACATTTTTCCAATAATTTAAATACATGTTTCTTAAGGAAATGAAACAAAATTTATATTTTTCAATGTTGGGGAACTCAGGGGCATCTATTATAGACTATCCTGTCCACACGTACCTGTTGTTATAATTGGTCATTTATAATGCTTATAGAAACAAACTAGGCTGAAAATATTGACTTTATGAAATTTTGAGAGACTTCTAATTGGAAACAGAAAAGACATAAAGTTGATTGACAGGATATTGTATATATTTTTGAAATTCTATGCTGTAAAGAGTGTTTGTATCCATTAGGTGATTAGACAGTTTGAAGAGTTTGGTCTATATGATCTAGTTATCTATTTAGCTGATTTAGCTATTACTGTAGCCAAAGATAATGATCCCAATGTGGTAAGTGCAATTTATGAGAACTTTAAGAACAAATTCCGAAGCCTTTTTATTGCCTTAACAGAGTTAAGTATAAAAATTTATAATTTATTTTTATCTTCATGTAGCTTAAATTGAATACATGTATGTTATGCTTTTTTTATAGCCAACGTTATGGTCAAAGAAATTTAAATATCATTTGGAATTGAATCACAATGAAGAAGCTTATAATGCTATGATAGGCAACCCTGAGCCCAGTCGGTAAGATGTATATTTTGAATATTTATTACCTAGGTTAATATTATGCAATAATTTGTTGTAAATTTAGAATTCTGAATTTTTTTACAACCTGAGCTGCACTTTGATATTTATTACAAAAAGATGTTCAACACATCATTATATTCAACTAACTTTTCTTGAAAACTGTCAAACTGCATCCTTTCAAACAGTTTAGTAACAACCTCTTTTGTTTTTCATTGAATATCTATTTTATTTTGTATTTTAGTCGTAAGGATTGTTTACGTCAGTTATTAATTGTACTCTGTGAGAGAGGGGAACTGAAAACACTGGTTGATTTCCCATTTATAGATTTAAATGAAGAGGTAGAATTTTGTTTTGATTCCTTAAATGCTTAACTACTGTTCAAGATAAATAATACATGATACAATTTTTGGTTTAGGACATGTCAGATCATAAAAGCTATTTTTGAATATACATAGAAATCAATATACTTTAAAATCTTATATGTGTATATTGTGTTTGATATAAACAATTATGTTTTGACTCTGATATTGAATACTTTGAAATTGTTTTCTGATTTGTTTCCGATCTAATTGTTTTGATTGTCTGATTTCAGGTAGTAAATATACTAGAGAGTCGAGCTAGATCAGTTGATTTAACTACACACAACTATTATAATTTACTCTACTCCTACCATGTTGATAGAAATAACTATAGGAAAGGTATTTCTAGTTCTTTTTGGTGCTCATGTCATTTGTTTCATGCATCCTGAGTTTTTAGGCACCATATTGCAATATCAGGTTCTTAACAGGTGTAATATGGGATATAATATTCTATATTAGAACACCTAATGCCACTTAATCAATGAGTCATATTCTGCATAGTAAATTTAAGTCAGAACATGTTTGTAGAACTGATGTATCAGAGCTAATTGAAGTATATCAAAATGCATTTCAGCTGGATGTATAATGTATGAGTATGGTATGAGATTAGGTAGAGAGGTACCAGGTTTAAAAGGTCTACAGCGTCAAGCTCAATGTTATTTAGCTACACTGAATGCTCTACGTCTTGGTAAACCAGAATACGCCTGGATTGTTAAACCTGTTACTCATTCGAAAAATGATGTAAGTTATGAACAACTATTCAAATAACCTTTTGTAGAGACTTAGTCTTTTAACAACCAAAAAATTATTAATTACCAATCACATTATATCACATTAAAGCTATAGAAATATTAGATAGAAGTAAAAAGCTAAAACATGAGTTTACTTTTTTTTATTTTTTTATTATAGACCAGTGAAATGTTATCTGTAAATAAACATGACCTGGAAGGGGAAGAGAAAAACCACAAAGGTAATTTAATATAAATCTATTCCATCTTGTAAATTTGGATCTATACTGCCATATATGCAGAGTGCTATTGGTCATAAAATCAAACCAACTTTGCCCTGTTAATTTATTCAAGCAGAAAAATATTTTTAAATTTCTGATTACTTTTCTTGAATAAATTATTAAAATGCCACTCAATATGTGTTCAAGACTATAATTTTAGCCTTAAAGAATCTATAAATGCCATCTATTTTAGTGGAAAGGAAAGTTGAAATATTGGAAGTAGAAGATATTGAGAAAGAATACATGTTAATTGATGCCAGACTCAGATTAATCAGAAAAACAGAAGATCCGACACTCATGTCAGGTACACATTTATTTTAGCAAGCTAAATAACTTGATAGATATCTAAATAACTTGATACGTAGCTAAATATTACTCCTTAAAATTACTTATTATTGTTAAAGGGATAATAGGCGTTAGAACGGACATAAAATTTTAAGTTCACTCAAATTTGGACAATAACAGTACATATCCATCAGTGGACTTACCTATACATCAAAATCCCTCTAAAATCTTATAAATCCCCAAAATAAAGTAGTTAATCATAAAACGCTTGAGCCAACAGAAGATCCGACACTCATGTCAGGTACACATTTATTTTAGCAAGCTAAATAACTTGATAGATATCTAAATAACTTGATACGTAGCTAAATATTACTCCTTAAAATTACTTATTATTGTTAAAGGGATAATAGGCGTTAGAACGAACATAAAATTTTAAGTTCACTCAAATTTGGACAATAACAGTATATATCCATCAGTGGACTTACCTATACATCAAAATCCCTCTAAAATCCGATAAATCCCCAAAATAAAGTAGTTAATCATAAAACGCTTGAGCCGTCCATCAAGCGATTTTCAAATCGTGTAAATATAAAGGGAAGTAACTCTAACATGTGAGTTTTCACGCGTCCTTGACCCCTACTGTTGAATTCCACAATGATGTTTTAGCATTGATTTACCAGACGCTTTTATTCTCAAACTGAATGGAATCGTCGCTGGCTCACTTTTTTTTAAAATTCCGAATATATTTTTATTGTGGCTTTTTTAAATTTGGTAAAGTGTGGGATGCATACTTATTTAACTAATAGTCAATATGAAACACAAATATAAGCCGTAGGACGAGTGTATTCTAACGCCTATTATCCCTTTAACAATTGTGTTGAGGTTTTAGTTTACAGTTGTGTCCCAACCAAATTTAAATATTTTCTATTAGGACCAACACCCAGAGCAGAAGAAATGGTCGGCCATCTTGTAAATTCTGGATTTTTTGACAGAGCTATAATAGTTTGTAGAAGATTTGATCTGCCTCTAAATTCAGTTTTTGAAAATCTAGCATTAAGGTTAGTAACTGATTTTTTTCTAAAATATTTAGAAAATTATTAAATATATGTAGTACAAAGATTGTCTTCGTGTTCATGAAAATACCAACCAAATAAAGTTTTATTATTTGGAATTTGAACATTCAATTTTTTTTGATTAGTCTGTGAGCCTTTTTTGTCATTAAACTGAAACATAATAATATTCAGCCTTAAAAACCTTCTGTATTTCATAGGTGTGTAAATCTATCTCAATCCAGTCTAAATATAGAACAAGATATAACTTCAGAAACATGGGACTGGTTGAAAGAGAATTATACTGTGTCTGGTGCTCCTACTAGAGAGGCAAGGTATGATACTTACAGTTAGTGCCTAGAACTACTATTCTAACACTGTTGGCTAGTCTTCAAGCCATATTATTATGTGATCTTGTATATTAGGGACCAGTAGGGATTGTGATTTTTATGCCAAGTTAGGTCATGTAACATTAAAATCTGTTTATATTACTTCTTACACTCAGTGTTCAGAGAGTTAAATGATGGAAAGTCCATTAAACGTATTCTTCAATAATGGAAGTAACAGCTTTGACATTGGATTTCGACTTAAAGTAACCAAGCAAGTACAATAAACTTGTCAGTGCAGGATTTATACTATTACTACCTATTTTAACAATATGAATATTATATATAATAGCTGTGTAGATCAAGCTTGGTGGTTATTACAATATTATATAGAATGTTATGAATGTAAGAATGGTAAATATCATCGCTGTATTGCTGAACGACTTTTATCTCATGGTTTCTCTTTACCAACCTGGTTTCTCAACTCATATAGGGTAGGTTTTATCATTTTTTTGCACTCAAACTCAAACTTTTTGGTGATTTGTTAGCTGATTCATAACAATTTTGACTTTCACTTTTTATTTTTATATCTTATTTCTAAACCAGCTGTCTAAAGGAGCTTTATGGTGAAATCCCTGACAAACGATGATAGCAATCCCTCTATACATTTAATGCTTTATGAATCTTGTTTTACAGTCAATCAATGCCTCGGAACTGTTACGTCTGTATATAAACTATGATCTATTAGAAGATGCAGCAGATCTTGTATTAGAATATGTTGAAGCTATGTTAGAATCATTAAGTGGATCAACCAGTGTTAGATATAATATCAAGGTATTTATGGATAGTGATGTTATATTTAACAACTCAATAGGCACAATAACAGTTTTGTTCAATTTTGCATATTAAAGTCAATTGGTGGTAATAAAATTTAGCATAACTTCAAATTTTCAGATGTATTCTATTTTGAAAGTGCTCCAACCATGTGCAGGTTCTTTTCATGGACTTTACTTTTTGTGATTTGCATACTGAGTTTTATCATTGCCAATGTTAAATAAATTGAATTAAAGGAGAAATTGTATGGTTGAAAGGTTGTTCAATATTTTATTACAATAATAATTTATAACAGTTAAAATTATGCTTAATAAATCAATTATAGAGCGATGTAGAAATTATATTAAATACTGTATTTGTTTTCTATAGGGTTGTGTACATCCTCATACTGGTATTGTATGGTTACCCTATACTTCTATAGATCAACTTCTAGTAGCTTTAGAACCTCAGCAAAATTATACACATAAAAAGGTGAGTGTTATTAAATATATTCAGTCAATAGGAGCATAATATCAATTTTATAATGGGAGAACTAATTATAGCCAGGTTAATTGGTTACATAAAGATCAGAGTCTGCTGCTCAAAGGAAACTATCAAGTATGATGTCCTGTGTTAGAGAATTTACATGGTTATATATAACCAACAATTGCCTAATTTTAAGATTTTATTTATTTACATTTTAGCTGTATGAAGATTTAAAGTATAAAATGGATCATTATAGGCGTAAAATAGAAAACTTATCAAAGGAAATAGAATCATTCTGAGAGTCCAGACACTGGGATGTTGTATGAAATGAATTATGAAATGTTGCAAGTTATGAAATCATATAGAAAAGATGGTTGAGTGTACCACCTTGTCAAGAAATCAGGATGGTTGTTGAAATTTTTATCAAAGAAAGTAGTTAAATCATGGTCAAAATTCTAAGAAAAGATTTGTTTTGAAAAAACAATTCATGTTATATTTTTGTACAAAAAGATTGGAATTAAACAGTTTCAAATGATAACATTAAAAACATACTTTATATATACCACTTTCAAATAAACTAGTGTCCAAAAGAAACAATACCACCTGTTTGCAACGACATAAAAGAAAAAGTAACAAATTCAGAAATTCTTATGCTTTTGAAAAATCCTTTTACAGCATCTGTACAAGCCTTTAGAGATGGATGGGGTCTGTCAGCAGTTTTATACATATATATGCACTTAACAGTTTAATAGAGGGAAATGTCACTTTCACGAAATCTGATTTTTTTCCGTAAGTGATCAAGCAGTGTCAGTTATTTTGATCTACTATGCTGTGTTTGGGATGTGCAATACATCTTGGCATGGTTTTACACTAAAAAATTCACTTAGTTAAAAAAAAATTGAAAATAATTGGTATCGTTTCTTTTGGACACTATTTTACGTTCAAAGGTGTGAACAAGGGGTGTTGAAATTATCACTTATTCATTTCTTCCTCAAAAGAAACTCTAAATATTTTGATAGAGTTATACTGGTGACTAAAGTTTACAGTAAATTTAGTTCACTCTACAGCTGATTATATAGTATAAAATAGAATGCCAGCTATCAAACAACCTATAAGTAACATGAATATACCAAGAGCTATACTAGCTATAGCCAACTCTTTAGCACTTTTACTATATCTTTCTGCTAATTTGAAATCTCCATTATCTTTTGCTCTTCTGGCCTGAAAAATTACAATTTAAGTGTAAATATTTCCTTATCACTTTGTCATTCTCATATTAATTTTTCAATTTCAAATCCAATTGAAATGTTAAAGGATAGTGTTCTGCTTCTTTTCAGTCTGTTCAGACTTAGCTTGGATTTTCTCAATTTAAACATATGTATCTCAAATACTCCCTTTATATGAACACTTTAATAGATATGAACCTCCAGATGATTGAGCTCTATTAAAGCCATCTGTACTACAGTTGAATATGTGATGATATTCAGCTTCATCACCTTAAAAAGTGTCATTTTGACAGCTTAAATGGGTGGTCTCAAATCATATTTGTTATTCAAATGCATTCTGAATATGCATATTTAATTGTTGAGATCATTTCATGATTTGAGTATACACAGAGACAATACAAGTAAACTTATAATGTATAAAACAATTACTAACCTTATATGAATAAATAAATGCTGAAATACCAACAGGGCAACAACAGAATATACAAGAAAATGTTGCTAATTTATGATGACTACTGGGACGAGCTTGAAACATAGATTCAGTAGATTGGGGTGCTTCCTTAAATTTAGAAATATGTAATTGTTACCTTTCTTATTATACATTGCACTACAAAATTTTATTAGTAATGGTCATTATAATTCAATATTTGTATACAATGGAATAAAAATGGTAAAAATAACATTTAATGTACCATTATCATCATTCCATTCAGAGTAAGTTAATTCTGACAAGAGTTGCAACTCTATTTAATGATGTTTTCTAAACCGGAAGAGCCAATACAATGATGGCAATAGTGTATGTCAGTTAAAACTACACTCACTGTATTATTGGTATTGCGTTCATCAGGATCTATCTGTTTATATGATGATAATGTATTATCTGAATCAGCTATATCAGCTGAAATAGTAAAATACAAGAATATTGATATTGGTAGTACATACATCAAATTCTATCTGTTTATATTGATAAGGTATCATCAGAATCAGCTGATGTAGTCAAATACAAGATTATTGATATTGGTAGTACATTCATCAGGGTCATGTATGTTAAAATGGTGATAGTGAATTATCAGAAGCAACTAAAATTTTAAAATGTGAAATAATTAATAGTTGTTTTAATAAATCAGGATCTATTAGTTATAAGATTAGTGCATCACGTTCAGCGTTTGATTGTGAACATTTAAGTACATGTACAATGTGTACAATTATCAATCTTATGAATTCTAATTATTGAGGGATCATAAGTGAGCATCTTGGTTATGTCAAACAAATGGCCTGTGAAAATCAGATGAGTCATAATTCATGTCAAATGGGTATGTGTTTGGGAAAGACAGAAAATAAGTTTGGCCAAGGACCTTATTGTAAAAAGGGTATTCCTTGTAAAATATAGTCCCAGGTCAATATAACCTACAACACAGAAAGGTAATGAAGAAGTTTTAAAAATCCTCACCTTCTTAATAAACTCAGAAAATAACAAAAACTTACCTAATTCTAGAACTGTAGATATGGACATAATTGATGATATTCTAGATTGAAAATGTTGGTATTTTAAAAATCAATCAGTTTATGAGGTTAATTAATCATGTTAATTAGGTGTCAAGATTTATATGTCATAAACCCTTAGGCTTACCTATATGAGATTACTTTAAAAGTTGTACTTGAGTTATACTAATATTGACATGGATTCAGTAGAGAAGTTGATGTTTATTCCAAAGCAATATTCCACTTTAATGAAACTGCCGAGGGTGTAATATCATTGCTAAAACTTGGAGGCATTAAAAGGTATAGCTCTTTGGTGAATTTCACAAATTTCCTTGTTTTAAAACATGAAGTATGTTCACATTTCTTATGAATTAGTAGCCTCCAGCAAAATACTTTTGTGTTAAACTACACTTCCTAAAAATGTGTGAAAAAAACTGGTCTGAATTACTTGGAAACCTACACATCTTATTGCCACTGTTTAAACGGAGCTATGGCATTATTTGATCCTTCATATTGAGCTTGCAAATCCATGAGTTGATCAAGATTTCCTATGGAAAATAACAGCAGAATTATATCGTTTTTATCACATAAAAAGTCATTGAGTTTTAGTAGAATTTTAGCTTTAAAGCTATCATGCTCGAAAAGGCTCATATGAATTATTGAAAAATATTATAAGTATATAATAAGAATCTACTGTAAAGGCTGCAAGACTAGCTTATACTACAATATTATATTATTATACTACAGTCAGTGAAACCTACCAACCTTGACTAGACAACCTTAACTTCGCTAACTATGCAAACAAAATATTTTACAACAAGGAGTATTTTTGAATACAATATTATAAAATGAAAGAGTATGAAGTGATGGAGCATATTTTCATAAATCATTTTCTACCTTGTGATATTACTCATTGTCTTTAATGGCATATTGTAACTTGAAAGTTTTTTCTTTTTTTCAAAATACATTCCTTCATCTGCAAACTTCAGACCTAAGTATATTGAAAATTTGAAAATATCAGGTACACTGTTTATCCTATTAAACTATTAGTTGCATTTAAAAATATGGACAGTTTGAGGTTTGAATATCAGCTGAATAATTTGTCTCATGTGATTTTCATTATCAATAGAAGGGCTGCTATATTTCTTCAACAAGTATGGTGACTGCTCATAGTACAAAAGGCAGACTAAGGGAGGAAAAGGGGTGTCTCTCTCTCTCTTTTTTTAAAAAATAATTAGATGTGTTATTACAGTATAATAGCTTTAAGTAAAGTTGATCATTAACTCTGTTCTTTCATGTGAAAGAATGTCATATATATGAAATTAAATTTTCTTCATTATCCCAATAAAATAAAAAAAATTTCATGTGGACATATTGACTGCACAAGGAGAAACAGAAGAAAGTATAAAGTACTTAGAGACCTCAATAAAGGAACTTCTTATGATGACCTGATTGTTAATATAAGGTTTTAACACATATACACTTTCATATTTTAATTGCATACAAGATATTTATAACAATGATATCATATACACTTGTTATACACAATTACAATCCATCTTTAATATAGAGCTAACTTCACGGAAATATCTAGCTTTAAATGCATCAATCTACATTTTATACTAATTTCAGAAAAGACCTATTGGCTTAATTTTAGAAGACACATCAGTCTTGCCACTTTCTGAGCTGTTGATAGGTATGACTGGCAAATGGCAGGAATCACACATCCCTTAACTACTGATGTAGGAACATGTTAAAGAAGAAAAATTAATGGAGAAAAAAATAAACTAATTTAATCAAGCAAGTAATTTACTTTTTAGTCGCAAAATAAAGAAACTATGCTATTATAGCATAAGTCTATATGCAGAGCTGAAACAAGCTGTGACAGTGAAATGTCAAAATAAATATGAACCACTTTGCATCAAAAAAAAACTTTCATTCTAAAATGAAAATTCATTCCTTAATTTTTAGAAAAAGAACTATTCATTCTAAGAGAATGCATTCTTGAAGATTAAGTTTGGAAAATGTTCGCATATAGTTATGTTATGGTTAAAATATTTTGTATTGGTATTCAAGGTAATTATGCTATAATCAAATGATTTGTCTGAAAATAGTTCTGATTTAAATATTTTTTAACAAATTGAATTCATAGTTTCTTCATTATTATTATGAAACTTAGATATATAGAACAATATAGATTATAAACAAAGAAAAGTAAGATAGAGAAATAAGGTTATCCAATGAAAATAGTAGCTGACATTTATCCATATATCACAAAGAAAATAGCCAATGAAAACACTTTTGTCTCAATCCCTTGTCCTTATTTAGTTAGTTTCACTCACAAATAAAACCATTAACCAATGGAATAGACCATAAGTTAAATACTGGCCACAAGTGTTCTTTCCTTTAAATTACAATTATGTGTGAACTCCTAAATATCACACTCATCATTTTAAACAGCGTTCAAAATACACTGATCCAACATGGCCACCTCGCATGGATTTATTCACATTTTGTTCAAAAAGTCTACGATTAGATTGAAGTACTTCTGCAGCTTCTTTATTTAAAGGATCTTCTGGATTTGGTTCCTGAAAAGGGAAATGTTTCATAGTAGTCAGGGGCAATAACTCCAAAAGTTTTCAATGAAATCAAACATGACTGCCAGCTTTTCAAGTCCAATACTCATACCAAATTTCATGAAATCCATCGCAAATTGTATCCTCTATTCCACCAAAAATGAACGTTTGACGCAATTTTACTAAGTCAAATGTACATGGAAAAAATTATCAAATTCAAAATTAAATGCTGTGTTATCCATTCTAATGATCATAACAAGTTTCATCAAAATCCATTGAAAATTGTAGCTTCTATTGTGTCTACTTGCTACAAAAATATAGAGACATGGGCACTAACAAAAGAAACGTTCATCAAATTGTCAAAATCGAACTTGACCGTCCTTTTGTCAAATCCAATGCTCACTCCAATTTTCATTAAAATCTGGAAAATTAAAGTTTCTATGTTTACAACAAATGTTGATGGAAGGACCGAGATGGTGACAATATTCATGTGGGCGTATGAAAATATAACTGCAAGGTTTTGGAAATATCAGAGCTCTCGCCTTTGAAAAATAGTTTCAGTATGAAACTGTAAGTAACATGTGTAAGGCTGGTTTAATATTTCTAGTTAAATATCTCTTTTGACAAAATACAAAATAAACTTACAAGAAAGAGATATTGTAATCCATAAATAATAGAATTAATAGCTAACACTGGTTTCCAATCTTCTCTGTAATAAACAAAAGTACATTACTGAAAGCTAGTTTTTAAACAATTTGCAACAGATAAAGCATAAAAAAAGCACATGCAATTTATTTTTAAAAGAATTAAAATGTAAATCTGGATATTTCATTTAGTATTTTTCTATGTTGGTGAATGTCAATTACTCTATTTATTTTTATAAATTTCACTGCATGCGATTATTTATTCTAGTACTGGAATACTAATAATACATGATATTTACAACACCAATTAATACCTTAAAATGTTCAGACACACATTTCCATCTAAATCTATATTAGGATGATACACCCTTGTTTCACATTTAACTTTGGGAGGATCATGAGGATATCCTTGAAATACTTTAAAACTAAACTCAAAACGACCATTTCTATAGAATCCCTAAAAAAAAAAACCAGTTCCAGGGTAATAAAATCAAAATAAGCATCATATCAAAATTATTCAAGCTAAGTTTTGTAGTATGAAAACAAACAACTTCACATTATATGAGTTGTATTACAACTCAGACCAAGACAGTAAGTCTTTCATTATTGATCCACGCTGACTATAGTGGGTATATATGGTCAAGTTCCAAGATGTCATTGTACTGATCCCAAACATGTCAAGGTGCTGATGTATAACTATTATCTCAGTGGATTCATATATAAATTAATTCAACATGCTGACAGCATTATACTTATTAAATAAGCTTATTAGTAGATTAAACAATTACCTCATCTGGACATATGATTAATTTAAAATTCAACAAATCATCAGGATCAGCAAATTCAACTTGACAGGTTTTAGGTAAATTTAATTCATTTATATCTGAAATACATATATGTTATATTTCTGAATTACAGTATTTCAATTTTAGAATACTAACTCAAGATTTTTTTATATTTTTTCATCAGATTCAGAGTCAACAAAGTTCTCAAATACTTAGTCACTACAGCAGTTCCCACAAAATATTGATAAAATGGCAGAATTAAACTCTCAAGGTAACTTTAACGTTTAATTTTGACACTTTCTTTTTAAGTTCAAATATATCCCAATTGCTACTCTAAATACTTGCTCTTTGTCATGTCGACTCTATTACCAATTTCTGCATCAAAATCAAACCTGAAAACTATGGATGTTCAGTGCTCATAAGCATGACTTTTGAAATAATTTCTTTTGTTAGGCCTACTAAAAATGGAAAACTTTTGTTAGAAGCTGCAATTACTGTTTTAAATGTATTTCTGTTAGAAGATGTTGATCAACTTAGATTGTGCCATCCAAATGATAATGATAGGACACACACACATTACTAATGTATTAAATAGGCTAATTTGTTTAGTTTGTTTACCTTTTTGGATTCTGAGTTGGGCTGCTGATGATTTCTTGCCCCTTTCAGGTCCGGATTCCCCATCTTTCTTTTGTTGTTTTAATGAAAATAACTTAATCATGTTACTTCTATGCTATTGCGATGGATTTCTTTCAAGTTACTAAAAATAAAGAGTTGACATAAGAACAAAAAGTTTATTACGATTTTCGCTTTTCACGAAAGCGGAAGTAGACGATATCAATGTGAAGTCCAAATATGATATTTTCGTATTTTCAAATCAAGTAGTCCGAGAGTTCCATCTTCTAGTGAAATCTTTTCATAAAAAAGGTTTTGTACAACAGACCTGATTCAATCGAATTTTGTGTTTAATTTCTCTACCCATATTGAACTAATAAACACAGAGCGTGTCAAGTACTGTGCAATGAGGGAAATTTTAACAGTGAACCAGTTTCGTCATCAATTTGAAGAATTTCGCGCATTATAATTGTATTTTGTTCAGGGGCGCAGATCCAGGGGGGTGGGGCTAGGGGACACGCCCCCCCCCCCGTCAGAAATCCAGGAGGGGGCATGATATAATGTGCCCCCCCACACAAATGGTTTGAATAGGGTGTCTTTTGTAGGTATAAAATAGGCACAATTTGGCATTCGGCGCAAGGGGGACAATTTGTTCGTTTTCTGCACTCACTCTTTAGAAGCGTCGTCGCGTCGTCACGAAGTCGGTCGCATATTTTCATCAAACATGTCATGTGATCAGTAAAATTGACGGACCGCCACGGAAATTAAAGTTGATAGTTTGAAAGGTATCGCTCGCCCAGCGGCCCTATCGGGCCTATCCTGCCCTGTAGATAATTAATTGCAAGGAGGTGCTTTTCTTTCAATAATATTTCGGAGAGCTATAAAGATACGGTGTCACAAGCTCTATAAAGATACGGTGTCACAAGCTCAACTCAAACGTTCTCATGCCGACCCCTTTTGAGTAAATCCTGGGTACGCTGCCACTGGTCCCCCCCCCCCCCACATTGAAAAAGCGATCTGCGCCCCTGTTTTTGTTGTTTTTGATGTTAATGACTCACCATATAATAATAGTGAAAAAGGTTCACATTAGTAATTGGTAAAAATCTATGTGGTATCCACACTCATGACTTGTGCAGTGCTGTTGAACCAAGCCCATCACTATCTGGTTCTCTCTCTAGCATGCCAAAATTAAATTCTCCATTCAACCCTCCTCGGGTATTTTAAAATAATATATGAATATAATGTCGCCTACCTATCATTAAGGTAAATTGGAGACTTAACAAACAAAATCATTGACAATTTTTAAAAGTCAGAACTCTGTTTTTCACAGCCGTTCTGATTAATATCAATTATTACAATTATTAACTTCACTGATTAATATATTATACTCATATTGACCACTGATATATAACTGTGTGATTTCTACACTTAAGAATTATAAATTCGAAACGAAATCTAGATGATCTGCATTTTGATAACCAGATTAAATATTTAGAATTCAGTACATTGATAAATCGACAAGGGAATTACGTCATTTCGGACTATATATTATATGCTAAGCAGTCAAGATTTCATACACCTTTATTATTTGTTCATGGTTGTATCCTTTTAATTGATTGAAGAATTTAAGATTCAAATTAGATATGCTCACGAATACTAAAATAAATATTTTTTAATTAAAATAAACTAAATGAAATACCAAACTAAATTCGTAAGCTCTACTTTACACATCAGATGATGGAAACGTGAAAAACACAAAAACTGCGAATATAGGTTAATATTTGATTTGGCATACCAAGTTGATCTCTGGTTTGTTGTAAGTGAGTAAAACCTTTCATTTACTTAAATTTTCAAGTAATTTAGGAAAAATGTGTTGTCTTGTGATATATGTGTCGAAGGTGGAGAATTTTTACAGTGTAATTTTTTAATGTTGGCAAGTTTAACCCCATGCTCAGTCAGTGCTTTGGTAAACTATGACCTCCCCATAGAGTTATAAGAACTAGAGTTCAGACTGTCTTAATTTAACTTATAGATAGCGCAACGTCACTCCACTGACTGTGGAGGGCTAGTGCGTATTTTTTAGACGTATCTACATACTGGTACCTCAATATATTTGGAAAGATGGATGTTTTTGTAATTCAATCATACCATCATTATCCCCTTACACCATTCATGTTATGCCTGTGGTCGCATGAAAGTTTTTTTTCAAGAATTTCAATCACTCAATCGCCATCTCAAATTGCATGGGCATTAAAGATAACTGAAACAAACACCTTGTACTTTCATTTTATGACCCAGTAACGTCTGAATGATTAGCGCTCAATTTGAAATGGTGACTGAGCGATTGAAATTCTTGAAAAAAAACTTTCAAGCAACCACAGGCACGCCATGAGTGGTGTAGGGGGATAATGATGGTCTGATTGAATTACAAAAAAAATGCATCTTTCCAAATAAATCGAGGTTTGGTGGGTTCAAGGTACTGTATGTAAATATGTTTAAAACCTCCACACCTGTGGGGGTACGGAAAATCCAAAGTTTTTTGTGCCTGGTTTTTTTGACTATCCCCCAGCTATATCTGTCCAAATAGCTATCAGAGGCTGCGAATAGAGTCATCAAGTTTCAAACTAGGCTCAGGCCTAGAAAACAAAGTTAAGTAAGACTGTAGGTTTGAATATGAAAGTCAAATAGGTCATAGGCCTTCACTGCAGACTCCTGTAAGATGCTTTGTTAAAATCCTGATAAAATAGCACTGTAGAATGTAACTACAGGTTACTGACATTAGCGATAATTGAATTAAAAAGGATCTTTCAATAATTTACTTAACTGCCTTGTGAAAATTTCAAGATTTGCATATTTTACAGGTTCAACACAAATTGTAATATTAATTCTATATTCTAGTACATTCTACAAATATTCCATTTATCTATTTAAAGGGATAATAGGCGTTAGAATACACTCGTCCCACGGCTTATATTTGTGTTTAATATTGACTATTAGTTAAATGAGTATGCATCCCACACTTTACCAAATTCTAAAAAAAGCCACAATAAAAATATATTTGGAATTTTAAAAGAAGTGAGCCAGCGACGATTCCATTCAGTTTGAGAATAAAAGCGTCTGGTAAATCAACGCTAAAACATCATTGTGAAATTCAACAGTAGGGGTCAAGGACGCATGAAAACCCACATGTTAGAGTTACTTCCCTTTATATTTACACGATTTGAAAATCGCTTGATGGATGGCTCAAGCGTTTTATGATTAACTACTTTATTTGGGGGATTTATCGGATTTTAGAGGGATTTTGATGTATAGCTAGACACCAGGTAAGTCCACTGATGGATATATACTATTATTGTCCAAATTTGAGCGAACTTAAATTTTTATGTTCGTTCTAACGCCTATTATCCCGTTAATTATTTGTGAACCAGTGTAATGTGACAGTGACAGTGAGAACCAGGACAAAAAATTGGGACCCCAGCACCAATTCAGCCCTGGCAATGGGGCTGTCTTTGAGGCATGGTGGTTGATGACATCAACAATCATTAACTCAAAGTAGACTCTTATGAAATGGCCATCGACCTCCAGTGAGGGCACAATGTCACGTAGAATGTGTGGACTCTGGATTTATAACTTTATGGACCTCCCTTAGCTTTTTGTCAACAATATTTCAATGATATTTTTGTTCAGAAAGAGACATGATCCAAAATTATAATGAAATTGATTACTGGTACATTTGTATAATCAATTGCATAAAATGTTTTAGTGGACAAGGTCCATACATGATGTTATTATCATGAAATCTCAATTTTTGTAAAATGTTCAAATTAAGATAAGCTTATATTTATAGTTATTTTATCTTCAAACGTGAAATGAATATGAGATTATGAGACAATAATATTTTCAAATTAGAAGTTTCATTCAGACAACTAAGATTGATTAAAATCAGATTTCTTCAGTTACCTTGTCAATGATTTTGTCATTTGGTCATTCATGGATCATCTACTTGTAACTTGGTATAGTTCAACAATCAACGATGTCAGTACTATTAAAGTCTTATATTTGTGAATGTGGTATACATGTGTAAAAGAGAAAGTAACTAAAAGATTGATTTGGTGTTATAAATATAGCCCCCTATGACTGATCAAGTTATTAATTTCAATGTTGTAACTCAAGTTACTCATGAGATTGATACCATTATTGTGTACCGGTATAGACTAAACCAGAATAACATCAGAAAATATATATAATACCTTACCATTTTTTTTTTAATATTGCAGTGTGTTGTACATGTGTGATATAGCTTCTTAAAACCTGCCAAAAATATATTTTTAGTATTACATTCAATAGATTTGTGTTAATTCTAGCACAGTGGTATTAACAAAAAATAGACACGATGTAGTTATAGATTTAATAGCATGTTTCCCCATTTTCAGTTTAGAATGTGTTTTGAATATATATAAATAGTCTATCCCATAATTTAAACCAGGAACTTCCTTCTATATTTCTATAATAGGCCTAGAATAACACAACCTATTATGACTTCAGAAAGTACAATATTAGTTCATGAAGTATAACCATCCAAAATATGTCCATTACTAAATTTTTGAGTAGTAAATGTGAATTTTGAATAGTAAATTGTTAATTTTGAATAGTAAATATGAATTTTGAGTAGTAAATGTGAATTTCGAGTAGTAAATGTGAATTTTGAGTAGTAAATTTTTAATTTTGTTTAGTAAATGTGAATTTTAAATAGTAAATGTGAATTTTGAGTAGTAAATGTGAATTTTAAATAGTAAATGTGAATTTTGAGTAGTAAATGTGAATTTTAAATAGTAAATGTGAATTTTGAGTAGTAAATTTTTAATTTTGTTTAGTAAATGTGAATTTTAAATAGTAAATGTGAATTTTAAATAGTAAATGTGAATTTTAAAAAGTGAATGTGAATTTTGAGTAGTAAATGTGAATTTTAAATAGTAAATTTGAATGAATTTTGAGTAGTTAATGTGAATTTTAAATAGTAAATGTGAATTTTGAGTAGTAAATTTTTAATTTTGAGAAGTAAATGTGAATTTTGAATAGTACAGTAAATGTGAATTTTGAGTAGTAAATGTGAATTTTAAATAGTAAATGTGAATTTTGAGTAGTAAATTTTTAATTTTGAGTAGTAAATGTGAATTTTAAATAGTAAATGTGAATTTTAAATAGTGAATGTGAATTTTAAATAGTAAATGTGAATTTTGAATAGTAAATGTGAATTTTGAGTAGTAAATTTTTAATTTTGAATAGTGAATGTGAATTTTAAATAGTAAATGTGAATTTTGAATAGTAAATGTGAATTTTGAGTAGTAAATTTTTAATTTTGAATAGTGAATGTGAATTTTGAGTAGTAAATGTGAATTTTAAATAGTTAATGTGAATTTTGAGTAGTAAATTTTTAATTTTGAGTAGTAAATGTGAATTTTAAATAGTAGTTTTGATTTTTAAATAGTGAATGTGAATTTTAAATAGTAAATGTGAATTTTGAATAGTAAATGTGAATTTTAAAAAGTGAATGTGAATTTTGAGTAGTAAATGTGAATTTTAAATAGTAAATGTGAATTTTAAATAGTGAATGTGAATTTTGAGTAGTAAATGTGAATTTTGAGTAGTAAATTTGAATTTTAAATAGTAAATGTGAATTTTGAGTAGTAAATTTTTAATTTTGAGTAGTAAATGTGAATTTTGAATAATTAATGTGAATTTTGAGTAGTAATATGTGAATTTTAGATAGTAAATGTGAATTTTAAATAGTAAATGTGAATTTTAAATAGTAAATGTGAATTTTGAATAGTAAATGTGAATTTTGAATAGTAAATGTGAATTTTGAGTAGTAAATTTTTAATTTTAAATAGTGAATGTGAATTGCAAATAGTAAATGTCAATTTTAAATAGTAAATGTGAATTTTGAATAGTAAATGTGAGTTTTGAGTAGTAAATTTTTAATTTTGAGTAGTGAATGTGAATTTTAAATAGTGAATGTGAATTTTGAGTAGTAAATGTGAATTTTAAATAGTAAATGTGAATTTTGAGTAGTAAATTTTTAATTTTGAGTAGTAAATGTGAATTTTAAATAGTAAATGTGAATTTTAAATAGTGAATGTGAATTTTAAATAGTAAATGTGAATTTTAAAAAGTGAATGTGAATTTTGAGTAGTAAATGTGAATTTTAAATAGTAAATGTGAATTTTAAATAGTGAATGTGAATTTTGAGTAGTAAATGTGAATTTTAAATAGTAAATGTGAATTTTGAATAGTAAATGTGAATTTTGAATAGTAAATGTGAATTTTGAATAGTAAATGTGAATTTTGAATAATTAATGTGAATTTTGAGTAGTAAATGTGAATTTTAAATAGTAAATGTGAATTTTGAGTAGTAAATGTGAATTTTAAATAGTAAATGTGAATTTTAAAAAGTGAATGTGAATTTTGAGTAGTAAATGTGAATTTTAAATAGTAAATGTGAATTTTGAGTAGTAAATTTTTAATTTTGAGTAGTAAATGTGAATTTTGAATAGTAAATGTGAATTTTGAATAGTAATGTGAATTTTGAATAATTAATGTGAATTTTGAGTAGTAAATGTGAATTTTAAATAGTAAATGTGAATTTTGAGTAGTAAATGTGAATTTTAAATAGTAAATGTGAATTTTGAATAGTAAATATGAATTTTGAATAGTAAATGTAAATTTTGAATAGTAAATGTGAATTTTGAGTAGTATGTGAAATTTTCAATTGTAAAGATGAATTTGGATTTTGAATTTTAAAAGTCACTTTTAAATAATGATTTTGAATGTAAAAAGTGAATCTTAAATAGTGAAAGTGAATTTGATTGACCTTATTGATATAAGTGTTGTATTTAAAAATGAAAAATGAGAAAATGGTGTTTTATTGCAATTTAAAAAAAAAAAAAAATTGATGGATTGTTGAATATTCTTCGAAAATTCTATTAACAGTAGAAATTTATGCTATTTTAAAATTGAAGGAAATGATTAAAAGTTGTGTTCCATGAAATTTTTAAGCTTATTCAAGTGTTACGATTGATTGGAGAATTTACTTTATCACTTCCCAAAAAATGACACTAATACCAACACTTTTAAAAAATAATAAAATTTTAGTTCTCAAGAATGGTCAATACGAGTAAGTGAACTTACCTGATGTCATAAAGTAACAGAATACCTAAATATCTAGAAAACTCACAAAAACTAAGTCATTTTTGAAAAAAACCATCAATCAATTTATCAAAGGTTTTTCAATAATCAAATGCATCTTTATGGATAAATTAAGAATTGTCAAAAATAATAACAAAAGTAATATTGGATGGTATAATTTTAAGTTTTAAGATCCTTTTAAGTGTAAAGGGATTGAGAACAATATTGAATTGTAGAAATGGAATTTTTTTCTTTAATCATCAATGGATCTTTTCCAAATTCCATTTTACTGGTAATAGAGAAATTAAAAAAAAAATATATATTGTGTGTATACGTGTTTATGTATGGTAGCATGTAATCACTTATTCAACTGGATCAGTTCTTGTAGTGCATAGCGAGTAAGAGAGTGTTCTTATCAGTAGTTAGTTCCCTCAGTGTTTTAAGATGCTTTCCACTAATTACAGAATATCATGTGCACCTGATCAGGCCAAAGCTTAAGGTGAAGACAATCTCAAAGCCAAGTGGTTGTTTGAAAATTTTAGTTATTTTTGTTTAAAATTGACCGAATATCATTTTGTCTGTACAATGATAGCAATATATTATAGAGGGTTGTTGTAAGTTATAATTCTGATTCAGAAATCCTTTTTTCTTCTCCAGACTTGTAATGACATATAAATAATGATTATGGGTGTCCAATGTGCTTTTCTTTCTTTTTTGTCTTTTATAAAACTAAATTCCATTCTTATTTGAAAGAAATCCTGAAGAAGAGAAAATTATGTAGTAGTTAGTTATTAGGGTCTGGATTTTTGGATTGTGTGTGGGAATCAGTTGCATTGTGGACACAAATTTATCGGAATTATAAGCTAGTCTCCATTTTTCAAATCAGATGCCAAGGTTTTCTCATAGGTCATAGGTCTAACCTTGCTACTATATTGGTGGTGCTGTCATAGAGAAAGAGAAAATAAAAATTACAGGCTGAATATTGCAGCTGTCCTTGGAGACTTTTCCTCATGTCATACTTAACAAACCTGTCATAATCTAATCTCAACTAATTCAATATTATCTGATACCGGTATTGATAATAAAATCCAATAGTGTCATACAGATCTGTGTGACGGAAATTTTTTTTTTCTAATAAACATTAAGAATAGATAACAAATTTTCTGCATTTATTTAATTTAACTGGAGGTAAGGTATACTTAAACTTTATAACTTATAAAGATTGTAAAATTCTCAATTCTGAAAATAATATTTCATATTTGTCTTTTTTTTGAGAGGACCTAATGTGTGAATTTATTCAAATGTTTGATCTGGTTCTGTTTTCTATTTAAAGTGAATTGTTCTGATCAAGGTCATGGTTTTTCCACTCTTTTGGATGGCTCAATTGATTAGAATGAATAGATAGCAATATACTCAATTACTTTATTCATACATTATGTGGGTTTAATCACTTTCAACAATACTCTGACCCATTCCTAATTTTTTTTCTTCCTACATTATATATGATTTTGGTTTATGAAGCACAGTAGGCCTACTTAATTATTTAATTCTTACAAATCTTATCAACAATACTGACACTGTTCTGGTGGCAGATGCAATTGTTGGAAGATAGCTACCTATGAATATTTTATAATTGATTTTGTATATTTATTGTACTGGTTGTTGAGTAAATATTCATATAACAATAGTCCAATTGTATATATTCACACAACAATAGTCATTAGTCAGTCTAAATTTATCCCTTTATGACATTTTCATACTGAATTATAGTCCCTACAAAATAGTTTAATATTTATTCATACAACAGTTGTCACTAGTCAGTCTGTATTTATTTATACTGCAATAGTAATATACTGAATAGTAGTTAGTCTTAATATATTCAAACAATAATAGTCATACTGAATATCTGTAAAACAATAGTCAGACCAAATATCCGTACTACACTAGTCAGTCTGAATTTATTTATACTGCAATAGTAATATACTGAATAATAGTCAGTCTTAATATATTCAAACAATAATAGTCATACTGAATATCTGTAAAACAATAGTCAGACCAAATATCTGTACTACACTAGTCAGTTTGAATTTATTTATACTGCAATAGTAATATACTGAATAGTAGTTAGTCTTAATATATTCAAACAATAATAGTCATACTGAATATCTGTAAAACAATAGTCAGACCAAATATCCGTACTACACTAGTCAGTCTGAATTTATTCATAAAACAGTTGTGACAAGTCTAAATCCTATTGAATTTGAATTTGCCTCTGACCACACATGGTCAAGGGGTAATTTTAAAATGTTTCATGGATAAGATTCATATAATAAGAATTAGCTAAATTTGATTGAAAAGTCTTTTAGTTTCACTTTTAACTACATGTATAATGTAAGCTTACTCTTTCATATATGATAAAATATAAGGTCATTTTTATTGTCCATATTCTAAGGAACATTTTGATAATCAAAGCTCCTTATATTAAATGAGAATTGAATTGAAAGTTACTGAACAATGAATACAATAAAATATATACATGTAATTTATTCCATATTCTGTAGATTGAATGTGGAAGAGAGAAATTAAACGATACTCTGTAGATATAAGTAGTTCAATGTTCAATGGCCTCAGTACAACGTGATTTTTCCAATGGAACGACCAAACTGTATGATGGATATGATAAAATACACAAAGCTACTGCTCATGATTGGGAGGAAGACAAAAGAAAACAGAATGATTTCTGGGATGATGGTACACTATCATTTTTCTGGTAAGTTTTCAATGTTGATATCTAAATAGCTTTTCAGACATTTCAAATTCATGAATTTTAAAAACATGAATACAAGGTTGTTCCCAACCATCCAAAATTAAAAATAAAGAAAAAAAGATAGTGAAGCAAGGTGATATACAACCACCAGCATCTTTGATTGTCTATTCACATTTGGTTTTGTCTATTCTATAGAGAATTTTAAGCAGACCAAATAAAAATTATTGTTGTCTGTAGCTAGAGGGAGCAGAGTTGCACAATGAAAACGTGAACATAAGTCAGACACAATAGTTCGGTGAAAAATTATCAGATCATCACGAAAATCGATAGGGATCATCTTCAAAATGCAACTGACCAGAAATAAAAAAAAATCAAAAGGATCCGTAAAAAAAATTGTAGCCTGTGATTGTATTTGTGAGCACAAATAAATGTGAACTGACCGACGGACCGCCAGGGCTATAACAAAACAATATTAACCCCAAATAACCTTGTGGGCTTTCTCAGTTGGGTTTTCTTAGTCAAATCAAGCTTACCAATGCATTAATCAGTGTTTCCATGAAAAATCCATGTTTCCCTAAGTTATTAAAGTGAACCTGTAAGTGAGCATAAAATTGCTTTGGAATGCATCTAAATTAGACTATTAGCAACTGAAATAGCAACTTACAAAACAAACTGGTATTTCCTGATCATTAGAATGTCTCTACTTTTAATTTGTATAAGTATTTTCGGTACAATTATTGAATATATTTGAATAAATGAAAATAAGATAGCCAACTTTAAAGAAATGTTGAACTTATACTGCTATTATTTCAGTATGTCAAAATGACATGAGAATAAAACAAAAAGAACTATTAGTATTACACATGTTATATCAGAGGCCTTGAAGAATATTTTTTGTTTTAACACTGATTTATGGCATACTTATGTTATATTGAAAATGTTCTTATCCACTTGATATTGAATTGTTGACCTGATATCATCTGTTGTAAGTCCATAGGAGTTTTTTTTTTATTATGAATATATGTTAGCAATTTCTTAAGCTAGGAGCACATTAGTGATTAATAGTTAGGCTACAAATGGCACGGATATGAAATGTGGTTTGTTTTCAATTGATTATCTAAGTTAGTGGATCTAATCACTGCCAAACTCAATGCCAAACTCAATTCTGTAACATGATCTAGTGACATCATCCTATGCTTAGTTTTAGTGGAATTGCAGGAACCTCTAACTAAAGTTTGGAATGGTGCAGATTGAGTATACAAAGTATAGAAAATCTGTTTACAATCCCTCTAATATAATATAGATTTTTTAAAAATTTCAATTGTTTATTAATTTATGTATATGACTAAAAACAATTAAAATATAGGATAGAAAACTAGAGTGGTAATATAGTTTATTATATTACATCATGGTTGTTTTGAAAGAGTTTTTTGTTACTCTTCATTGATTTCAGTTATAGAATATATTGGGTCAAAAAAAGAATGAAGACATGGCTACAACAATAAACTTTCATTCTTTAAATAAAGCTGACACAATTTTTGCTCCTTGATTCTCTATTAAATACCTTTATGTTTTGTGAAGGGTAGATATTAAAATGTTTAAACCCTGATTGTTCATAAGCAAATGTTTCCTCAAAATGATTTGAATTTTATTACAGAAACTTTGAGCTATTGTCTGTCATGAACAATAGGAAAGTTCCCATTTTTAACAGTGCTATGTTATTTTATTTGATGTTATAATTATGGCCACAGATTGCAACTGTAATTTTTGATGGCAATAAACTCCTCTACTGTAGAAAATTGCTGCAATTTACAAATTGAAATATGATGAAACATATATCTAAAACAGATTATTTGAATTCTTTAATGTATTCTAGGAGAGCTCATACAATAACAGTACTAGTGATATTTTCCTGTATATTAGTTTATGTTGCTTTATTTGAAGAACAGGTGCTAGATGCTGATTATAACACTAAAAGGTAAGAACTAATAATAATAATGTTACCAGTTATTTATTATATAATATCAGTTATCAGTGATTGACTTAAATCAATCACACCATATCAGGACTTAAAAGCAATGTCAAACACATTGTGTTATTGATGTCATGACATTTTAAGAAATGTCTTCGGATTACTTTTAGTTAACTTATATGGAGTTCATGTAGTTATGAATGTAGATGTGTATATATCCATTAGGTAGACTTTCCAGATACCATTATCAAAGAATAGAACCTGAATATGGCACAATATATCTGAGATCTACTTTGGCAGACAACTTTCACAATATGCTATCAGAGGCTGGAATAGAGACATATGTTTCAACTAATATTGTATATTTAATATGAGTATATTTGAATATTACATTGTGGATTTTTTGTAATCATAAGTTAAGGTGTTATACTAATACTAATAACATGATTTGACTTTTTTAGAGGTGTATTTGCTGTAGTTTTAGCTTTTCTACTATTTGGTGTAACTCAAACTCCAGATGGTGTATTTGTTCGACCTCACCCAGCGTTCTGGAGATTAATCCTGTGCCTCAGTATTGTTTACGAACTTGCCTTAGTATTTCTTTTATTTCAGGTAAATCACTTTTTTAAATGTAAATATTTATTTCCCATGAACATTGACAGTCTATACACTAAACACTTCCAAATGGTTCACTAAATATTAGATAGATGGTCTGACAAATTCTACATCAAACCAATGGTCTACCAAACATTTGACAGATACTACACAGAACATTTAAGTGCTCCACAAAGCACTTTATAGGCTCACCAAAGAAAATAACTGCTTATCAGGGCTATTGAATTATTTTTTCCCCAGTTGATCATTTTTTAAACGATTTTTTTTTACGACAAGCTAGCCTATGCTACACTACTATTTAACTTGTATCCAACTGTACACTGTACTTCAATGCCATGAATGTGTGGTAAAATTATTATAATTAGAATTTTTTTTACTTTTGATCTTAATGTCATACATCACGTCACAATAACAGAACAATCCAATCATCAAACATCTCTAGTTATTTGAATGACACCAATATTTGATACACTTCTACACTAACATCTTTCAAGATGTCTACCAATTGCTCTACAGTCTTTCCACATTAATTTTTTATACGCCATATTATAATATGTAATAAATGATAAAACTTGACATCAAATATCATCCTGTAGTACCCAACATTTCATCAGGTTAGGAAACAAACTTCAAATTGTGGAAGGCAGTTAAGATTAAAACATATTATAATGTGGTTGTATATTGTTGTCCCCCCATCCATCTGTCTGTCCACAATTGGCTTGTGAATGCGAAAGAGACTACAATTTTCAAACTGATTTGGTGTGATCATTTATATTGACAATTTTTTTTTGAATGGTTTTTGAGCTATTGCACTTGACTTGAGATAAAAGGTGTCGAATTGACTTGTGTATGCTGTAGAGACTACAGTCTTCATCTGATTATCTTAATTGATGAAATCTTGAAAAAGTTCAATATTGACAATTGTTCAGTAAACTGGTTTTGAGTTATTGCCCTTGACTTAGTTTAAACGCTTAAAATTGGCTTGTGAAGGCAATAAGGACTACAATTTTTGTCTAATTTGAATGACATTTAGAAGGTCATGTATATTGATAAGATCATGGATTAGACCTAAATAATGTTAGAGTTTCAACCTGTGTTTAACCAGAAATATACTTTAAAATGGGCGTATCTAGCTGGACAACCACTTTTTTGTATTTTTCAGACAGTGGACTCTGCTCGTCATATAATAACCCATTTTGATAGTAGTCTAGGTCGGCCATTACCAGAGAAAAGTTATGGCGGTAACTGTCTTATTTATGATGAAAATATGCCAGATAATCCATTCCATCACCTAAAGGTACTGTATTGATCTAAATTCTTGATTACTATACAAGGAAATATTTCATGTAAGATAATTTATCACTGTGGTTGAACATCAGCATGTTTTTTCTTATTTAGCCAAAACTTTGCTAATAACATGTTTTTTTTTCAGGATAAATTGGATGGGTTTGTCCCAACTCATTTTTTTGGCTGGTGGCTAAAGGTAAGATTTTTATTTACTTGATGTTTTAAACAGAATGAACTGGTTTTACTTTAATTATATAGAAAACTTGGCTACTTTTCCTGGACATCTGTCCTCAGTTGCTTCTTGATAGAGAATATATAATCAAACCCTATTGGAAATCATAAATATATATGATAGGAGTTGATATCCTTTTAACCAGTGGTTAGAAGGATATCAACTCCTATAGTTTTACATCCTTTCTAATCCTTCTGAGTATCCGACGCGATCCCAGCGAGAGGCTTCCTAAAGCTCTCATCCAGCCACAGAACCACTCGATACAGATTTTTAGAGTCGCCGCTTTCCGTCCTAAATATATATGATATAAAATGTTGCTTTTTAATCCTGAAAACATTTCAATTTTTTAGCCCAAAAACACTCTAGATGATGCATTCTGGATGGACTCTGATGAAACTTCTAGATAAGGTTTATCGTTACCCAAGGATCAACCCTATAGAATAATATAAATTATTACAAGTTATTGCTCTAGTTCTTGAAATAACATTTAATTTTTAGCTTGCCAACAGTCTAGAAAGTACAATTCTTGCCAGCATATAACAAAATGTGTAAAATTATTCATTATCACCATAAATAGTTCTGAAAGAAGTACTTGACATAAAAATGACTACATGTATTTCATACTGGTGATTTTTTTTACAACATTGTCAGATATCATTACCTAAAAAATAAGCTGCCAGTTGGCATATATTACCTTGCTCAGCAAGCTATTCATTAAATGAAATTGATATCTATGTTGTAGACATTAATATTAAGAGATTGGTGGCTATGTACAGTTTTTAGCATCATGTTTGAAGTATTAGAATACACATTAGAACATCAACTACCTAATTTTAGTGAATGTTGGTGGGATCATGTAAGTAGTAATCACTTTCTTTTCAGTGGTGTGAAACATCAACTCATTTCAGAAGACACAATGAAAAGTGTATCTTTCTTTACTAGACAAATTCTCATATAGTGAAATAATGTTGTACATTCAAAACTTAATATAAGCTTACCTTTAAGGAGAATTCCCATTTTTATACGCCCACATAAAATGGGGGGCGTTTTTTATTTTTTTTTTTTTCCCTCAGTCCGTCTGTCGGTCTGTCCCTTTCCGTCTGTCTGTCCACAATTGCTCGTAAACACTTAAGAGGGCGCAATTCTCATCGGATTTTGATGAAACTTGATATGAGTGTTTATGATCACGCAAGGATGAACCCTATTGAAAATCAGCAAAATCGGGAAAACCAAAATTTTTTAAAAATAATTTTTAAAAAAAATTCTTGAAATCCTTTTTTTTTGTGTTGGTTTTCCGTAAAACCACGCAAAATTTTTGAGGATTTTGACGAAACTTGGGCAAGAGTTTTTTAATCACCTAAGAATAAACCCTATTGAAAATTTAAGAAATCGAAAAATATTTAGTATCAGTTATTGCCCTTGTTCTTGAAAACACATTCAATTTTAGGGTTGTAAACACTCTTTAAAAAAACAATTATTGACCGATTTTGATTAAACTTGGGTTTAGTATTTTTATCACCAAAGGATGAACCCTATTGAAAATCAAATAAATCGAAAAAATATTTGTCAATTATTGCCCTTGCTTTTAAAATGTGTTGGATTTTTGGCTTGTAAACACTCTTGAAGTCACAATTCTTAAGCAATTTTGACGAAACTTGGCATTTAGTAATTTTTAAACACCCAAGGACGAACCCTATTGAAAAATAAAAAAAAATTTTTTGGGTATTAGTTATTGCCTTGTTTTGAAAACTGTCAAAATTTTTTGCTTGTAAACACCCCTACAAGGCACAATTATTGACCGATTTTGACAAAACTTGCTGAAATTGTTTAATATCAACAAAGGATGAACCCTATTGAAATCAAATATATCGAAATTTATTTGATACAAATTATTGCCCTTGCTATATAAAATGTGTTCGATTTTTTCTTTGTAAACACTCTACAAGTCACAATTGAGCAATTTTGATGTAACTTGGTATTTGTAATCACCTAATGATGAACCCTATTGAAAAATATTTAGTATTAGTTATTGCCTTTTTTTATACGCCCTCACATGAAATGTAGGGCGTATATTGTGATCGACTTTCTGTCTGTCTGTCTGATGTCTGGTGTCTGTCGTCTGTCGTCTGGTCACATTTGCTTGTGCTCACTCTACAGACTACAGTTTTGATTGGATTTTAATAATTTTTGGTATGTGAGTTCATGACATCACAAAGAGGAACTGTATTTATTTTGGTGATGATCGGATAATTTTTAGCAAAGATACAGTGTCCGACTTAGCGGAATTTCGCAAAAATGAGATTAACTGTCTTGTGCTCACTCTACAAACTACAGTTTTGATTGCATTTTAATAAGTACTCTACTAAAGTGACAATTTTGATTCATATTCAGTATGATTTCATGGTACACCTATGATTTTTTGCCCATTATCTGATAAAACGGAACATGAATTTTTGCCCATTATCTGATAAGCCTGAGGAGGGCATATCTGCACGCTTTGCGTGCGTTTGTTTTGGAAAACTCGTTAAAATTTTTAGCTTGTAAACCCTCTAGAAGGCAAATTGATTTACAGATTTTGACAAAATTTGCTGAAATTGTTAATTATCACTCAAGGATGAACACTATTGAAAACAAGAAATATCACATAATATTTGATTGCCCTTGTTCTTTCAAATGATTTGAATTTTTTGGCTCATAAACACTCTGCAAGTCACATTTCTTGACTGATTTAAACGGAACTTCTTAAGATATTTAATATTAATTATTGCTCTGTTTTTGAAAAGAAGTATATGTATATTTTATTTTTTATTCAAAATCAATGCTGCCAGTGGGCGTATATTACCTTGCCTGACAAGCTATCTTGATGAATTTTGTTGAAAGAGCGAACCCTTCAAATAATCTAAAATACTGAAAACTATTTAATGAGTTACTGCCTTGTTATTGGGTATAATTCTTGACATATTTTAATGAAACTTAGTAATATTGTACATTTATCACCCTAGAACAGAAGATTGGAGGTTGAATATTTTATTTTTTATTCATAATCAATGCTGCCAGTGAGGGTATATTACCTTGCCTGGCAAGCTATCTGATATTGTAAAGAAATTTAAGTTATTAAGTTTTTCCCAAAGTATAACATTGATCCACTATCAGAGTTGATTAATCTTCAACTATTGTGTTGAGTTCAAATGTTTGATTCAGAATGAAATATGTTCAGGGGTTTGAAGACTATAAAACTTTTAAGGATGAATTTTGTTCAGGGATTAGAGATTTTCTAGAAATTTAAACAAAAAGGGTGTATTTCATAGCTTGAGGGTGAGCTGAAATCAGTATAGGGTAGAGACCTTTCTACACCTGTATTGTTAATGGGGGTGAGCTGAAATCAGTATAGGGTACAGACCTCTACACCTGTATTGTATGTTCATTGAGACTGCAGACATCCCAGGGTTCACTTCTTGTTGTCATGTCAGCAACATAACAGAAAATTTCCTGGATGCAGACTTGAACATTTTTGGAACTCAAGACTTTTCTTAGGTAAGCCTTCATTTGTTTCATTTTATTTTTTAGTTTTAAATTTAATAATATATTTCATAAATAAGAAATTTTCCTTTTAATCTAGCCTGATTTCTTGATGGTAATATTTTGTGTTTATTGAAAAAAATCAGGAGTGTTAGAGCCTTCTATTTTATATCTTTATGTGTTTCAGTGGGATGTTTTTAATATAAGTGATATCCTAGCATGTAATTATAATCAAAGATTTAATGCTAAGAGTAAACACCATTTATTAATAAGGTAAATGTAATTTAATATTGATAGCATGATAATATGTCCATCTGAATTTTTGAATAAGAAAAGGCAAGAATCTGAATGTCAACTTGTGAATACAGTCACCTACAAGAATGATAAGAATGCACAATGAAAATCAGTAATCTGTGTCTCGGCATCTAAGACTTTTCAAAAAGAAAATAATTCTTTTATCTTACAGCTATACATCTTAAAGGAGGATTAGTCTAAAAACCAAAAGAAATTCGGTTGTATTCTGAGGTAGGTCAAATGTTAGATTGCTTAAATAACTTGATATGTTTGTTATATATATACAATATAATGTTATAATATATGATAATAAGACTGTAGGAATGATAATGTTATAATATTTGATAATAAAACTATAGGAATGATAATGTTATAATATTTGATAATAAAACTGAAGGAATGATAATGTTATAATATATGATAATAAAACTGAAGGAATAATAATGTTATAATATATGATAATAAGACTGAAGGAATGAAAATGTTATATTGTATGATAATAAATCTGAAGGAATGATAATGTTATAATATATGATAATAAATCTGAAGGAATGATAATGTTATAATATATATGATAATAATAGAACTGAAGGAATGATAATGTTATAATATATGATAATAAATCTGAAGGAATGATAAT
This sequence comes from Nipponacmea schrenckii, assembly GCA_030562195.1. NCBI lineage: Eukaryota > Metazoa > Mollusca > Gastropoda > Lottiidae > Nipponacmea > Nipponacmea schrenckii. The sequence goes on from CM060201.1 coordinate 10,235,342, forward strand.
GTTATAATATATGATAATAAATCTGAAGAAATGATATAGTAAGTAAGTATAAATATGAAGCTGAAGGAGCTGGTTAAATGATATTTGTTTACAAGACAAAAGGACATCAGAATCAATATCAAGAGAGTAATCATATTGGTTGTTACATTCGGTTAATTACTGGATCTTCCCATGGTTACGATATAAGATCCTATCCACTAGAAGGATAAAAAGCATAAACTCTCCGAAGCGTAAAAGGGCTCCTTGTAAAACTTCCTAGGGAACGGAACACTTGAATCTGCGAATCTATTGGGTTTATTTATGCTGCCTGTTGAACTTTACTGTAAATGTGTGAATGTGTTTTATACAAGTCAAACTTAAAATCCTATTTTGTTTGAAGAGAAAAGATGACTTCTTTAGGTTATAAGGGAAGTCTGGCCAAATTTTCTCTTCCCAATTCAAGTCTTTACTCCACTGTGGCTATAATCTGATGAGCTGTGTATCATATAAGATGTAAAGCATGAATGTTTAAAGCTCTCAGATTTATAAAAGTTGATTTTATGTGGACAATATTTTAGTCACTCAACATGAAATCAACTTCAAGTATGAGTGTATTTCCAAGTTCAATAGGGGCTTTGTTTTTAAATACAACTTCTTTAGGATAAGGGGAGTTGTTTAAATTGTAATTAAATGGTACTTATTGTAAAGTCTTATTTTAGAAAATCCCCTCTCACAGTTTGGATGAATTGGTTATTGCCATTTGCTAAATTGGATGGTTGGTCACAGTCACTCTGGAAGTGGTCATGTAGTAGGTGAGGGGCCAGTTTGCTACATGATCCTCGAAGGTAGTGTCATGTGACCCAAGGCAAAGATAAGAAACCTTATAAATCTGACATTAATCATTTGATCAATTCCATGAGAGGGTTCAAAACAAGACTGGATTGCCGTGGTTAGGTTTGTCCCTGTGGATTTTATCAGACGGTAGTTATTCACATGTCTAACCTTAAGTGCGGCTTTTCATCCTGCCATAATCAATGGTTGAGGACAGTTGCTATATTCTACCTGAGATACTATTCACTGTTTTATTTTCTTTATTATTTTTGTCCCTGTTTTTATTATTTTTATCCCTGTTATTATTATTCCTAATATTATCAATGCCAAATAAACAGATAAAACTTTTAACTTTTGAGTTCAGTTTGTCCCTGTGGATTTTATCAGACGGTAGATATACCAATGTCAAGGACAAAGTGTTATATTCTACCAGAGATACTATTCACTATTTTTTTTTTCATTTTATATATTATTTTTTCCCCAATATTATTATTATTTCAATATAATATTTTCAATAACTTTATAATAAATCTTTTTGGTTTGATTAGTTATATGATAATAAAACTGAAGGAATGATAATATTATGATATATGATATTGTTATAATATGTAATAATAAAACTGAAGGAATGATAATGTTATAATATATGATAATAAGACTGAAGGAATGATAATGTTATAATATATGATAATAAAACTGAAGGAGTCATAATATTGTGATATATGATAATAAAACTGAAGGAATGATAATGTTATAATATATGATAGAAATAAAACTGAAGAAATGATATTGTTGTAATATATGATAATAAAACTGAAGGAATGATAATGTTATAATATATGATAATAAAACTGAAGGAATGATAATGTTATAATATATGATAATAAAACTGAAGAAATGATAATGTTATAATATATGATAATAAAACTGAAGGAATGATAATGTTATAATATATGATAGAAATAAAACTGAAGAAATGATAATGTTATAATATATGATAATAAAACTGTAGGAATGATAATGTTTTTATAAATGGAAATAAAGATAAAATAAACTGAAGGAATAATAATGATATAATATATGATAAAAAAAATGAAGCTGAAAGGGAAAGATTTAAAGTTAGAATATATAGGAAATAAAACTGAAAAGGAAAAGATATGTTTAAAAAAGAAGGACATCAGAATAATATAAGAGAGTAATCATATTGGTTGTTACATTCTGTTAATTACAAATCTTCTTCTCATTCTTAAGGAATGTTCCAATGTTAATAAAGATCCTATCCACTAGAAGGATAAAAAGCATAATACTCTGAAGGGCGTAAAGGGTATTTGTTTACAAGACAAAAGGACATCAGAATCAATAGTAAGAGAGTAATCATATTGGTTGTTACATTCTGTTAATTACAAATCTTCTTCTCATTCTTAACGGGATCTTCCCATGGTTACGATATAAGATCCTATCCACTAGAAGGATAAAAAGCATAATCTCTCCGAAGCGTAACAGGGCTCCTTGTAAAACTTCCTAGGGAACGGAACACTTGAATCTGCGAATCTATTGGGTTTATTTATGCTGCCTGTTGAACTTTACTGTAAATGTGTGAATGTGTTTTATACAAGTCAAACTTAAAATCCTATTTTGTTTGAAGAGAAAAGATGACTTCTTTAGGTTATAAGGGAAGTCTGGCCAAATTTTCTTTTCCCGCAATTCAAGTCCTTCCTCCACTGTGGCTATAATCTGTTGAGCTGTGTATCATATAAGATGTAAAGAATGAATGTTTAAAGCTCTAAAGATTTAAAAAAGGTTGATTTTATGTGGACAATATTTTAGTCATTCAACATGAAATCAACTTCAAGTATGAGTGTATTTCCAAGTTCAACAGGGGCTTTGTTTATGAATACAACTTCTTTAGGATAAGGGGAGTTGTTCAAATTTAAACTTTGGCTTTAACTGGACATATTTCAGTCTTATATATTAGGAATTCTCCCTATGTAGGAATGGCTATAAGATTGATGATGTTATTTTTTTCAAATCTGGGTAGGGGACGGCGGCTTGCATGACAGCTGAAGTAAGGCATGTAGTAGATGAGGGGGCCTTTTGCTACTTGTTATGGGTAGGTGTGGTCATGTGTCCTACGGTCGCAACAATTAGATCTTTTCAAAATCAAATGACATTCTATATTTTTTACCTTGCTTCAGGGGGATCAAATCTAGACTAGTGCCAGATATTTTTCTAAATTATTCTCAGTTTTCATGTGTTCAATGGATAAAGGCGGTCAAACTTGGGCAGGTCCTGCGTCTATCGGGTGGCATACTAAACTCTGGCGGTGGGACTAGCTGTGGGATTAAGACCATTAAGTGATAGCATTGTGTAACAACCATTTGAATATCAATCTCTTTATTTTGTTTCTACAACATAGTGACTTCTTTTTACGTATTTCGACTTTGGCGAAAACGTATTGTAATCGTTCGGATTATTTTATTTTTTTTTTTTTTTTTTTTTGTAATTCTTGGATGAGTTTGCAGACAAACTGGTAAAAGGTGCAGAAATTCTAAATCTACAGTTGATCTTAGAATGATTTCTATTATCAAATAAAACAAAACCGGAAGTTCTATCTCTGACAGGAAGTGAGAACCGGAAGTTCAGGTTTTTTTGCTTTAGCAAGTTTATTTTCAGTTCGATTTTAACCGGATTTTCAGATTTGAAAACTTCAATGTATTTGTCAACTAACAATTATAGGTTTTATGCAATTAGGTTAAATATTTTATCCACGATTTGCAATTCAATATTCAAGGGTCATCGGCAAAAATTTCAGACCGTGATTTCTCCTTTAATATAAATGGTAAAATTTTGAAACTTTACCAGTTGATAGGCGATATGTTTATAATTTTTGAAAAAATGTGAAAAAAAAAATTCCACTTCCGGTTTAACCTCAAATGACGTAATTACGTAACTTCCGGTCTATAACTGCTAGGTGAAAAGTGAAAACTGTTTTATAAATAACTTGTCAATAGTAATTGATTTGACCTAAATAATTAGGTCAAGCTGCCATATCGGCCGCCATTTTGAATTTTCGTTACAATTCTTAAATCCGAAATTCAGACACTACTGATAGACCGATTTTGATGAAATTTAGCACATAGATACAATGGATCATTATCTACCTTTTCTTGGAGACCGATTTTCAAATTTCGTATTTTCTTTCGAATTATTTAAATTTCGATTTTTTCAAAATTAGGTCACTTTAACGGGTACGGAAGGTGTGACCCACTTAATCTATGACCTTGAAAATTAGGTCAAATAATATTCAATATATTGTCTACGAGTAGATATTTTTTAATTTGGCTTACTTAAAAAATTCATAGAGATAAGTGTACTTAAATACAGCAAAAATTGATAATTTTCATATTTTCGCCATCATTAACCGTTACGGAAGGTGTGACCTATTTATTTTATGACTTTGAAAACTAGGTAAAATGATATTCAATATATTGTCTAGATGTAGGTAATTGCAAACTTAGCCTACATAATATTTAAAGGCTCTCGAAATACGTTCATAATTGTAAGCAATTCTAGTTTAATTATATTTTCATTACCAATAAAGAAGAAATAGATTGGTAATCAGTCTTTGGTTTTATCTGACATCACTTTAGATAAAAGTAGTTTGTATTTGTATTTTTATAATATTTATTCAATAATTATAATCTTGTGTTATATATAGTAATAATATACTAAATTTAAGAATCATTTAGACATTGATAAATTTATACGGGTAACAAATTGTCATGTGATAATGAACAAAGTTAAAGTAACTAATATAAAACTGAAGGAATGATAATGTTATAATATATGATAATAAAACTGAAGAAATGATAATGTTGTAATATATGATAATAAAACTGAAGGAATGATAATGATATAATAATAAACTGAAGGAATGATAATGATATAAATAATAAACTGAAGGAATGATAATGATATAATAATAAACTGAAGGAATCATAATGATATAATATATGATAGAAACAAAACTGAAGGAATGATACTGTTATAATGTATGATAGAAATAAATCTGAAGGAATGATATAATATATAAAAATGAAGCTGAAAGAATGTTAATGTTAGAATATATAGGAATAAAACTGAAAGAGGTGGTTAAATGATATTTGTTTACAAGACAAAAGGACATCAGAATCAATAGTAAGAGAGTAATCATATTAGTTGTTACATTCTGTTAATTACAAATCTTCTTCTCATTCTTAACGGGATCTTCCCATGGTTACGATAGAAGATCCTATCCACTAGAAGGATAAAAAGCATAATCTCTCCGAAGCGTAACAGGGCTCCTTGTAAAACTTCCTAGGGAACGGAACACTTGAATCTGCGAATCTATTGGGTTTATTTATGCTGCCTGTTGAACTTTACTGTAAATGTGTGAATGTGTTTTATACAAGTCAAACTTAAAATCCTATTTTGTTTGAAGAGAAAAGATGACTTCTTTAGGTTATAAGGGAAGTCTGGCCCAATTTTCTCTTCGCAATTCAAGTCCTTCCTCCACTGTGGCTATAATCTGATGAGCTGTGTATCATATAAGACATAAAGAATGAATGTTTAAAGCTCTCAGATTTATAAAGGTTGATTTTATGTGGACAATATTTTAGTCATTCAACATGAAATCAACTTCAAGTATGAGTGTATTTCCAAGTACAACAGGGGCTTTGTTTATGAATACAACTTCTTTAGGATAAGGGGAGTTGTTCAAATTTAAACTTTGGCTTTAACTGGACATATTTCAGTCTTATATATTAGGAATTCTCCCTCTGTAGGAATGGCTATAAGATTGATGATGTTATTTTTTTCAAATCTGGGTAGGGGACGGCGGCTTGCATGACAGCTGAAGTAAGGCATGTAGTAGATGAGGGGGCCTTTTGCTACTTGTTATGGGTAGGTGTGGTCATGTGTCCTACGGTCGCAACAATTAGATCTTTTCAAAATCAAATGACATTCTATATTTTTTACCTTTGCTTCAGGGGGATCAAATCTAGACTAGTGCCAGATATTTTTCTAAATTATTCTCAGTTTTCATGTGTTCAATGGATAAAGGCGGTCAAACTTGGGCAGGTCCTGCGTCTATCGGGTGGCATACTAAACTCTGGCGGTGGGACTAGCTGTGGGATTAAGACCATTAAGTGATAGCATTGTGTAACAACCATTTGAATATCAATCTCTTTTTTTGTTTCTACAACATAGTGACTTCTTTTTTAATTATATTTTCATTACCAATAAAGAAGAAATAGATTGGTAATCAGTCTTTGGTTTTATCTGACATCACTTTAGATAAAAGTAGTTTGTATTTGTATTGTTATAATATTTATTCAATAATTATAATCTTGTGTTATATGTAGTAATAATATACTAAATTTAAGAATCATTTAGACATTGATAAATTTATACGGGTAACAAATTGTCATGTGATAATGAACAAAGTTAAAGTAACTAATATAAAACTGAAGGAATGATAATGTTATAATATAATGTATGATAATAAAACTGAAGAAATAATAATGTTGTAATATATGATAATAAAACTGAGGTAATGATAATGATATAATAATAAACTGAAGGAATCATAATGATATAATATATGATAGAAACAAAACTGAAGGAATGATACTGTTATAATGTATGATAGAAATAAATCTGAAGGAATGATATAATATATAAAAATGAAGCTGAAAGAATGTTAATGTTAGAATATATAGGAATAAAACTGAAAGAGGTGGTTAAATGATATTTGTTTACAAGACAAAAGGACATCAGAATCAATAGTAAGAGAGTAATCATATTGGTTGTTACATTCTGTTAATTACAAATCTTCTTCTCATTCTTAACGGGATCTTCCCATGGTTACGATATAAGATCCTATCCACTAGAAGGATAAAAAGCATAATCTCTCCGAAGCGTAACAGGGCTCCTTGTAAAACTTCCTAGGGAACGGAACACTTGAATCTGCGAATCTATTGGGTTTATTTATGCTGCCTGTTGAACTTTACTGTAAATGTGTGAATGTGTTTTATACAAGTCAAACTTAAAATCCTATTTTGTTTGAAGAGAAAAGATGACTTCTTTAGGTTATAAGGGAAGTCTGGCCCAATTTTCTCTTCGCAATTCAAGTCCTTCCTCCACTGTGGCTATAATCTAATGAGCTGTGTATCATATAAGACATAAAGAATGAATGTTTAAAGCTCTCAGATTTATAAAGGTTGATTTTATGTGGACAATATTTTAGTCATTCAACATAAAATCAACTTCAAGTATGAGTGTATTTCCAAGTTCAACAGGGGCTTTGTTTATGAATACAACTTCTTTAGGATAAGGGGAGTTGTTCAAATTTAAACTTTGGCTTTAACTGGACATATTTCAGTCTTATATATTAGGAATTCTCCCTCTGTAGGAATGGCTATAAGATTGATGATGTTATTTTTTTCAAATCTGGGTAGGGGACGGCGGCTTGCATGACAGCTGAAGTAAGGCATGTAGTAGATGAGGGGGCCTTTTGCTACTTGTTATGGGTAGGTGTGGTCATGTGTCCTACGGTCGCAACAATTAGATCTTTTCAAAATCAAATGACATTCTATATTTTTTACCTTTGCTTCAGGGGGATCAAATCTAGACTAGTGCCAGATATTTTTCTAAATTATTCTCAGTTTTCATGTGTTCAATGGATAAAGGCGGTCAAACTTGGGCAGGTCCTGCGTCTATCGGGTGGCATACTAAACTCTGGCGGTGGGACTAGCTGTGGGATTAAGACCATTAAGTGATAGCATTGTGTAACAACCATTTGAATATCAATCTCTTTTTTTGTTTCTACAACATAGTGACTTCTTTTTTAATTATATTTTCATTACCAATAAAGAAGAAATAGATTGGTGATCAGTCTTTGGTTTTATCTGACATCACTTTAGATAAAAGTAGTTTGTATTTGTATTTTTATAATATTTATTCAATAATTATAATCTTGTGTTATATGTAGTAATAATATACTAAATTTAAGAATCATTTAGACATTGATAAATTTATACGGGTAACAAATTGTCATGTGATAATGAACAAAGTTAAAGTAACTAATATAAAACTGAAGGAATGATAATGTTATAATATACATGTATGATAATAAAACTGAAGGAATAATAATGTTATATTATATGATAATAAATCTGAAGGAATGATAATGTTATAATATATATTAATAAAACTGAAGGAATAATAATGTTATATTATATGATAATAAAACTGAAGGAATAATAATGTTATATTATATGATAATAAATCTGAAGGAATGATAATGTTATAATATATGATAATAAAACTGAAGGAATGATAATGTTATAATATATGATAATAAAACTGAAGGAATGATAATGTTTTAATATATGATAGAAATAAAACTGAAAGAGGTGGTTAAATGATATTTGTTTACAAGACAAAAGGACATCAGAATCAATAGTAAGAGAGTAATCATATTGGTTGTCACATTCTGTTTATTACAAATCTTCTTCTCATTCTTAACGGGATCTTCCCATGGTTACGATATAAGATCCTATCCACTAGAAGGATAAAAAGCATAATCTCTCCGAAGCGTAACAGGGCTCCTTGTAAAACTTCCTAGGGAACGGAACACTTGAATCTGCGAATCTATTGGGTTTATTTATGCTGCCTGTTGAACTTTACTGTAAATGTGTGAATGTGTTTTATACAAGTCAAACTTAAAATCCTATTTTGTTTGAAGAGAAAAGATGACTTCTTTAGGTTATAAGGGAAGTCTGGCCCAATTTTCTCTTCGCAATTCAAGTCTTTCCTCCAATGTGGCTATAATCTGATGAGCTGTGTATCATATAAGACATAAAGAATGAATGTTTAAAGCTCTCAGATTTATAAAAGTTGATTTTATGTTGACAATATTTTAGTCATTCAACATAAAATCAACTTCAAGTATGAGTGTATTTCCAAGTTCAACAGGGGCTTTGTTTATGAATACAACTTCTTTAGGATAAGGGGAGTTGTTCAAATTTAAACTTTGCTTTAACTGGACATATTTCAGTCTTATATATTAGGAATTCTCCCTCTGTAGGAATGGCTATAAGATTGATGATGTTATTTTTTTCAAATCTGGGTAGGGGACGGCGGCTTGCATGACAGCTGAAGTAAGGCATGTAGTAGATGAGGGGGCCTTTTGCTACTTGTTATGGGTAGGTGTGGTCATGTGTCCTACGGTCGCAACAATTAGATCTTTTCAAAATCAAATGACATTCTATATTTTTTACCTTGCTTCAGGGGGATCAAATCTAGACTAGTCCAGATATTTTCTAAATTATTCTCAGTTTTCATGTGTTCAATGGATAAAGGCGGTCAAACTTGGGCAGGTCCTGCGTCTATCGGGTGGCATACTAAACTCTGGCGGTGGGACTAGCTGTGGGATTAAGACCATTAAGTGATAGCATTGTGTAACAACCATTTGAATATCAATCTCTTTATTTTGTTTAAACTCCAAGCATTGTCTTTCTTTTTATTTGATTGTGTACATTGTCCCAGAAAATTGAAATATTGTGATATCAGATCTAAATTGTCTTTGAAAATCAGGATCATTATTTAAACTACACAATAGAATCATATTAGAATTTACTATAGAATCCAATAGTATTTTATAGGATTAGCAATCCTCTAGTAGAATTGCAATTGCATCTTACTAGAGGATTGTAAATCCTACATGATTAGAATTCTACTGTACATAGATGTATGTGTATTTAATAAATTTAATTATTTGATATTTATATGATGCCATAATACCATCATGTTCCCATACTGTTTAGTGATTCATATGTTTCTGAATCAGAAACATTGTTAAGAATAAGATGAGCTTTATTTTTCAAATAATTTTAATGAATATACTGTTTTATTTTTTCAATCTATGAGAATGAAAATCATATTATTGTGTTTAGTTTTTAATGAATGTAAATTATAACTTGTAATGGTTAGAAATAACAAAGAATATTTTTGATTTGATAAATTCTGTTAATTACTTTGATATCTTTAAAATTTATAAATTCTGGTTTTTTTTAAGAATATTGATTTGTTAAATTATTTTAATTTTTTTTAAGATTGAATTGTTTTAATTTTTGACAGAAATAAAACTGAAAGAGGTTTTTGTTAAATATTTTTTTTTTTAAATTGATTAAAATTACATGATAACTTCTAAATTTTAATTTGATGGTTTCAATAGACTGCAATTATTGATTCTGCGTCAAATTGAACCATTTTTACGCATTTCTGTGACTTAGGTGAGAAATAGCTCTCTATTTTAAATGGACCATCAAATGGTTAGATTAGTTTAAAAACCTATTTGTTACTAGAAGTTATAAAAACATTTAATCTAAAAGAAAGCGTAACAAGGTCCTGTAAAAACCCCTTCTAGAGGAAAAAACTTAATTCGAAATTTTTATTTTTGGGATTTTTTATTGCCTATTTAGAAATTTACTGTAAATCTGGAATTTTTCATTTTAAAAACATTGGAAAACTTAAATTTCTATTTTGTTTGAAAATTTAGGATCTTTATTTTAAGGAATATCTCTGCAATTTTATTTCCAATTCAACCTCCTTCCCTTTCCCCATGTGCCTAAATTTTGATAAACCTGAAATATCAAAATTTAAAAATTAAGCGAATTTTAATTGATTAAATCTCAGATTTTCAAAATTAAGTTTAATTGACAATATTTTAGTTCCACTGTTAAACCCTTTGCGAAATCAACTTCAAGTATGAGTGTATTTCCAAGTTCAACAGGAGCTTTGTTTATGAATACAACTTCTTTAGGATAAGGGGAGTTGTTAAAATTTAAACTTTGGCTTTAACTGGATATATTTCAGTCATATATTAGGTATTCTCCCTCTGTAGGAATGGCTATAAGATTGATGATGTTATTTTTTTCAAATCTGGGTAGGGGACGGCGGCTTGCATGACAGCTGAAGTAAGGCATGTAGTAGATGAGGGGGCCTTTTGCTACTTGTTATGGGTAGGTGTGGTCATGTGTCCTACGGTCGCAACAATTAGATCTTTTCAAAATCAAATGACATTCTATATTTTTTACCTTGCTTCAGGGGGATCAAATCTAGACTAGTGCCAGATATTTTTCTAAATTATTCTCAGTTTTCATGTGTTCAATGGATAAAGGCAGTCAAACTTGGGCAGGTCCTGCGTCTATCGGGTGGCATACTAAACTCTGGCGGTGGGACTAGCTGTGGGATTAAGACCATTAAGTGATAGCATTGTGTAACAACCATTTGAATATCAATCTCTTTATTTTGTTTCAAACCTCCAAGCATTGTTCTTTCCTTTGTTATTCCTGATTGAGTTTTGTTTCTAATTCCTTATCTTTAATCTTTTTAAATTTCTATTATGCATCTCTTATTTTGTTTGTTAGTAAGTGTAACATATGCTTTTTCAATTTCCAGTTTAATCATATGTGCTCTATTTAGGTATGAATATCTGTTATGCCATTGTGTACATTGTACCAGAACACATTGAAATATTTATATCAGATCAAATTGCCTTTACAAAACAGGATCATTATTTAAACAGCACAGATAGAAACATAAAATAGAATCTCTACTGTAAGATGAATTGTATATGTTATAATTACACCTCCTAGTAGAGATTCAATTTGCATCTTATAGTAGAATCACAATTGGCATCTTATGGATTAGAATCTCTACTGTGAATACATTATGTATGTATGTGTATTTAATAAATTTAATTATTTGATATTTATATGATGCCATAATACCATCATGCTTTACAGTAATTTTATTATTTAATATAACCCTGTTTGTATTAATGTTTCAATCTTATGATTAAGAAAATCTATTTATCCCTGTTGTTTAGTTTTTCAATGAAGCGTCTCAAGTTTGAACTTGTAATGTTTTAAAATAACAAAGAATATTTACTTGAAAATTTCTGTTCAATTCACTTTGATTCTTTCAAATTCATAAATTCGTGACCAGAATATTGATTTTGGTAAATCTATTTAATAATGATTTGAATTGTTTTGAAACCCTGTTTTTACAGAAATCTACTTCACATCTCTGAATATTTTACAGGATTTTTTGATGATCAATATAAAACCTATTTACTTTTTTAAAATGATTAAAAACTTGATAACTTTTAAATTTTAATTTGATGGTTTAATAGACTGCAATTATTGATTCTGCGGTAAAATGAACATTTTTACGATTTCTGTGAATTAGTGAAATGGGTACTATTTTAATGGAGCCATCAAATGATGTATAGGTTATTGTTTAGAAATGTTATTTGTTGCATAAAGTTATATGTCCCGAGATTTAACATTTGGATATCATAAAAAAAAAATTGGGAAAAAGGTTAAATAACCCTTCAGAGACAACTTAATTCGAAATTTTGCTTTTGATGTGAAAATTTTTTATTGGTATTTAGAGAATTTTTGTACAATCTGGAATTGTTACATTTCAAATATTTCATTGGAATATACTTCAATTTTATACTTCTGTGGTCTGTAAAATTTAGGAATTTATATCGGAATGATATTTCTATTCTTCTGCATACTTTAATATTAATCCTAACTCTACACCTAACCTTAACACACTTACACATAGATTCCTAAATTCTATAAACCATAGAAATATCAAAAACTTAAAACTTTAAGCGATATTTTGAATTGATAACCAATTTAGATTGTTCAAAATTAAGTTTAAATTCCAATTGTTATTTTTTTTAATTCCTTTACCTGGATTAGAATCTGCGTTTAGGCGAAATAATAGGTTTAATATGACATATTGAATTAGTGTAACCACCAGTGTTTCTAAACATACATATCTTCATGTCATTTAGGCAACGTTATAGAATAGTAGTAACAAAAAATATATTCAAGTTTTGTATGGTATATGATTCGATTGATTTTAAACTTTTTCATTTAAAAAGATTAGTTTAGGCAAAATTGTTAGGCTAAATAAATCCTACTGTAGGCCGATTGATTCAATTACAAATGTGGTATATACAGTATATAGATCGAATATCCCCCCAAAATGCCAAATTGATACTTGTCAACACAGTGGAACTACAGTGCAAGCAGTAGGGTATGGATGGTATATTTTATAAATGATTAACAGTTGTTTTGTTTTCTATTTGTAGATATGAGACCAGAAAAGTTATAGAAAGTTTGGGATGAAATGATAAAACATAAAAGGAAGGAAGAATCATCTATTTAGTAGCTTGAATGAATGTATTATTATTGTGTATATTTTAGAATTAAAAAGATATGAAATGTGTTGTTTTTCATTCAAACAATAAATGAAATTTCTGCTGTCTATATAAAGAAATTTCAAATATCAGCAGGAAATCCTATTGAAAAATGAGTACATTTGCATACATACAATTTACTCGCATATTCCTTGGGTACCAAATGCACCTTGTCATCATAACCTAGGAACTCCATAAAATAAAAAATATTTCCAAATCATGCAAGTTTTGATTACAGTGTCACCCAAAACATAATTAGGCTCTTTAAGTTGCATTAATTCCACAATTTAAGAGCATGGCTCATTACACAGTTCTTGACATTGTTGTCAAATGCTTCTATACAGAGACTCTTTAAAGCCACTATTAAGAAGTTATAAAAAGAGTTCTTAGGTTGTACCAGTTGTATCTTCCAAAAGATAGCTTGTCAGGCAAGGTAATATATGTATGACTGAAGGTTGAATATTTCATTCTGGTGATTTTATTCAAATGTTGCCAGTGGGCGTATATTACCTTGCCTGGCAAGCTATCTTAATATCTGCACTTTGTTTTTAAAAAAGTTGCCTTAAGATGAAACCTATTGAGACCAATCAAAAAAATACTTAATGAGTTATTTCCCTTGTACTTGAAAATGAATCTATCTTTCTTTCTTGAATTCTTTGTGGATGGATTTTGATGAAACTTGTTGTGAGTGTTTGTCATAACTCAAGGGTGAACCCTATTGAAAACTTTCTTTAAAGCATAAAAGGTGTTAAAATCACTTGAGTACAATACAAGCTATAGTTTTCATCCGATTTTAATGAAGCTTGGTATATGTATTCATCTTGATAATATCTACTTCAAGTTCGAAAATGGCACGATTCCAGGTGTTGGTTTATGAGTAATGGCCCTTGATTAAATGAAAAAAATGTTAAATTGTACTTGTGTATGCAATAGAAGCTATAGTTTTCATCCTATTTTAATGAAACTTGGTATGTGTATTCATCTTGATAATATCTCGCCAGATGTCTGTTTATGAGTTATTGCCCTTGATTTAATGAAAAAACATGAAAATTTACTTGTGTACGCAATAGAAGCTATAGTTTTATCCGATTTGAATGACTTGGTATGTGTATTATCTTGATAATATTCCCAGATGTCGTTTTATGAGTTATGCCCTTGATTAATGAAAAAACATGAAAAGTTACTTGTGTAGCAATAGAAGCTGTAGTTTTATCGATTTGAATGAAACTTGGTATGTGTTTCATTTTATACTCTCAACAGCTAAATGTGAGATTCCGTGTCGGTTTAAGTTACTGCCCTTGATTAAATGAAATCTTTAAAATTTACTTGTGTATGCAATAGAAGCTATAGTTTTCATCCGATTTTAATGAAACTTGGTATGTGTTTTCATCTTGATGATATCTCGGACAAGTTCGAAAATTGGACGATTCAGACGTCAGTTGTGTTTTTTTTTTGGATATAATTGGGATCTTTATTTTTTTGGTTATTCCTCAATTATTATTCAAATTCAATCTGCCAGTGGCGTATGTTACTTTTTCTGGCAAGCTATCTTTACTTTAAGTTACTGCCCTTGTTCTTGAATTCTTTGTGAACATGAAATAGAGCTGGTTTCTTATTGCATTTTGACAAAACTTGGTGTGAACTCGATTGAACATCTGACAATTCAAAATATTTAATAAGTAAATGCCCTTGTTCTTGAAAATGTGTCCGTCTTTGTTCTTAATTCTTTATGGATGTTATGAGGAGCTAGTTTCTTGATGGATTTTGATGAAATTTGGTGTCAGTATTTATAATCACCCTACGTTGAATTTATTATGAGTGATTGCCCTTGTTCTGAATTCTTTGTAGATATGATGGAGACCTTGTTCACTGGTGGTTTTTGAGTGTTTGTAACCACCCAAGGGACCCCTTTTAATAATGAGACTAAAGGAGAACAAATACAAAAATATTTATTTTAGTTTTAACCATTTTTCTTGAAAACACTTTGAATTTATTGTGGATATGTGTGAGAGATGGTTTCTTGATTTTGGTGAAACTTGGTGTGAGTGTTCTTAATCACCCAAGGATGAACTTCAATTATAATCAGAAAAATCTTTAATTTACCAAGAACTCTTGTCAACCTCCCGGACAAATTGGCTGCCATTATGTATGTGGGCGTATGATGATATATGACGATTTGTTTATTTATTCAATGTTTCAGTGGATAATGGATGCACTAGTATGTAATGGTTTAGGTATATATCTAGGTATGAAAACATTACGATACTTAAAGATGAAGCCATATCATTGGAGAAGTATGTGGAATATGCCAACATATAAGTTAGTACACTCCTATTTGTATCAATCCTTAAGATTTTCATTCCAATTTTCCAATCAGTGATGCATATCTTTCAAGCCTGATCTGTAATAAATACTTTTTAGTCCAAACAGAGACACTTCAAAAGTTAGGAGATTAAAAGAATTTGCCTAAGTTCCTTGTTGTCATTTATGTGAATAATATACTTTGTGTTTGTTGTTTTTGTTTTGTATTGTATTTTTGTATTGTATTTTTGCTATTTGTAAAAATTTTGTGCACTTAGAGTTAGAGTGCGAATAAATTATTTATTATTATTATTGCTTTCTCTCAAGCCCAATCTGGGGTGGAAATGTAGCTGTATATGGAATGATAATAAATCTTCGCAATTTTTAGTTTCAAGGGAGACTACTATAATTTCATACATTACTTAAAAAGGAAAATAGGCTGGAGCGCACAATGTCAAAAATAACATCTTTCATTTTCTGTATTTATATTTCAGAGGTATGTTGACAAGGGTGGCAGCTCAATTCACACCCTATAGTTGGACAGAGTTTGATTGGAGGCCTGTTTCAAGTTTAAGTCGATGGTTGTCTATGTTAGCATTAATAGCTATAGTAAGTCATAGAATATTTTTTCCTTTTGTTATTGACCTCTCATTGTATTGAAATTCCAAGAACAATAGTTGTATGACAATTAATTTTTTTTCAACTGACTTACATGATGTGTTGCAAAGAAAGCGTTAAGCATCAGCCATATATTTTGTCTTCATGCTCCTGTTCATGTGCTGAAAGTCTTAATTTAGTTATTAATATACTCCATTTTCAAGCTGTCTTTAAGGCAAAATAGCAAAACAATATTAATATAAATACAGTGAAACCTGGCTATAACGAATCATACGGGACCGAACAAATTAGTTCGTTATAGCCGAAATTCGTTATATCATTTTCTATGTCCGCCATCTTGGATAAAGTCAAAATTACCCATACCATCCCAAAGAAAAAGAACGATCGCAGTTTTAAACAGTACTAAACTTATAGCACATAATTTATTGCAAATTCACAAATATTATAATCATGCATTTTCGTAGCGTCAACAAATGATGACAACTTCATTGTCTACGATTTCTTCTTCGTCATCAGATTCTGGGATGGTGTCATTTTTCACCGACGTTACTTCTCGACTCTCTACAATTTCATTGTCGCTCGGTCTGTCCGGTGTAATAATATCTTTGTCGGCTTTTAAAAATTCGTCCTGGCTGACGGTATCTGGTGTATCTGTAGATTTGTTCACCTAAAGGCATGTCGTCATTTTCGTCATCGGATTCGGAATGTTATGTGTTTTTGTACGTAGCCATGATGTTGAGAATCGCATGACACTTGAAGATTGTGATCGTTATTTATGATTGCACCGTATGTTTATTGTTTTGGCCGGTAAAAAAAATTAATATCTTGCTACTGTGGGTGAACAGATGAGGACAAAAGGATTATACAAAATGTCAATTAAGTTTAATTGATAAATAATAATTGATATGTTACAATGTGGGAGTCGGGAGGTGTGAAATTGTGTGAAATTTATTGCCATGGTAATAACCATTAATTTTGGTATACAGGGTGTCAATTTTTGTTCGTTTTTTGTTGCACTGAAAATATCGTGACTTTTAAAGTTGTTCGTTATTACCAGTTTTTTGGTATAGGCATGTTCGTTATAAGTGAGGACCACTGTATGACAATATATAATTATCAACTGTTTGTTCAATGACCTACTCTTGCTTAATCATAATATAAAGAAAATTTAAACAATGTATTTTGATATCGGTATTTTCTTTTCTTCAGTTTTTGTTAGCAGAATTAAACACATTTTATTTAAAATTTGCTCTGTGGATTCCACCAGAACATTGGTTATGCCTCAGCAGATTGGTTTTCTTTTTATTTATGGGTGCTGCTGCCATGAGAGAAACATTTCAGTTCCTTGATGATCCGTAAGTAAATTATTTTATATACTAAAATCTGTATTCATTCATAATAATTATGTTATGTAAATTTCTATTATTTTCTTTTGTATATATGGCAAATTTATTTATTGATATACAATATTTGCTTCAACTTATATTATTTAAAGATTTTTTAGTTCAAGAAATCTCTTGAATATTACTTTAATTCATTCTCTATATTTACCCCTTTGCCTTTATAACTTAGTGCTCATGTATTCTTTGTTTTTCAGTAATTGTAAAAAGTTTGGACGTCAATCATGGTTGATAATTGCTATCATTATCACAGAATTTTTAATTATAGCTAAATTTGATTGGAAGACTATCAGTAAGCCCCTCCCACGACCAGTAGCTGCATTTTGGTTGGTTGGTTTATGTGGTCTTGTTATTTATACTATATGGAAATTTTATATTAAACGAGATGTTAAAAATGATATCCCAGAAAAAATTATCAACAATAATACTGCTGATATGCCATTGAATAAAAATACTCAGCATTCCAATTCAAATAATAATACTGTACGATCTCGACACCGTAATGGTGTCAAACATTGAACTATTACCGGTCTATACATTTGGTCAGATTGTCAAACTCTATCTTACTAATGATTTGATTCTATGTGGCCTTGAAGTACAAAAATTAATATAGAATTCTGATTTTGATGATTTTCCACATCTTAAGGAATTGTGGTAGCAATGTACATTTCTTAATTAAATTATTTAGTAAATATTTTTCCATTATTCTTAAATGTGTAAACAGTTTGTAAACTAAGACGAAAATATGTTAATTTTTTGGAGATTATTATTATTCTAATTCGAATAGAAAGATGTGTCTTAATAGTAGTCTGGGGCCGATTCCATGGTAATGACATTTTGAAGTATGTCTTTCCTTTCTAATACTTCATTAGATTATAAACAGAAGAATATTATAATAATATTATAAGAGAGAGTAAAAACTAATGACAATCTGACTATGTATGCAGTCCCTATAATTTTACTCTTTATGTCAATTTATTTGTTCATTTAATATTTCTTGTCGAATCAGATAATAGGTGATTTCATTCTAATATTTCATACATATTATAATAACTGTATATTAGTTCTGTATTTTATGAGATTTCAGAGTCATTTCTTTCTATAATTGAAAATTTTTCATTGATATCACTAATTTTGCCAGTTCAGAATAGTTTATTTGCTATATATTGATAAGCTAACAGAGATTGTGCTGAAAATTGAAAAATTGATGCTATCAGTGTCCTTAATACACACAAAACTTAATCCTTTTTATAATACCATTTATTAGATATTCTATTATACAAACAACTATTCACTTGATATGGAATTGTTAAAAGTAGTGAGCTGCAACTAATAAGTTATATTTTATAAATCTATACCATCCATATCATAAAATAATCATAGGAATATTATAATTAATAGTGTGGATTTTTTTAATTGATATATTTTATTTAATTTATATTTTCTATTCTTTTCTTTCTTTCATTACTTTGTTTCTTTGATCCCTGAAATCAAGATCATGGTATTGGGTTTTGGCATTAATGTTTTTTTTTAAATTGCCATACAAAACATACATGGGCGTCAGTCATAACCATTTTGAGTCTTGACTTCAAATCATATTAACAGGCTCAGAAACGGCCTTGATTATGCTTTGGTGTGATTTGTAGATATAATATTCTCTTTTTGAAAGTAGAAAATGGTTGTGAGCTATGTCATGACGTGTTATGTCCATGTAGCAGCATTCAATATTAGCTTAAAAATCTGGACATCTGGATTGGCAAAGACTGAAGTTGACTTTGTATTGCTTGTTAATTTCTGCTACAAGAATTTTGAATTTTTATATGTATCTGTATTTTCCATTAAATATACAGGTTATTGCTTTAAGCTATTTGAAATCGGTGGTTTTGTTAATTCATAATAATGTAATTATTTATGAATATTTATTAGACTACTAATGCCATATTTGCCTCAAGAAATGTTTGTTTTGTAACAGATTATTTTGTAAATGTGGAGATGATGTTATTTGAGGATCTTTTTTATCGAATGTAAAGATTATTTTGTTATTACTGTGTGTGGCTTGCATCAATTATTTTTATATGAATGTTTAAATCAAAAATATTTTGTTAGGAACTTATAGTTATATGGGTAGAAAAACTCACAAAATCACCACTTAGATCATTCTCTTTGGTCTTAATCATTATCATAAAAAATACATTCACTTCATCGTCAACATTAAATCAAAAGACTGCCAAAATTCTCCGTCTGTTTGTGCTTTTGATAGATAAATTTAAGCTTTGCAAAGAAAGTAAAATCTTACTTCTTATGTAATTAATTCTCAACTTTGTGGCACTGAGCATTTCTTATGGGAAGGTATGTTTATAGGGGAAGTGTTCAAAATTTGTATGATCAAACAGGTATCATGAATCCATCAGTTTGAGCCAAAAACGGAACACACTAATTTTGTTGAAATTTTTCTTACAAACCATGTAATTTGATGTTGTCTAAAGTATTTAATCTTTGATTAAAACATTAGTTAGATTGAATTATTAATTTAAATGTGCAGGTTATATAAAATAGTAGTATGTACATGTACTGATATAACTGTATTCCTTTGACACAAAAAAAACCACCCCTTAAAAAAACATTGATATATAAAAAATATATTTTCTCGAGTAGTCCGACTAGTATATATTTTCCTACCTTATGTACAAATATCAATGTTATTTATTGCTTTATATTTGCTGAAAATTAACTTATTTGGTCACGTTAGTGATGTTTTTCATGAATTTTCACAGTTATTGAAGATCAATGTGGAAATTTTTCATTTGGATTTAAATTTACTTTATTTAGTCTTTTTCTTATAAATTGATCTGAAATTTGATATGTCAAATACTTGTAATATATCAGGTGTGTTTTAAAAATTTATTTTTAATCAAAGTAAATTACTGAAGCCATGGTAGTAAACTGTTGTAAGATACTTATCATTAGTTTATTGAAAAAATTTTAACTGAAGATAGTTTATATCTGTCAGTGTTAGAACTATATTTTTATTAACTTATTTTGCTAATGTCTTAATTCCATCCATTTTTTTCTGAGCTCAGTTTGTGTTAAAAGTTATATTTGTATTATCATCACAGATACTACTTTTCAGTACATTGCACCACGTCACATATTGTCAAACGTTTCAGTTTGTACACAATGTAATAAACACAACCATTGATAAATCATAATTTAGAATTGCATAATTCCATGAAATTGTAGCTCACAAGCTTCCATTTCTATTTTGTCGTAAAACAATTTACTCTGTTTCAAAAATTATTTATCTTGGTTGAAGGGTAAAGGCTTAGAAAGTTACTGATGAATGTCCTTTGAAATTTTATATTCCAAAGTCATTTACTAATTGTAGTTTTGGTAGGGCTTTATTAATATTATTATTAATATTGAATATATCTCTTTTCTCAAACATAATATGGAGCATGTTGCCAATTAATTATCTATTAGTGTTTGGTGGTTCAAGTATATTTATAAAGTGTTTTGTTGTTCTTTAAACTGCTGGCTTTCAATTGCTCAATGTTTTTATACACCTACATTGTAATGTGGTCGTATATAATTGCTGTCTCCTCTGTCCTTCAGTCAGTCCACAAATAGCTTGTAAAGGTGATAGATGCTACAGTTTTGGTGGGATTTAAATAAAATTTTGTGTGATCATTTCAAGGATAGTTTAGATTTGACTATTTTTTAATGAATTGTTTTTGAGTTATTGACTGTGACTTGGTAAAAAAGTGTCATATATTTTCTTGTGATCATATATAACCAAAAAATCTTTGTCAATTTGGAATTTGACAATTATTTAATCATTTTTTGAGTAATTGCCCTGACTATTTTTTCATGTGATTCTAGTGAAACATTTAAATTATGTTAAAATATCTTGGACTATTAAGATATTTGGTACAATTTGACACAACTGCCCTTGATATACTGAAAATTTATGAGGGAAGTGGGTGTATCTTGCTCGGCAACCGCTTGTAATTTGTTGAATTATATCTTCATATGATTATGTAAATTATATCTTCATATGATTATGTCTTCATATGTCTTCATGTGTCTATATTGTAAACATTAAGTCTAATATAAAACAATATGTTTTGAAATGTTAACAGTGTGTCTGATTATGTAATTAGTTGCTAAAATGATTTAACATATTGTTTACATCTATAAATCCAATGTTTTCATAATCAAACATCAAACATTAGATTTGTAGATATAAACACTTGATATAAATTAATGTAAGCAAATAAAAATATGTGTGATTTGTCTTGAAACTTATGTGGTTTTAAACTTTGAGTTAAATTCATGTACTTATATGTATTTTGATTCTTTACTTCTTTTGATTCTTTACACCTATATGACTTGACAATATTTGAAGCATTTTAAATTTTATCATTTTTCAAATCTCTTGAATTTGTTAAAAAAAAAATCAAATTTTATATGATTTTTCAAATCGCTTCTGTGCAATTTTTGATAAATCAGTTTTTGTTAATTTCTTGACTTGACAAAGCTTGTTAAATTAAGAAATTTCAAATAAAATTTGTTATATTGTTATTAAACAAAATTAAAAAGGTTTTTTTTCAAATACTAATTTGCAGGTGGTTATGTGATAGTTGGTTACTGTTAATATGTTCTTATTGGACTTTTGATTACTGGTTACTTGACAATATTTGTCAAATTTGTTGGTTGTTTTCAAATATTCAAGTATATTCTTTGTATCTCACTGTAATTAGCTGCCATTTAAATTTTGAATGATGATTTGTTCATATTGACTGCTCGACTGATTCCATTTAATTTAATTGTAATTAATAATTATGAACATTTTTTTCAGGATATATTAGGGATCTACAAAGATGTTTCAGACATATGTATATCTGGGTAACATATACTGACTATTTGCACCTTTAACTGTTGTTTCTGTAATAATATTTAAACTTGACACTGTAACAAAATTTTCCCAAACCAAACGGTTTACATATAGTCTAATTTGCAGGCATCAATCTCGAAATAAAAATAGTACAAAGGAATTAATAAATTTATCCCAGATATATAGTCTAAGACAACTCTTTTATATCCATCTACCATTATTCGGTTGTATAATTTGAAAATAATGCTTTGTTTATAGCTGACAAGTGAATTATTCTAACAAATTTGTTTAATGAAATACAAGTCTGAAAAGCATAATCTAATAATCTAATCATAATTTCTTTCTCCCATGGCAAAAGAATTCAGATATTATGGGATATGGAATTTAAAGCAACATCATTTTGTGGAAAATATTTTTATAATATATACAGGTTTTTATATGCTATAACCTGAAAATGAATGCTATATTTTGTGTAAACGTTTCATATTTTACATCATGTCCATAGGTCAGAAATAATACAATTATCATAGCCTTTATTTTTAGGGTTAGGTATAATTGTCTTAAAGCGCCGTGGTTGCGGACATCCAGCTGAAATATACTTTAAAATATATCAGAAGAAAGAAACATAGAATAATGCTAAGTGCCTCAAACCAAACGTTCGCCATTTTTCTTTTCTATGCTATTATTAATTGTTTGTAATTTTCGAAGTTTACCTGTAGTCTTGAAATGATGTTAATTGTTATTAAAAAAAGTATGCTATTTTAATTGTGTTAATGTTTTGTGATAGATTAATTGTACCTCTTTTATTATTCCTGAAGCATGAGAGAGTCTTCTAGAAAGTTTATTAAACATTGGAAAGAGTCTGACAAGTAACCTTACTTTATAGAACGTTTCTAAGAGTCCTGACTAGTAACTTTACTGAACTGCATCTGAATTATACCGACAAGAAATCCTTTCTATAACGTTAGAAAGAGTCTGACAAGTAACCTTACTTTATTGAGCATTGGGAAGAACCTAGGAAGTAACCTTTCCTTAATCGAACATTGAAAAGCAACCTTACTTTATGAATAGTGGAACGTGTTACTCTGTGAAGTAAGCCTACCTTATAAAACGGTGGTCAAAGCCTAGCAAGTTATCTTTAATAAAACATTGGAAAGTAACCTTACTCAATAGAAAAGAGCCTGACGTGTAACTTTACTTTATAAAACATTAGAAAGTAACATTATAGAACATTGCATGGGTAAAACTGACAAATAATCCAACCTAACAGAGCATTGGAAAGAACAGGACAAGTGAACCCTACAAGGCCTACTTTATACTTCATAGAACAAATGAAAGAGTCTGAAAATTTTTACTTTATCGCAACTTGAAAGAGCCTGACAAACAACCTCATTATAAAGGACATTGGAAAGAGCCTGACAAATAATCTTACTTTATAGAACATTGGAAAGTGTCTGACAGTCTTTAACCTTATTTTATATACCGGTAACATAATAATTGAAAGAGCCTGACAATTAGCCTTTATAGAACATATAAAAGAGCCTGATAAGTAACGTTACTTTAAAGAACATTGGAAATGAAATGAATGGAGTTTTACGTCCTTCTCTTCTGCACCTTATGGTCTAATGAATACGGGATATAGAAAAGAAATATCTGAAAGTGTTATTGTCGATTCAAAAGAAACTTCGAAGAGTCATGGAAATTTCAATAAGAAATAAGAAGCGCCTAAATGATTTATTAGAAATAGATCATTAAAAAACTCTTAAAAAACGTATTTTGGAGAGACATTTAAAAAATCTCATTATTTTCATCATTTCAAAGGTATTTCAAAACATATAAAAAGTAAACACGTAATACAGTCAGCATAAATCAATAGCAAATGGCTATAATAATAAATTTTTTTTAAAGCATCTCAAATATTTCAAACATAAATTTATGTGACATCTCAAAAAGTCATACGACATCAAAGCATCAGCAAAAGTGTAATATTGGTCATATAGGAAGCATCTTCAAGCAGAAATTTACAAGGAATCTTACGGAATGAGTAATGAAGAAAATATCTTCAGCATGTCGTTATAGATTCGTTTCACATGAGATTCTTTGTCGGGCGCCAAATAGTAGAGGTGGGGCATGGAGTTCTGTATCTCCCTGGCATTTGTGATAAATGGGCAGCAGCAGTAGGGGATGGGAGATGAATGATGGGCGCTTGTGGATGGTTGATTAGTTGTAATGTTAGTTGGCAGCTGGGGATAATCAGGTTATTTGTTTTGATATTGTGTTCCTTGTTATTTAGTAGCGTGTTGGCTGAATTGTGGTGTCTGCTTGTCTCTTGTTTGTTGTGTGGGTGTGTATTCATGGAGTTTTTCTGATGATTATAAATTTATCTTCTTGCTATCAAGTCTGAAAATATAAAAATCTGTGTGTATACCCATAACCACAACCACCTTATTGTGTATTGGATGTAATTCTGGTCCATGTAAAATAAAGACTTTATTACTATTATAATTAATTCATCAAGAATTAGAAAAAGAAAATCTGTAATTTCAATTTACAAATCAAAAGTGTATAAATATGGCATAGTTCATTTAAATTTTTTACGAGGAATCAGAAAATGTCTAATAATTTTAATTTTTGCAAGCATCAAAGAGATTTCGTAAACGTCAATATACTTCGAATCAGAATGAAGTAGTTAAATGTTCATACAAAACATTTAGATACGTAAGTTTGAATGACACCATCTAAATAATGAAAACTTTCTATGTGGTATGCATATCTAAGTGGATGTACAATCCTTAAATTGATCCATCCCAACCCCACCTTAACTTGGCGTTAGGGTGTATTGAGACGAGTCTCAATGAAAGCACTGGCCTAGGTCACAGAGCAATATAGATAAGCTTATTGGTGTGAATGTTTGAGGAAGTAAGATGAAATGATAACTTGTTGTGAAACTGTCGTCGTTCCTATTTCTGACTATCTCATAAATTATAAGATAGTTTATGATCGGGTTGGTGTAAAATTCCCGAACCGTCTGAATTGTCCAAAGGCATTTTTTACATATTTGGAAATGTCAATGAGTGAATTTGTTTTTAACGAATATAACCATAGTTTCTAATTTTATTCGTTTACTGGAAATTTAATTCGCTTATTTTATAATAACGCTGGCTATCATTTGATATGCTCTAATTACAAATATAAAAGAAAAGATAATCAGATACACATGTATAGAATGGACAGATCTAGTAAATGACCGCAAAAGATTTACACTAGCACATTATGTATGGGATGACATCAAAATACATACACATTCATATGAAGAAGAACAAAAAGTATAATAGCCAAAAGATCAGTTAGCTGACCCTACTATATTTTATGTTCTTATTTTTTTGTTCAGGGGGCGGTAGAATTTATGCTCAAGACCATTTTAATTCAAGTTCCGGCCAAAAAAGAATTAATGTTGAAACAATATTATATGGTATATCCGTGGGAAAAGGGTGATTAAATATTACTTTAGTAATTGAATCATAGAGAATAGTACACAATTGTAAAGAGTCAAGATAATTATTTGTAAATAAGCCTATAGTTGGTCAAAATTTAATGTAAATGAACATGAAAATTGAGAAATACGACAGCGAAGTACATGATAGGAATAAATTTGTGGGTAGGAAACTTAGTTACGAAATGAATACCTGTATGGAAGTTATCTTACACCAATGAAAGATTATTAAGAGTCAATGCAAAAGTTTTAAAATCTGATGCTGATTTGAATTTCTTCTCTGGACCATTCTCTTGTAATTCCGAGATTGGAGCATTGTAATAAAGTCAAAGATGTCCAGAACAATAACTAAATATTAAGCAACTGCTGTCGTCCTCTTTCCCACGGGCACTATGAGAGTTGCTAATAGAAGTTGATATTGTCCCGCCAAGCCACATGTTATGCAGTGGCCGTGTCAATGTGCATACAAAAAGGGATAGAGGGAAAAAAGACATAGTTTGTATCCCAAATTATTCCCCCACTTATACTTACTTATAATATATTTTGTGTCAAACCAATTACATGTATATCTTTTTAACGTTTTCGCTTACGATGCTTTTATCCATCTTCTGCCCAGATTCTTCATAGTTTTCAGTTAACTGTCGTTAAATATCGTTTAAAGATCTATAGACGTTAATTGAGAGAGGTGAATTATTCTAAGATACACTCATCTCCACAGCATATTGGTCATTAATATTTTGAATTCTTTCATTTTTCAACTTTTGACAGTGAACCTTTTAATGTTTGTAAACAAATCAACGTAAATTCCTATATTATGTTTAAAATAATTTTGACAAGTAAAATATGATGAGTTCTCTCATCTCGGATTTGAACAAATCTTAAACATGACAGTTAACATGCTTAAATTTTTAAACTGAAACTAATGTGAAGCAAGTGTGGGTAAATTGAAATAGGCATAGATTAATGTTTTCTTGACTGATATTTGACAAATTTTGTTTTCCTCTAGAGATGATATCAGATAAATTATGTACGGTATATGACAGATAATGAAATATTAATAGATAAATAACGACAAATCTATTATAAGCTCGAATATCGAGAATATAGAGCTTAATTTGGTATCGAAGCAATAAGTGATTTCCATTTGGAAGTTGATCAAAGACAATCAAAATCTGAGGAAATCTCCCATACCGTCTTTATTTTAATTCCAGCTCACCTTAAGTCCATTTATTTTGAAGTTGACGTCAAAGCAATGAGCCTATGATGATTGACGCCACTCCAAACCACGCGACAACTTGAATATGTATTTCACTTTTTAAACACAAATCAACTATTTTTAAACATAGGTTTTCCTTAAATCTAGGGTTCAATAAGGAAGCAGCGAAAACAACCTGGTTGAGGTGACAGCAATCCGGTGACCTGACATGACCCTTGGGGATGGATGTATTGTGCGGAGGGGTTGTATACTATATAAAAAGCAGAGCAGGCAATATGCAAATCATTACATCTTAAAGATTTAAAGACTGTATTTCGAGAAATATTAATAGGAATTAAATCAAGGTAAGACAAAGTTAAGAATTTTTTTATTTTTTCATTTTTTGATACTTTTTCTTAAAATATAGAATATGAATATCTACAAAAACTATCCAGCTACTAGAAGGGATAAAGGATCTTTTGAAATTTTGCAAATTTAAGTCTAAAAATATCCAGATAATTTAGCCAAATATATATTTGTTTCTAGATCAATATGGTTTTCAAGTTATTCTTAGCCTCCCTGTTGGCTCTGACAGTTCCAGTTTATTCAGATGAAGCTCCCATCTCCTCTAGCATAGGTTGGTACAGTTTTAAATATTAATTAAAGTCAAGGAAATTTTCAATCCATGATTGGTGTATCTCACAGAACGTCCTGGAAATAATCCTTATTAACCTGTTTACAACTAAACTGAACATTTGTTTTGAATTTAGTAAGTTAGCATACCTGCGAGGATTTGATAAACAAAAAATCGTTTTCGTTTCAGAATGTAAAAACTTGTTGGATGTTGTCGTTGTCGTAGACGGATCAGACAGTATCGCTGCCGATGATTTCGTCACATTAAAGTTAGCTCTAGAATCACTTGTCTTGGATCTCAACGTACGACCTGATAACACACGATTTGGAGTAGTTCTCTACAGTTCTAACATTGCTGGTAGAATTGATATCAGTGGAAACGCTGGCCACATCATCTCAGGAATCAAAGCTCTGACTCACCCCAGAGATGGTACCAACACTGCTCTTGCTATTGCTGAAATGAACGAAATGGTTGCCAGTCAGAGACGACCCGGTGTTCCAGTTGTTGGTGTTGTCATCACTGACGGCATCTCTAAAGATACTGTTGCAACTGCCAAACAAGCAGCAATTGCCAGAAACCACGGAATTAACATGTTCGCTTTTGGTGTTGGAATCAACGTAGATGCCGATGAATTGAAATCCATTGCTTCTAATGATGAACAAGTCTTAACCACAGCCAACTTCAACCAACTTGGATCTCTTTTATCCAATTTCATACAGGTTGTTTGTCCAAGTAAGTTACCTTCAAATTAGCGTTGACCATCATTGACATGCAAAAAATAATGGGTAGGCCTACCTCCAATCGTTGTTTTATAGATTCTATTGAAATTAGTTGATTCCGATGTGCTGTAAAACTTGATTGCCCCGAAAACAAATTTCCTCTCAATGTTATCAAAATTTACCTCTTTTAAGTTATCAGTCGATATAATAATTATTAAATTTATTAATAAAGCTACTACAACAAGCACTACGACCACCACAACCACGACACCACCTCCAACAACTACCACAACAGTACCAACAACCACTACCACAGTCAAACCAGATCCATGTTCCAACTGCAAAATGTCCAATGGCATCGGTTACAATTCTCACCCTACCGACTGTGATAAATACTTCCAATGTGAATTTGGTTTAGAAGGTTTGATCAATTCTGTTGTTCGTCAATGTGGACAAGGATTATTCTGGGATCAAGATCTCCTAACCTGTAACTACCCTGAAACTGTTCAATGTCGTGCCGGTAAGTTAACAAATTTTCAATCTAAAATGCTTTTTTCGCTTTGCCGTAGTAGTAACGCAACACCACATTTCACTTCATTTCTTTATTGCTACAAATTCCACTTGTATTTCTCTCTTTCAGACCCTTGTCAAAACTACCACATATCAAGCTACAAAAACGCTGGAAATTGTCGTGAATATTATTCCTGCTTGAATGGTACCTCCGTTCCAGAATGTTGCAAGAAAGGATTTGCTTATGTATCCGGTCAATGTGTTCCAAGCTACAACTGTAATGCTCATTGCAAAGGAGATTATATAAACCCAGGTAAGTTTAAAGTATTACTGTATTTTATCTGTATTCTGTTTACCATCGAAGGTTAAATTCCTATAATGCTTGAATATTCTTCTTTCACTTGGTCGTTATTATAGTGACTCGTTAGCGCATTTTATTTGTAGTTGCCATGGTTTGACTTGTTTTTTTTTCTTTCAAGATTGTGAAATGAGAGCAGTGAGTGATGATATCAGCTCATATGAACAATTTGTTAGTGGTGTAGGATGGGTCAGAAGACCATGTGCACCAGGAAGTGCTTTCAGTCCAGTTGAATGTCGTTGTACCGTCTTTACTGATACATTACCCTTCAAACCTCTAGGTGAGTCAGCTAACTCATGTCAAGGTGACAAAATTGACAAAACAACGGTAACATACAGATTTTGCATACAAAATGTGGTCGGTGTAAGAACGGGCGGGCGGCGTTATTTTCCATACATGTGTATTTCTATTTTTCATTATTTTAAGTCAGATTAGTCCAAACCAATATTGATAATACATTATTTTTTAAAGTTTTTAAAGTGATAAATTTTGTTTTGTTTTTAGAATGTAAAGCAGAGATCTATATTCCTTTCGATGATGATGTAGCTATCGACAAATCTGGAAACGGAAATTATGTAGAAAATGAAGGTGTTTTCGTTATCGGGGGCAAGGGTTATTTCAATGGTACCAGTGGGTTGAGAATTCCTAGATTTTCAAATATCGAATTCGGATCTAAGGTATTAATCACCATGAGATACAAGGCAGAAAGTATATATGGATCACAGGGCCTGATATCTAACGGAGACTGTGGCAAACCTGGATCTCTCCTTATCGCCATTGACAACACCAACACCTTATTTGGACTCCAGACGGTTTCCGGTACTGCTGGTATTGTAACCATTCCCAATGCTGTAAGTTTGTTTTCTTCTGGTACAAGATCAATTTATCAACAATCACGGGCTGTTAGAATTTGTGATAAATATGGATGGGGTTACTTTCTTTCTACAGTGACTGTTCCGTTCACAATCGAATGAAAAAAATCCAGAAGTTGGCAAAGCATCATGGTCGCCAGAATTGCTAAAGCTGTAATAATATCAACATTAATTACAGATGACGACGATGACAACTATTAATTACTAAACTGCTAATGTAGCCTCCAGTTAGATCTGATCACATTATACTCGTGTATCTTGCGTGTAGCTAGTTATGTTGTTACGTAACGCCATTAATATACAAACACCTGTGTGAATTGTAAGCACAGAGTATGCACATTTTTACCGTTACGTGTGGCCGCCATCATGCTGTGCTGGCTGTTCCTCCTTTAAACGGCACAGTCAGGACAGTTTCTGCACACTGTGTTCGCGCATTCGATTGTTGTTCCGACTGTTTGGGACGTTCAGGACAGCAAATCTAACGGGCCCTATTTTCACAAAGTTGTTTTTATCCATTGTTAATTTTATGATTGTAAATATACTTTTTCAGAATGGATGGAATGAGATCTTCTATCAGGTTGAAGGTGACGTATTAACTGGAAGTGTTAATAATAATGCTGCACACAAGACCATTGATGGTAAGACTCGATCTGTGTATTTTTCTCATCGTTGCTAGTTTTGATTTCCACCATAATGTGCAATGCAAAATATTGTTTGGTAAATCCCTCGATTTCAGATCAAAATTACTTATGATTTCTTAAATTGCTACCATTTACTGTAAAAAGTCATTTAACTAGTATTAACCCTTTTCTGTGTTATAGGTGCCATTAAGAGAAGTCAATGTGCTCTTCAAGTAGGACGTGCAACTCATCTCTCAAACTTCAGAGGATACGTCGATGAGGTAAAGATTTTTTGACTCAATGAGCATTGTTGGTAAAGATTCATGCCATTTCGATTTGAAAATCGATGACGTATTAACCACTGTCTGGAACACGTTGGTTTGCTGCATATTAAACAGCAAAGGCTCCTTTCTAACCTCTGTACGTGTATCACGAGCGATGAAGGGCAACCATTCCGATATTTCGCTGGCATATGTGGATTCTGTTATAAGAGAAATACTTGACTTAATTGTGGTATATAAAGAAGTCTCCTCGAAAAATATCAGAAGCTCTTTGTGTCAATTTACCGAACAAAATATGGCACTGAGGATATGGTAACTTGCTGAATAAACTGTATGTTTCGATCTGTTTCTAATATATTTAATTGTATTCGTCTATTCATAGTTATTTTTTTGTATTTCAGCTGACGGTGTATCTCTGTTAAAATCTACCATCCAGTACCGACCGACCATATATCACTGATTATGCCCCTTTATTTTTTATTGTAAATGAGAGATTATTATTTCGGTTTTAAAGTATTCTTTTCGATTCCACTTAGTATATAAGAAGTATCCAATCAGTTCTAAGCTTACATTATATATTTAAGTTCGTAATATTTAATTAAAATTTTGAAGCTCGCCTTTAATCAGTGATAGTCATAAATAAAAGTACCAAATATATAAATAATTGTGATATATTTGTAAAGAAATGTCTCTATGTGATATTGTTAGAAACTAAATATATAAGTGTTTGTCAAAGTTTTATTTATGTATTTTCTAATATTTATTTATTACCAGTCTATCGTTACTCCAACAAGCTCATGTTTTTAAAATTAAATTGTAGACATTACAGTTTTTGAGTTTTCATTTTGAAATAATACTGATAGCTGATATCCATGGGAACAGCAAATATTTTGTCTTGGTGTGGCTCTGGTACCAATTATATCATCTTGCGCAATATACGGGACATGTAACGCGTCTGTTATATGCAAATAAATATTCTCAATTGAGTCGTGATTAGGTGATATGAACCTACCACTTTCTCTGGACAACGTCTTCCTCAAGAATCAATCTTTGAAGGGATAATAGGTCTTAGAATGAACATTAAATTTGAATATTTAAAACTTGGACAATAAGAGCTCTATTCATCAGTAAATAGACCTTCAACCATAAATAACATAAAAAAATAAATAAATATCCAAAAAACTTAGTAATCATCCATAAATATGCATTTGATTATTGAAAACGCTAAATAAATTGATTAAAAAAATGACCCATTTTGTGAGTTTTCCAGATTTTCAGGGATTCTGTTACTTCATGACACTTGATGAATATATACTCATATTGGCCATTCTTGAGAACTAAAATTTTATGTTCATGCTAAGACGCAGTATATCCATTTAAGTGGGGACAAACATGCAGATGCCTAAAAGCAGTATTCTTTGATATACAGATAGCTGTACTTGCATGAACATGTTTTCGTTGATTTAACACTCTGATCTGCGAATCAAATCAAATTGTAGATTGTGTTCATGACAATTTTTCCAATTATGCAACATTTGGTCTCGACAGTTGTAAATTAGTTTGAAAGGAGAAAGAAAAGAAGGTATAGCTATCTAACCAGCTTCGTAGTACTGTTAATCAGAACATTGGCTGAGAGTACTTCGCATGTTCTGCTTCCTCACTCTCTTTTACTGTTGTTCTTTCTATCTATGTCTGCTGCTTATCTGCATCTCTATACTATCTCTTGTGATACACTGTTATTGGCCAAGTTTGAGTGAAATTAAAAATTTATGTTCATTCTAAGAACTATTATTTCTTTAACATAATCCTTTCTTCGTATTCATCCTTTCCATTTCCTTATCTCTCTTTTACTCTTCCTAACTCTCACACTTTCTGTGGGTGTCGCGGTGGCTCAGTGAGTTAGGTACTTGCTCGCTAACTTTGAGGTTCAGGGTTCAATCCCGACAAAAGTCGAGATGATCATTCGGATATTTCAACCCGGTTTCTCCCTGTCAGTGATGCACGTCGAATTCAGAATGAATCAATGCTAACGTAATTCATTAGTATATTTAGTTCTTGAATTGTTAAATAATAAAATATTCAATATTTCTAGAATCATTACACGATGGTTAATGGACCTTGTTAATTAAAAAATCTTGTTTTTTTGATAAAATCGATAAATACATCTAAGTACATGATATACCACTAAAAACTGACCTGGGAAACTTAACAAATGATTGACACATTGCTTCTATGAAGTAATTTCGGTTGTTTAGGTCCACCATTTCAAACAAGTACAAACATGAGCAACAACTATTTTCCACCCATGGGTACGCTATGGTCGACTAGATTCAATCTTGTGTCAGGTTCTCCAGGATTCTGACAGTTTCTTAAAATCAACCTGGAATCATCTTTTGAAGGCACTCACAATTAACATGTATCTTATTCCATTTTATATTGCTTTTGTAATCAAGTGGCGAATCAATTTATATAACAAAACCATAACGAGAGCTGAGTACAGCACTATGCTTGCCTAAACATATTCCCCCATAGCTATTAGTATCTTAGTACTTCATACCTTTCGCCCGTGTTCACCCAGCTGCTTTTAGTAAATAGGCAAACTGTGAAATTTTTCAATCTTTTGTATTTTTGCTTGAAGATTTAAATAGTTTATTTTACTTAAAGCATCTAGTTTGATTTCATTGCAATTAGCTTGAAATCAAATTTGTAACTATTCCTTTGTTGTCCACATTAAACTTTCCGAGATATTTAAATTGAAAATATTTGATTTAAGATATTAATGCGGACTATTGTGCTACTTCTAATTAACTTACAGAAACAATCCAAACAGAATGATAATGTGTTTATTCACATATATAGAAAAAATATATATGCATAAACAAGATTTGTGAAAAAAGTAGAAAGAAAAATGCTAGACCGGTTAAAAGGTGTGATGTAACCAAATTGTATCGTCTGCCACCATTTGTATATAGTTACTTCCTTTTGAAATACATAGCATAGCCATACATTGATGTATTTTTGAAATTTGCATGTTACAATTTTGAAAAAACAAAATAGATAAATTTTCTGAGGGTTTAAATAACATAAACAGATTAATTTTTTTTCACTGCTATCTGACCTCGGTTTGAGAGTTCAAATGAACAGTTTTACCATCGTTGAAAAAAAAAGAAAAAAAAAGGAAACAAAGCGTGGAAATCGATACATCGATTGCCGCGCAATTGGAATACTGACTATATTTTTATATTTTTTACTTGTCGTAGAAGAAGTCATCTTAGTTCACCTAGACAGAACTAGTCAGTCATAGAGACACGAAACGAAATTAACCCTTTTGCACTCTTCATCAGATCAGACACCAGCTGAAAAGTAGTATCATTTGATTTCTATTACCAGATGATTGGACAAGAGAGCCATATCAAATGTAAATTGAATCATTGGGTTGATTTTTGTTTAAATACATCTCATTGGGCGAGAGATTAAGAATGGACAATTTTTTTTTCTACAAAGAAATAAATATACGTCATTGTCCATATAGCTAGAAAATAGACACACGATAACAGAAATATAAAATCACAGATCTTAGAAGTTAAAGAAGGCAAAACAAAATAAAAAGGAAAGAAAGAATTGAGGTTTAGTGAAATTCGACATTGATATACTTTCATTTCATTTTCAGAAAAAAAGTCGGTTTCAGAGATATAGTTTCATACGTTCCTAAATTCCACTTAAAATGATCTATGTCAGAGGGGACTGCGCTCAGATAAAATGGCGGTAAGAATAGTGCTAAAGAAGTTTAAAGTCAAAAGCAGTCATAACCAGAAGCCCTTTTGTTAATTAAATACACATAGAACGTTAAACCATTTTATTTCCCATTCTATTTTAATCCTTTAATGGAATATAAAAATAGAATGGAATTATTGAAAACAAAAACTTATATCAAAAACACATTTTTTATCTTGTAGGCTAAACATATCTGTTTTTAATTACACTAACTGATCCCATACATGAAGTATAAATATGGGGGATAGTCAGTAGCAGTGCCATCAACCTATAATGTGAGAAAATCCTGGATGCGTTCAATGCTTATTTTATGCTATTATCAAGGCACATCTTTGCTGTTGTTGTTGGTGTTGATAATGAAAACCTATACACTCAACTGCACGAGAACACAATCTAGCGCATTCTAGTTCGTTCACCATTTGGTGATATTTAGATTCCCATTGAAATGAGTAGTTAATATAGGAACTAAATACTTTCTGGATGACAGCTTGTTTACAATCTGAAACAGACAATTTTAACAGAAACTGTACAAGTATGTTGCTTCAATTTTTAATTTCCTATTAAACCCCTGGTATAGCCTAAGGATGTATCTTATGTGAATATTGTATTACGCGATGAGGTATTTCAACAATAACCCTGAAATGGAAGACAGGAAACATAACTAATGTTTAAATTATCTAAACTGTGTTCCGCAATAAATTGATAACGTAAGCTGCTTGTTAAGAAGGACCACGACATAATATTCAATTGCATTTCTGTGTTGGAAAAGAAAAATCTCACCAATTATACTGCACTCTTCTTGAAGAATTGCTTCGTCTCCTTCTAGAATGGTAACATTATCCACGTTCGTACTAGTTTCTGACGTATCTCCACTTCCAGATCCCGAGAACTCTTTTCCATCCCATATCGTAGTTTCTAGTGTCGTAGTTTCTTTATAACTAGGGGTAAATTCCGTCGTCCTATCGGATGATGATGTATCAACAGTTCCTAAACTTGTGACTGGCGTTGTTGAGTAGCTACTTCCCTGGATCCGGTAAGGTAAGTTATTGTGGAGCCTGGTTGTGGTGGAGCACTAGCTACTGTTGTTGATTCAGTTGATAATGAAGAGCCTGATGACCTTACCAACATGATCACGACTACAGCGATATAAAGGAACATCATACTGGAACTTGCAAATAAAATCATAATTGCACAGATAAAAACTTGACAACCAGTCAAATACCATGCAATCCAAAAACCAAGAAGATGAAACTATTTCACATAGAAAATAAGATAAACAATGTGATCTTAGCGATTTCAATTGAAATGAAGAAATAGCACAGTTAAATAGAATCTGATCCTTTATTGTCAATTTTCTGATATTGGTAAAGATTTAAGAAAATAAATGACCACTTATCTTGGCATTTACATCTATGTATAGTCAAGATTGAACAGTTGAGAGTTTTATGGTCACTTAACATATGGATAATTAATGAGCGATCAGAGATCACTGTCCGGTAAGGTAATCATTCTGTTAGTAACGACGGACAACCATGCCACTCCATCACCAAGTGGAGAACCAACTTAATTTTACTGTCGAAAACCAAAATATTACGTATTAGCTTAGTTTTAACAATCATCTTAAAAGGATTAAAGGTCTTAGCATGAACATAAAATTTTTGTTCCCAGGAAGGTCGATATGAGTGTATATTCATCAGGGAACTTACCTGATGCCATAAAGTAACAGAATCTCTTAAAATCTTGAAAACGCGCAAAACTAAGTCATTTTTTGAAAAACGCTTACTCAATTTATTAAGGCGTTCTTCAATAATCAAATGCATCTTTACGGTTAATTACTTATTTTTTTTAATTTATTTAATTGTTATTGATGGTAGTAGGTATTTTTACTGGTTGAATAGAGCTCTTACTAACCAAATTTAAAATTTTCAAATTTTATGTTCATTTTAAGACCTATTATCCCTTTAATACCATGTTTCCCAATTGGACAACGATCATTGATCCCAGTCATTGACACAAAATAACTTTAATAGTCTCAATTCTATTCATTATGATAATGGATCTATTGCATGTCTTTGTGAACATTCAATTCCCAGCTGGTATGGATATGGATTCATTAACCCAAAAAGAAGAAAATGAATAGACGCATAACCTTCATTAAAAACACTAATGGGTAATCAACTGGCAGTACAACCGATTACTCATGGCTGATTGTGAACAAGTATTTGATATTTATGAACCTATCATTTAACAATGTGTTCTTGATGATTGTAATTTTCTATCCGGTCATGCGTTCAATTTCGTGTCAATCCATTATATGTCAACTATTGCACTATTAACATATTCTGACCATGAGATATATAAAATACACATGCTATTATTGCATAATATTCTAAATATTATTGACTAATATGCTAAATTATTATGATGCAATGAACTGTTTTATAAGCAAAAACATTGCATTTCATGTGTAATTCATTTGAAATGTTGGATGCCATATTTTAAGGACAAACTTGATTAACAATGGTTAAGGGCATGACAAAGGAGTGCAAATTGTATCTACTAATATGGCCGATACAGCCGACGACCATTGATCACGATTTTCTATTTGAATAGGCCTCTTGGAGTGTTATTAGTGATAATTTCCCTAATTTAAAAAGATAATTTGAAATTACAACAACTTAATTCAATTCTATTCTTGTATAGAAACATGAAGAACATGATTATACGCAAGTTATAGAACTAGTAATGATAAATTGAAGAAATAAAATAAATGCAATATATTTGAATAATATAATCAAATCAGCATAAAACGGGTTAATTCAGAATAACAATTGCACACTGAAACTTGACCGAAATATGAATCAGGAAAAAGTATAATTATCTCAAAAGAAGGGTCAAAGTTGAAGGGTCAATTTGGGAAAGGAGCGAAACAAGGGGACATGTGGGAAAGGGTCAAAATAGCAAGGGGCTATATTTAAATGGGTTGAGACAGATGGGATGAAACTGCATTAAATTACGGCGAATAAGGAAGGGTTGAAATGGGAACACACCGGTAAATTTACATTTTTTTTATGTGAATTGGTATACCAGCTTTAAAACATGTATTTATATTAACAAGAAATGATTGAGACGTCATCAAACCAGAAATAACAAAATATGTATAAATTTGTTTGGTAAAGTTCTGTCATTGGTGAGGGGTAACAGCTCTTGTAACTATCGTCATTTAGGAACACTTTTTTGAAGCACACCTCATTTTAGACACAGTTCTCCAGATAAGCACGTGTCATTAAGGCACAGTGTAATTCAGGCACAGCTATTTAGGCACACTTTCAGTTAGGTACATTTTTTTGGTCACATTCGGCACACTGTCAGTTAGGCACACTTTCAATAAGGCACGCATTCATTTAGGCACACCTTCAACTAGGCACATGTATTTAGGAACGCCTTAAATAAGGCACACACTCATTTTTGCATTCTTTCAATTATGCACTCATGCATTTAAACACGACATCTCCCTTTTGCCATAGACTTGAAGGTCCATATTGTCAT
The DNA here is from genome assembly GCA_030562195.1 of Nipponacmea schrenckii. Lineage (NCBI taxonomy): Eukaryota > Metazoa > Mollusca > Gastropoda > Lottiidae > Nipponacmea > Nipponacmea schrenckii. The sequence continues at coordinate 10,273,692 of CM060201.1, forward strand.
CTAGTAAGCACACATACACGCATATCATAAAGCATGGAGTCAATTTCAAATAAAATTGCAAGTCAGGTCATAATAAGAATCTGAAATTATGTGTACCCTTTACCGGTGTTCTGAATTGAGGCTAACCTGGATTTGGCACTTAAAATCACGTATTTCATGCAATTTTAATATGTGATAGACATATCAGACCTATTCTTTGCTTTCTTCAACTGTGAAGTGATCTCGCTTTTACCTTAATGAGCTTTTGAGGGTCATGTACCCCCTCCTTTTATGTGAATATGTGCCTTCTTGAAGATGTGCCTAAACCAATGTGCTTAAATGGCGCCGTGCCTAGTTGACGGTGTGCCGAATATCAGTGTTCTTGAATATATGCCTAAATGAAGGTATGCATAAATCACTGTGCCTAAATGACGTGTGCCGATCTGACCGTGTGCCTAAAGTAGGGACCAACTGTGTCTAAATGAGATGTGCTTAAAAACTGTGTGCCTTAATGACAGTGAACCGATTTAATGATTAATAAGCAAAATTCGAGTGTTTCTATTGAAATTTTAATTTCACATTTCAAGTACTAGTCTATTAATCGTTATTAAAATAAAGTCTCAGCCAAGATTTCCAACCATCGGATGGGTTTTCATATAATAAAGATTTCGATGTATTTCCGTTCATAATCAGAACACATTCTACAGTCTTAATACTGAATCCACCACAGTTCATTTCAACTGAACAAAAGAGAGCACATTCGATGTTGTTTTTCACTTCGTTAATGTTCTTTATCGTCCCATTATGGTAAAAAGAAGAACCAGGTTTGAGTCGATAATGCCATTGTAAAGGATTTCCTACAAATAAAAACACCAATTGTATGCATGGAAAGTATTTGTATAAGTTAATAAAAGCATACAAATTTTCAATTTATTATTATAGTGAAAATATGATATCTTATAATTTTGTAATGGATGTTTAATTAATCATTTTATTTTTCATAATAGATGGTTTCCTCAATCTCCAATGAAAAGTTTACAATTTAGCATATTTTCACGAACAAGAGCAATAACCCATTTATTAATTTTTTTTATGATTTTCAATAGGGTAATAACAAATAGACAAACTAGGTCAATCCGTCAAAAAAATTGCCTTTTAGAGTGTAAAACATTTTAATTTTCAATTAATATAATTTTTTACGGAAGCGTATTAGGGCCTTTCTTTTTTTTTTTTAAATTTTCAAGTTAGTAACTTGAATTTTCAAGTTAGTATCTTGAATTTTCAAGTTAGTATCTTGAATTTTCAAGTTAATAACTTGAATTTTCAAGTTACTAACTTGAATTTTCAAGTTACTTACTTGAATTTTTAAGTTAGTATCATACTATACCCACCCATTCCAACTATCATACCTCCCATCATACCATACCCACCCATTACAACATACCATATTTACCCATAACAACTAGCATACCTCCCATCATACCATACCCACCCATTCCATCTAGCATACCTCCCATCACACCATACCCACCCATTCCAACTGGCCAATTCATTTAAGCATACCTCCCATCACATTATACCCACCCATTCCAAATAGCATACCTCCATCATACCATACCCACCCATTCCAATTGGCATACCTCCTATCACACAATCTACCAATTCCACTAACAATATATCCCATCATACTATACCCATAGTGGGTATAGAATGATGGGAGGTATGCTAGTTGGAATGGGTGGGTATGGTATGATGGGATGCATGCTTAGTGGGATGGGTAGGTATGGTATGATAGGAGGTATGCCAGTCGGAATGGGTGAGTATGGTATGATGGGAGGTATGCTAGTTGGTATGGGTGGGTATAGTATGATGGGAGGTATGCTAGTTGGAATGGGTGGGTATGGTATGATGGGATGCATGCGTAGTGGAATGGGTGGGTATGGTATGATAGGAGGTATGCCAGTCGAAATGGGTTGGTATGGTATGATGGGAGGTATGCTTAGTGGAATTAGTAGATTGTATGATAGGCCAGTTGGAATGGGTGGGTATGGTATGATGGGTGGTATGCTTCGTGGAATTGGTAGATTGTATGATATGCCCGTTGGAATGGGTATGGTGTGATGGGGAGGTATGCTTAGTGGAATTTGTAGATTGTATGATAGGCCAGTTGTGATGGGCGGGTATGGTATGATAGGAGGTATGCTAGTTGGAAAGGGTGGGTATGGTATGATTGGAGGTATTAGTAGAATTGGTAGATTGTATGATAGGCCAGTTGTAGTGGGTGCGTATGGTATGATAGGTGGTAAGCTAGTTGGAATGGGTGGGTATGGTATGACAGGAGGTATGCTAGTTGGAGTGGATGGGTATGGTATGATGGCCATTACTAACTTGAAAATTAAAAAAAAATACCTTCCGTAAATTTTCATGTTAATCTATTTTTTAAAAACGGATCTAATAGAAACAGTAAAGAACGGCACTCTGTACAGAATAAAGAAAATGGTAATGGCCAACATAAAAAACATATTTTTTATCTTACCCAAAGCAGATTGGGATCCGTCGTCCAAAACAGCATCATCTCCAACTAATATTGTTATATTTCCGGGTTGTGGTACTGTGGTTGTTTCAAAATCTCCACTGCCAGTTTCCATTCCGTCAGTTGTCATCGACAATACCATATGACCGTGAAAGATCAAGATTATCAAGGGAAATCTAAACATTTTGTGACTCCACTGGTCGTTATTTGGCTATTAAAAATATTTAGTAATATAGTATATCCGCATATAAATCTACACTTGATTGGATATGCTGAGATTCTCAAGCACTTTAACGTTGCTGATCTTAAGAATCAATACACATTTACGATTTAACCATATATAATCCGAAGAGAAACTGCGCCAATTTCTTTCCATATTCTGCAACCATTGGGTACACTCTTGAACGTTTGTTTTTTATTTATTGTTTAAGCCTTTCTATTAAAAGCAATGATTAATAGTTAAGGTAGCTTTCCAGAAAGACCAATGTAAAAAAAAAACACTATATAAAAATAAAAGAGGAATAAATACCGCTTGAGTTGAGTATCAAGATCTATTTTTTGTTACAATCTGTTTAAAAACACTTTTCAACCTCGCCTCGCTTTCAACTTTCAATATCATAGCTTGTATTAATAAGATCAATGTTATAATCAAGATTTAAAGAAGACATCCCACATAGAAAAGCACCAACCCGAAACTTTTAAATATCGTTAAAATCGTTAAATTGATGTGCCATAATACATGCATATCACTAACTCGTGTCTCTAAGTGTAAAGAAAAATTTTCTTTAGCCAAATAAATATGAAATGAAATGAAATCAATGGAGTTTTACGTCCTACTCTTCGGCACCAAAATAATAAAGACTAAAGATTACACAAACTTCAAGCGTTCAAAATGTAAAAAAGTGATCTCTGGGATGGTTATTGGAGGTTTTTAAAGCGATAGTTATTTCGAATATGACAAAATATATGAAAAAAACATTTTTGTATTTTATCAATAACACAATATGGTACTTAGTCTTGATGCTCCTATTTCGGTAAAACAAAAACAACAACATTATTACAATAGAACATGCGCCCTGTACTGTCGAACATTTTGGAGACTTTCTTTCCTTTTAGTCAGTCTCCTGTGCCACACGTATAATTAATACGACAAATAGATTTCAATATTTTGTATTTTTATTAAATGTTGCTGTTCATCTATTTTATTACTCATTGTTTACAAAATATGCAACGTGAGTTGTGTCCCTTGTTGTCTCAAACGCAATATTTTTTGCAAATCGAATTATTGACATATTCCAATGGAAATATTTTATATTGTAAAGGAAACAAACGCGTATGCCCTTCCCGACAAAAAAATCTTTAAATGAAAATTCAAACCTACGTGATAAATGTATACAAGATTTATTTAGAATGTAGAAACATTTTCAAACTCAATGTATTGATCTATTCTTAATTTACTTCAAATAGATTAATTGTTATCAATATTGATTGAAAATCTATATGAAATATAGTTTAATCTTGAAGTAAAACAGTATTGATACAGTTTGTTTAATGATTATAGAATTGTTTGCCATTGACTTACATTGAACCGCAGTACGAGTAGACAGAATAGTCTATAATAGGTGCCCATGAGTTCCCCGAATGATCCCCTATGAAAAATATAAATTTATTTCATGTCCTTTATAAACGTTTATTGATTTTAATCGATCTTTCTTTTCTTTATGATTTCTTGTTGTTGTTCGGGATGCTCTGTAGTTCAATTTGAAGATGGTATAGTATTTTTGTTTTGACCAAACATTTTTGGAATCGAAAATGAATATCTTAAACTAGTACTGTGCTAAACAGCTTTTGCAAAATGTGCACTAATTTTGCATCGAGTCTGTTAGGATTTTTTGTGGATGGATTTTGATCGGATTTTCTTTAATATGTTAACACTGTAATAAGATTTAGGTGATACAGTTAAAAAATTTTGAATGTTGAAATTAATTTGGCAATATAACTTTAAACAAATATTTACAAAAATATTTTGCTACAGTGCTTCACAATGCAGCTTCAAGAATGGAAATAAAGATGCACATCCGACGACAATAACAAATGGGTCAAAAAGAATGGTAGGACACTGAATGTCAGAATCTCAAGAACATGAAATATAACATGCTCGATGTCTATAGAAGCAGCCGCTTCAGCCGCCGAAGAAGATCTGGTGAAATACAAACAGTTAAAGTCACAATTTAAAGCGTGCTGGTAAACAAAGAAGTCGTAAAAAAGATCTGAAGCTAATCAAATAAAAGTGGAGACAATGGGAGTTGATGAAGATGCACATGAACCAAGAAAATTAAAATATAAATAATGACCCCAATGAAGAGTTCACATATTTCAAAAATATTTTCATTGAGAAAACCCTAGTTTAGATGATGAATTTTAATCAGAAGTACTTGAAACTCTAAAGGGAAATAACTAGAACAAAAATCGTTTCAACTGTAAGAAACTTACCAAATCTCAGATCCATAGAAAATTGTAGCTTCTATATTGTCTACAAATGTTGACGGACCGACGTATCAATAATTATCTGTATTAAACGCAGTTACAACCTGAATAGTATTTAAATTGTATTATTATTAAGAAACATAGAACAGCATTACCTAGGTTTAGGTGTAGTAACCATGGCATCGCAATAGAAACTGCAGGACCTTGACAAAATATAGATAGATCAAAGCGAATCTGCTATTTTTGTTTCCTTAATTTTAGTTAGAAAACGATTGAAGATGAAAAACATTTCATTATCAAATGTCCATTATACCATCAAATAAGACTAGATTATTTTCCATAGATGTCCAATATTTATAGTGATGTCTCTTAATTTGTAAAAGTCATGACTATCGGAAGCTATTGTATATTAGGTGAATATGTAAATGTATTGGTATAAGATTTAAATATTTGAAAGGTATTTTGAAATTTGGTATTATTTGAAACACTTAGAAAAAAGGTATCGTATGATGAGATATGTATGTAAAATGTATGCATCTGTATAGAGTCCTGTTATTTATTTATTATTTTGTATGTATGTTTTTGAATTATTATTTTGCACATTAATATCTAAAATTTCACATCATAAGAGATTTTCAGAGGGAGGGGTTTTAAATATGAGAAAGGGAAGTGCTTAATCAACCAGTGAGATAGACTTCCTATCAATAGACTTCCTGTCATGTTTCTTGTACTTAACTCTGACTTTCTGACGATAATTAAGAAAGCATACGCTACATTCCATAGAGAAAATAACTGTTAATGTTAACGTAACACCCAATCAAATATTAGGGATAAGTACAAACGCCAGAAATACCCAGAAAGAGTGTGAGGGGCAAAAATGAAGACAGTTGAGTGCTTAATCTTACCTAAATAATAGACCAATTTGAATTAAATGTGATTAACACAATTCACTAATTAAATTTTAACGACTTCAAAATAAATCAACTGTACCTTCTTGAGTTTCGGGGTCACACCATTAAAGGGAAATATTTTTCTTGCGAAAATGAATATAATATGATATTATCAAATATAGAATATTCCATGTTTGAACCGTATATACATTATTTTGTTTATTATAGGGAAAGGATTGATTTATTTCCCTTGCCGACTAAACTTAAATCAGTTACGTTTATTATACGATAGTGATAAACACGATATGAATTTTCGAATTTAATGTTTTTGATTGACTGAAGAAACCCCCGAAAAACTTGCAAAGCTTTCTTCAGTAATGCATTATTAAATGACGTCGGTTATTAGTCCGTTTTTTCTCTTGACAATCCATTAATGCGTATAAACGATCCTACATGTCAATTTTTCAATTTTAACAATATTGAGTTCTCGTATAACACGTAATATTACTTTACTTGTAGACGCTGTTTAAAAGAGTTTTATTCTCGTTGTTTTTCCTGGAAGTCTTTCGGTTAACTTATTATAATAAATAGCACAATAAACTACAGATTATGGGATACACACCGCTAGGAAATTCGAGTCAAATTATGTATATATTTGAAGCCCTTCTAAAAATATGGTCTGGTGTCATATCCAGATTTCTTGGGATTTTCCTCAATCCATTTACAACCCGTGTACGTTTTGAATTGTCCGATTTTTTTTACGGATAACGTATATGTATGCGTATTGTGAAAAACGCATAAAAGGACTAGGTTACTTTTAAATATTTGGCAATTAATTAGCGTGAAATTCAACACCTAAAATAGAGAACATTATGACAGTTTGCCCCTTCAGTTATTTGGTGTTAAAACAATGCTATTACCATAGCGATAGTCCATGATCCCGTTAATTATTTTATCATTTTATTGTCTGAGTCTTTTAGTCACAGAAAGACTTTTCAAATATTAGTTCTTTACTACCAGTGGCTGTACCATAAGCTACCAGACAGGTTTTATTTTACGCTGGCTGAAGTTCAGGTTGGTGGTAATGAACTAGTGGTGGTAGAGCGAAACACTAAAGCGTCGTGACTTTTTTTTTATCATTACCTGTGAAGTAATTTCCAATAACTTTAGTATGATGGAAGGGGGCACAAAGGAACAGACTAAGGACAATCCGTCTATTTTTACCGGAGCACCATCCGTTAACCGACCATTCCGTCTAGAAACAACTGGATCACAAGATACAGCGCAAGCAGTAATTCCAGTGGTATTGGGATTGGTAAGTTCCATTTTATATATAGTAATCAAGTTAAATATCTTTTGCAAAGTAACAATTATCACTTCTTCGTTCTTACAAGCTCTAAAGGATTACCTTCGCTATGCCAACTTTTCAGCCTCCTCTGTCAGATTTATTGGATTTGGCCCACAGATTCCGTATTTTTTTTATATCATTTAAAGGGTTTAAAGGGACTTCTTCCCTAAATAATATTCATACAACTAGGTCCGATTACTTTTATTATTTAAATTGATCAAAACAAATTGTTGTGGACTAGAGTATGCTTTCTACGATTGCTTACTAATGTATGTAAAACTAATTTTAGAACGTTGGAGATTGTGATGCCGCTAGTATAGATAACCATATTATAGATATTGTTCATCCTCATGTTGGTGGCAGTAAGTAACCTTCTTATTATCATTATTAATTGACCTTATTGACCCCCATATAGAAGTGGCGACTGTTTAATACTCATACGCAATTATATATTGCAATCCATGTATCATCTTAATACCCAATCCCCGTCTGAGCAATGTAGGTTTAAATTAGACCCTTCAAATGACAATCAATCGACCAAATGTTTTCCGCAACTCTAAGAACATGTTTTTTCCTTTTTGCAATTAAATACAGTGTAGTATGAATTGTGAAATACAGAAGTCACCTTAAAGCATATTGGTTTAACAATGTATTAAGTCAGGAAACACAAAATTCACTCATATTTACGACTGATTTTTCCATTTTGATGAACTCTGTATTATTTTTACATAATTTTTATAAGAATTTAACTCGAAAATTTCAGTTGGATTTTGTCGAGGGGAACCTCTCACTAATCGTGGAAAAAAGGTACAGATGCTGAAGATTTTATCCTTAACTCTGCTACCCATTCTTGGTTTATGGGCCTTCACTGTGTACAGTTTATCTGATAGTATTCAGGGGAAAACGGCCATTGAACAGGTAATGTTCTATTTCCGATTTTCTATCAGACAATAAATGTTCATTTTCAACTGGATTCTTGAATATTTTTGAAGATGATACTAATCGAATAAAGAGCGTTATGTCTATTCAAGACAAGTCATACTTCGACACATTCCCCTCAATCATTGATTATAGCGCAATAGAAACTTTAAAAAGTATTGTTGCGCGTATATAAATTTAGAAATTATTATTATAATTATTATTATTATAACCAATACTAAATGAAGTGTAGAGTTGACACAGAGTTAACGAAGCTGTTTCGGGAGGGTAAGCATGATAAGTACTTGTATTGCACAGTTGGGCTTTTGAGGATACCTGTTGATTTGTGTTCATAATTATTATAAAGATAATTAATTTGCATTGTTTAATTAGTTACTACGTAAAACAGTTGTTTTCCTGTAAGCAATAGGAGGAAACATCAATAAGATTTCAATAATTATCTCGTTTGAGTAGATTTTATGAATGGATGGTCGTAAATATTGGACATCGATTCATTGATTAGCTCGATAAAGTAAGTCAGTTGGTATCTGAAAATCGATAATAAATTGAATGTCCATGATATGATATCGACCTTAAAATACTTCTCAGGTGTAAATACGGAGATACAAAACCTTATTGTTTATTTTTTGGTAAATTTAAGCAATGAAAAACCCCTGGTCTCTTTCATTTATATAATGTTCATATATGTCATTTCCCCCTAACTAATACATCTGTTTGTTCCATTTTTTAGACTCAGTATGCAGTTAAATTTAGTGTAGAATTAGGAAAATTTCTTGATAGACTCCAGAGAGAAAGAGACATGTCCGTTTTATATCTAAGTATTCTTGGTCCAGAAACTAAAACATTTATACTCAATGAATACCTTTTAACCGATCAGGCGCTGATGCAATTGTCAAATTGGCCCGTGAAAGGTGATCAAAACAGCATCTTCACAACGAAAGAATCCTTCAATAACTACCTAAGTAACCACAGAGCAGAACTTGATCCTAACAACTTCGATATCTATGTTGAGATGGAGTTTTATTCGCTGTTGATCGAAAGATTTGTCGAATGGATGTATGAAGCCATCCGTGAATCCAACATGGCGTCGATCTGGAAGACATTGGTAGCTTATCAGAAGATCGTCACTGGAATGGAACACGTTGGTATTGAACGTGCCTTGGGTGCTGTGTTTTATGTTGCTGGTGGTTTTCCAAAACAGAGTGTGTATGAAAGATATAATGAAAAAGTTCATGTATATAAAGCCAACTACCAGTCTGCTGTACTGTACTCTAAAATCGTTGATCCTATTTTTCAAGAAGGTGTAACTAGCAGTGGAACCAATTTAACCTCTGTGATTGAAAAGTTCCGGTTTGAGATTCAACATACTTTATCGCGAGATTTTTCAATTACAAAAGGTACTAAAAAGAAACTTATTTCTTATGCAACTAAATGATACGTCAATTGTATCCTCATTTAAGAACAATCCTGTATCTCACCAGATAATTTAGGTCATTGCTTATATACCTCAAATGATCAAAATGTGAATTATTAAATATAACAGCATAGTATATACGTCATTTTATTGCGATAAGCACTTATTATTTTCTTATTTGAATTACAGGACAATGGTGGTTTGACAATATGACGCTTTACCTAGATACTTTGTTAGTTATTCAACAAGATTTGGCGACCCTGATTAACGGTAAATTAGAAGATATTATCAACGAAGAAGAAAGGAATTTGATTATTAGGTAATGTTTCTGAAAGTTGCCAAAAAATTGCGATTTTGAACAACAATATCAGCTTGATTCTATTGATAGTACACGTGGTTATTCAAACCCATGGAAAAAATTTAAATCTATGCAGTCATTTTCGACACGATATTCTACTGTTAGCTCTCCACTGTTAGTGGCTTCTGCTAAAATATTTTAATAGAACAATAGTAAATGCTTTCATCCAGATTATTCCACGTGGACTATGATCATTACTTGATTTCGCTAGGATGAAATAATTTAGGTACAAACTATAGCAATAATGATATTTGAAATTGTTTGAGCTAATCCTCATGTTTAATATTTTAGTGCTGGTTTACTGGTAGTCGTTATCTTGATGTGTCCACTTGTCATTTACTCTGTTGAGTCATTGACCAGTGACATCCAGAAATATGCCTTAACTCTGGTGGAGAAGACAAAAGAACTGAGCAGAGAAAAGAAAAAAACTGACACGTTGCTTTATCAGATGGTGCCTAAACCAGTAGCCGAGCAGCTCAAACTCAGACGCGAAGTAGATGCTGAATATTTCAAGTCTGTGACTGTGATGTTTTCGGATATATTCGGGTTTACAAGAATAGCGAATGAATGTACACCATTTGAGATTGTGGGATTGTTGAATAGCTTGTATACAGCCTTCGACGAGAAGTTGGATAACCACGAGGTTTATAAAGTCGAAACAATCAACGACTCTTATATGGTAGCTTCAGGTACAGTATCGGTTCGTAATTAACTTATATGATTTTTATTGGTAGACTACTGTATATTGATTGGATGGAGTCGAACATCTTTTTTGTTTTAACAATTCTTATTGATCCCTTGCAAAATATATAACTAATGAATCAATACATATACAGAGTTTTTTAACCAGCTTATAAAGTATACAATACGTTAGGAAGTAAAATTGAAATTTGCAAGATGTTTTATATATAAGTATCCAATTTTTAAAATAATCTTTGTATGTGCATGTGCAGTATACAATAACAATGGCTATGCACATTTGTATTTCATAGATTCATAGACTATTAGATTTTTATTTTCAATTACCGATATTATTTCAGGCTTACCTACCCGAATTGGTAACCGCCATTCTTTAGAAGTAGCGGCCTTGGCGTGTGAATTAATGGATATGACTACACACAGAGCTTTCTCTCATGATGCTACTAGATTTATACAACTGAGAATTGGCATCAATACAGGTAACAAGTTACAGTTTGTTCACCCTAATAGGAAGGACGAATCGACCTCTATTGATCTATTGCTGTTTGCAGTCATTTTTGAAAAAAAAATATTAAGCATTTTTCAATAATCAAATGCATCTTTACTGGTATATTTACTGATGAATAGAGCTGTTATTGGCCAGATTTAAAATTTCCAAATTTTGTGTTCATTCTAAGACCTATTATATACCTCTAACTAATTTGTTTTTCAGGACCGTGTATGGCTGGTATTGTTGGATTAACTATGCCCAGGTATTGTTTATTTGGCGATACAGTTAACACAGCATCACGAATGAAAAGCTACGGACATCGTAAGTTCCTTTAAAACATAAACCATTTTTATGCGACGGATAGTAATTAGAAGTTATTTTCGTCCACGATTGGTTATTTGTAAAATTTCACTGGAATGTACTGATTGTGATGTCAGCGCTCATATAAAATCCTATCAAGGTTTAATTCATCTTACCGTCACGTGTTTTGGACAGAATTTTCTCATTTTATGAAATGCAAAGACAACAATAAATGGGCTAAGGTATTGGTAATTAAATAATTATTTTCAGAAGATTATTAAATATAGCTAGTTGCAAACTAAGTAACACCCCGAATGTATATGTCTAAAGGTTATATTTTTCAATTTAGCCAATAAAATTCATGTAAGTTCCAGTACCTACAAATCTTTAAAGAAACATGGGGTATTTGTAATGAAACATCGTGGTAATATTGAAGTTAAGGTAAGTTACAAGTGCCATAGTTAAATCATGCTTCGTAAAGCACAAAAAGGGCAAAACAGGCTCGTGACTATCAAAATTTGCTGTTGAAAATACTTCATTGTACATCATTGTACCCCCATCATCCAAGTTAGTGGCTTAGATGATTACATAAAGTTTCTATTGATAAGAGGGTGCTATAACAGGATATAAAGTCGTTTGCTTTTGCTAAATTCAAAAAGGGAGTCTTATGTAAATCATGTTGTTGTTTGTTTATTTTTCGCCGAATCATCCAGCTTTCAACTCTGCTGTTTGGCATAGATGTACCAAGTTAATATCTAGTAATGTTCATTAATGTTAGTCTTAATATCATTTTAGGGTAAAGGCTCTCTCAAGACATACTGGCTAATTGGACGCTCTGATAAAATGAGTTCATCTTTACTGGACGAGATTGAAGATGAATGCCCTAAAACAAGTGGAAATGAAGAGATGCCGGGAGAAATTTTACCCAATTCTGGCGCACCGTTTGCAGGGAAATTGACCATGTTCATGACAGGTTATCAGGAAGCTATTCCAACCGGATATGACGTCGATGATAGCAAACCATGTTCGTCAAGCACGCCTAAGACGCCTGAAAAGAACATGTCTAAAACAGTGGAAAAAATCAGCCAAACAATAGAAAGCACTGAGAAAATTGATATTTCGCAATTTTGTTAAAGAATCTTTAATTATGAGATACATGCTAAGCATCATGATTTCTTTAGAGTTTTGCGGCCAGCCTTTTAATTTAGTTGTACCTTTATTTTGGACACAAAGAACTAATGGTTAACTAATTTTCTTTACTCTATGAGTGGAATGAAATATATTGAAATTCATGTAAAATATAATATATATTTACTATTATGGTAGTCTTGGAATTGCTCGGTTAACACCGAAAAGAAAAAAAGTAGCTAATACACACTGTGAATTGCGTTGCTCACATTTTTTTATAGCCATAACTGGACGTAAATCTCCAATTCATTTCCTAGTAACTGAAACTAATTGTTCTTCCCCGTTTTCACTATTTAATGTATAAAAATTTCAGTTTTTTCGACCGAAAGCTGGTTTTTGTGAGACTGATTCTTAGGAATAACACTATGTAAGAGCTATTGAAGGGTGTGTGGATGGGCCAAAGTGACAATATAATTAGAAAGGTCAACAACAGACGCCATTCACTCAACTTTACAGTTTTTCAAATATTATTACAACTGTTTTATATCTATTTCGGCAGATTTAAACTGAACTCGACATTCGTGATTAACATAGGATTCCATCTAAAGATATAGTAGGCCTATTCATATTGGTATGTGCAAGTGATACCCTAGGTATATCCACTCACTCGATGGCTCAACTCAACAAGATGCCTTCTGACTAACCCAAGGCCACCCCCCCCCCACACTTTTAAATTTCTTTTTTGAAATACGGAAGGAAACATTCGTTAATTGATATCAAAACTTTCATAAACATATTTTTGTTAGCTGATTTGATTAACCCGATAATGGAACTAAATTTATTAAATATAATCAAATTCTAACCGAAGTAGGAGCTTTGGAAATTTTCACATCTGGGAGAATCGAGAACAGTTTCTAATATTATTTGCGGAGGCATTGTCTCCCTTTGTTTCTTGTCTCTGGAGTTGTAGGTGGAGCTTGGCTTTTTTCATCATAGCACATGCCAAACGGAAATAAGTAAGCTGCCTATTTCACGTCGACAAATGGACAGATTCCTTGAAAAAACGTTTACCTCAGGTTGATGAATTTACATCCAGTGGTAGTCAGGCTAAAAGTCAGAGAGTTTCTGATTCAACTATAAATAATAGTACAGGCCTATCATCAGAATTAGCAATCCACCTTATAATGCCTAGAAACGCCTCTGACATCATTGTTCGAATGACAGATGTTTTGATTTACATAAGTCTGTTTCAAATGAAATACCAAAAGTATTCGAGCGCAGATGATGTTTATCACCGTGTTTTGCAACTTAATCATAAAAGATTAGTTCTTTGATCAAATTACGTGAAGATTCGTTTTATCAATATCGTTTCATTCCTGTATTGATATTAATGTATTTTAATTAATTTAATTTAATTACAAGAAATCCAATTTACAAGGCATTGATTTCTTCAGTCAATATTCTATAAAGAAAAAGAAAGTTTATTGTGTATCTGATGTGTATCCGTGGCATGTTTTCAGATAATAAATATGATTGACTTTACTTGTCTTTTGGAGGAATCTTAATAACAGTCGTATTTTAGATTTTAATATCATTAAATTTGATAATGTTTTCTTCCCGTCTCGTTCATTTACAAAAAAAAAAAAATACTTATAACCTTATTATCTCCCTTGAATATTAACCAATTTGCTCATTCCTTATTGAAATCAATTAAGGTATCATTTTGATCTTCTTATCAGAGCGATAATTAAGGAGCCGTTTGATGAAATGTTTAAAGGGAAAGATTCGTTATTTTCGATGTTTGATTTGGATCTTGAATATAATATGAAACTAGTCTTCAGAATAACTATTATGGATTATGAATTTGAAGGCTCAAATTTTGACTTTTAGCTGTGGACAATATTACATTAGCTCCTCTAAACATTTTTCGTTTCTAATACTAAGATATGATTAGTCAAATGAATAGCGATATGTCCCTTTGAATCCAGCTTCCGTGTTCGCCATTAAAGAATCTTGTCTTTGTTACGCTAGGAGTTTTATCTTGACTGTTTTTGCAGTATATAAATTGGTGAACGCCTATTCTTTCCATGGGTCTTAGAATTTGTCATTCCTTTTGATTTAGCGGAAAATTAACAATGAGACTTATATCATGTCTTCTACGAGTCGCGTATGTAGAAAGCTCTTTTTCATTTCCATCAAATTTAACCATTTTATAATACCTCCATTCAATTTTAGTAAAACAATTTTGGAAATAACCCATTATATAAAATGACAAATTAATGACATACTTTAATCAATACTAGAAAAAAGGGTTTACCGGGGATTACTTTGGTGTGGGCTTAACAGGCAAGTTTGTCCCTATATAAACTTATAAGTAGTAGTAAGGGGTGAGTGGATGGTTGGATCTGGGCTGTGTATTTGAAAGAGATTTTGATCAAAGTGTATGAATCTTTCTATGTATATATAACTTATTTTGTATTAATTATATTTTTCTTCGGTTTTTGATTCCATTAAATAGTTAGACAATGACTATAATTACGGTTAAACCTGTTCCGATATTGGTGTGTGGGTTATGGGGAGTGTCGTTAATTCATTCTGATACAGGAGTGGGAAAAGAGGTGTTAGTATCTAGTGAAAAAAATACACCACGTTTTATGTACATTGTCGTATATTTCATAAAACATCAGAATCCACACATACCATTGACAGTGCATTTTCATCGATAAACACAAACGTTATGACGATCTTTAAAAGGGAAGTTCCTCCTAACAAACATTAATGGTGATGTATTGCTCTTGATTAAAACAAAAACAGTTATTGTAAATATAACTGAATGGAGTGAATGAGGCACAGCCCTATGTCTAACACTTTAAGGCGTAGCCTAATTGAGTGGAAATCACTCACATCCATCATTTTGCTAACAATTTGTAGTTGATTTAAAGAAGACGTGGCATTATTCTTCGCCATTTAACAGAAACTAATAAAACATTCGAAACAGTATATTAACTAATTTTATTTTGGATTATATTCAGTACAGATTGGAATTACTACTGTGCCAAATTTAAAAGATTAGGTCTAAAGTAATGTAACTTTGTCTTTTATAGGCCTACTTACAAAGGTGAGTGCATTTATAAATTACTTCCATGTAAAGGGAGATAACCAAGAGTTTGTATTAAAAAATCAACATTCGAGTGTTCTGAAATAGAATATGGTAATATGGTCGAACACAGACATTTAAGATTTTCTGGTGCCGTTATCACGTCACAAAACACAACAAGGATACATTATAATTTCATTTTAGATTGACCAATGTTCATAATTAATTAGTCAAACCCTCTATTTTACCATATAAAATTTATTAATCTGGTTGGGTTTTGTTTTTGACGGTATCAAATTGTCAAAAATATTTGTGTGTAACTATAAATGGATTTTCGTAAAGTTGGCTTCACATCTAGTATCCAGTTTACGCCCTCTAGCCCTTTGTCGTTCGAAACTTAACAGAGCTCGATGCTAGAATGCATTCTTGAAATGTGTCTATTGAAAGATTCCCCAATACACGCTTAATGGCATTGCCAATTAGCCAGATGGTGAGAAGAATAAAAGCATTTTATTTTCATTTAATTGTTATCGACATTTTTAACATTTACCCTATAACTTTCATTTAAACACAAACCCTTTCACGATCATTTTAAACACCAACCCTTTAACGATTCCTTTTAAAGGAATACCGTTTCACGATCATTTAAAACATATACCTTTTCACGATCCGTATAAACATCTACCCTTTAACGATCCTTTTAAACGTATACCCTTTCACGATCCTTTTAAACATATACACTTTCACGATCCTTTTAAACATCTACCCTATCACGATCCTTTTAAACGTCTACCCTTTCATGATCCTTTTAAACATCTACCCTTTCACGATCCCTTTAAACGTCTACCCTTTCACGATCCTTTTAAAAATATACCCTTTCACGATACTTTTAAACATCGACCCTTTCACGATCCTTTTAAACACCAAACCTTTCACGATCATTTTAAACACCAACCCTTTCACGATCCTTTTAAACATCTACCCTTTCACGATCCTTTTAAACATCTACCCTTTCACGATCCTTTTAAACACCAACCCTTTCACGATCCTTTTAAGCATCTACCTTTTCACGATCCTTTTAAACACCAGCCCTTTCACGATACTTTTAAACATCGACCCTTTCACGATCCTTTTAAACACCAAACCTTTCACGATCATTTTAAACACCAACCCGTTCACGATCCTTTTAAACATCTAACCTTTCACGATCCTTTTAAACACCAACCCTTTCACGATCCTTTTAAGAATCTACCCTTTCACGATCCTTTTGAACACCAGACTTTCACGATCCTTTTAAACATCTACCCTTTCACGATCCTTTTAAACGTCTACCCTTTCACGATCCTTTTAAACATATACAAGTTCATGATACTTTTTAACATCGACCCTTACACGAATCTTTTAAATACCAAACCTTTCACGATCATTTTAAACACCAACCCTTTCACGATCCTTTTAAACATCTACCCTTTCATGATCCTTTTAAACACCGTATTTTTCACGATCCTTTTAAACATCTACCCTTTCATGATCCGTTTAAACATCTACCCTTTCACAATCCTTTTAAACATGTACCCTTTCACGATCCTTTTAAAACATATACCCGTTTACGATCCTTTTAAACACCTACTCTTTCACGATCCTTTTAAACGTCTACCCGTTCACGATCCTTTTAAACACCAACCCGTTCGAGATACATTTAAACATCTACCCCTTCACGATCCTTTTACACACCAAACCTTTCACGATCATATTAAACACCAACCCTTTCACGCTCCTTTTAAAACATATACCCGTTCGCGATCCTTTTAAACACCTACCCGTTCACGATCCTTTTAAACATCTACCCGTTCACGATCCTTTTAAACACCAACCCTTAAACGATCATTTTAAACATCTACCCGTTCACGATCCTTTTAAACACCAACCCTTTCACGATCCTTTTAAACACCAACCCTTTCACGATCCTTTTAAACATCTACCCGTTCACGATCCTTTTAAACACCAACCCTTTCTTGATCCTTTTAAATATCTACCCGTTTACGATCCTTTTAAACACCAACCCTTTCACGATCTTTTTAAGCATCTACCCTTTCACGATCCTTTGAAACATATACCCGTTCACGATCCTTTTAACACCTACCCTTTCACGACCCTTTTAAACATCTACCCATTCACGATCCTTTAAAGACCAACCCGTGCACAATCATTTTAAACATCATCTACCCGTTCACGATCTTTTTAAACACCAACCTTTTCACGATCATTTTAAACATCTACCCTTTCACGATCCTTTTCAACATCTACCCTTTCACGATCATTTTAAGCATCTACCCGTTCACGATCCTTTTAAACACCAACCCTTTCTCGATCCTTTTAAACACCTACCCGTTCACGATCCTTTTAAACACCAACCCTTTCACGATCCTTTTAAACACCAACCCTTTCACGATCACTTTAAACATCTGCCCTTTCACGATCCTTTTAAATATTTACTCGTTCACGATCCTTTTAAACACCAACCCTTTCACGATCCTTTTATACACCCACCCTTTCACGATAGTTTTAAACATCTACCCGTTCACGATCCTTTTAAACACCAACCCTTTCAGGATCCTTTGAAACATTTACCCTTTCACAATCCTTTTAAACATCCACCCTTTCACGATCCTTTTAAACATCTACCCGTTCACGATCCTTTGAAACACCAACCCTTTCACGATCCGTTGAAACACCTACCCTTTCACAATCCTTTTAAACATCCACCCTTTCACGATCCTTTTTAACATCTACCCGTTCACGATCCCTTTAAACATCTACCCGTTCACGAACCTTTTAAACATCCTCCCGTTCACGATCCTTTTAAACATCTATCCTTTTGCGATCCTTTTATAGTGATACTGCTTCTTGAATTAATGACTTAATTCTTTTGATATTTATTTAATTGTTTAAAGACCTATTATCCCTCTCACATCTACTCTTTCACTTTCCTTGTACAATGTACCCTTTTTAACATTTACCATTCCACCAACTTTTAACGTCTGCCCTTTAACTTCGACCCTTTTAACATTTACCCTTTCACCCTCATTTTAACGCTTCCTCTTTCACTCCTCTTTTAACGTCTTCCCTTTTAACGTCTACACACTAACTCTTCTTTTAACGCCTTCCTCTTTAACGTCTACACACTCACCCTTCTGTTAAACATCTACCATTTAACTCTCATTATGATATCTATCCATATCTCTTCTTACATTCTTCTCCACAACCCATTCACTATTCCCCTCACAATATCCTCTGCCATTCGTCGCCCGAACATCTTCTCTGCCACCTTCGACCCCATATTTCTTGACCCTCTCCCCTAACGACGAATCTTCTCATATAGTCCATCTACTGTCCATTTCCCATCTTTTGGGGTAATGGAAACTCAGCGGGGCGTTAAGTCGTAAACCTCTTATGAAACACACATATTTTGATTCAATTTCTTTTTTAATTTGTCCTTTTTCTCTCGCCAACCATATTGTTCCATCCTTTCTCCATCTCCATAAAGCCCCTACCAGTTTATTTCCCATTTAACCCCGAATCACCCTTCCAAAAGTCCGATCAACAATTTCTTATGTTCCCTTCCATTCCTTTTCCCAACATCTATTTCCTTCTCGGCTAACCCTTCTTCTCCAATTCATCGTTTACTCACTTTTCTACAAAGTATCTCTTCATTCATTCAACAATTCCTTTCCCTTACATCGTCCCTTCAACTCTTATGACCTGTATCTTTCTTCCCTTGTCTTTTGTACAACTTTACCCTTTCAATTTTCATTCCCCACATCATCCTACAATACTCCTTTCATCACTCCACATCCATCCTCCCTTCCAATCATATAACCAACTTCTTCCGTTCCACTCTTAATTCATTTCACTGTCTTTACATTCTCCTCCAGACTTTGTTCTTCGGCTGTTCTTCCTTTCCTTCCCTGTTCAAATCCCCTTTCCAATACCGTCCCTTGAAACCCACCAGCCACACTGAACCTTCAATTCTTCTGTCATGTTCCGCTTTCATGTGAATCTAAGATGGAATCCAGTTCCACATGCTTGCTATCTGACGACCAATGATCTTTTCGTTTATTTACTGATGACAAAGTCTTTATCTGAGAATTGTATCGATGATGTTCTAAATCTAGATCTGGAAACCACCAACAATTGGACTAAAGCGAGTTTGTAACTTTCAACTAACTGAAGACTGAAAAACTTGCACTTAATACTAAAATCAATCCCATCTTGCCCGATTTAAATTTGAATAATATAACGATCCAGAAGTTTTCGCACCACAAGAGTCTAAGACTTACCTTCCAAACAAACTGGCGTTAGTATTGTGTTCAGTGATACATCTTTTCATCAGTGAGTCATCAATTTAGATACAGATACCTAACAGTTTCTTCTGAACAATCAGATGCACGAAATAGATCTTTTACCAAATCAATTGATTTTTGAAATATTTTAAAAAAGATGGACGGCGGATTTACAATGTAACCTAACTGCAATGGGCAGTTTGTTTGCTGGGCACACACTGTCAGCCATTTTTTTGTCATAATACGGCCTTGACCTTGTAGAATCGATTATCCCAGAATAAAATAGTAACTAAAGATCTTACGTCTTGTCAATCAAACATTTTCGCACAATAGTTTGCGACAAGGAATCTGATTGGTAAAGGAGTAAACCCGACCAATAAAAATACAGACGAGAATCTGGGATTGTGAAAGCAATGGTTGGTTCACGTGAATATCCAAACGTTGCTTTAGGAACACAGTATAACCTAGTGCTTCATGCGTACTGAAAAGTAAGAAGTAATAAATTATGAACAAATAAACTCTTTATTTTACAAGGCCCTGAATTAGGTCCAATACAATAATAAAATTGAACTAGTGTGGGCGATACAATGGATAATATGAAGAAAAAAAAACCCAAAACCCCTAAGAATCACCAAAAAAAAAAAAAAAAATCAGATAAAACAAATAGGAAAAACAAGTTATTCAATGTACAATTTGTTTAAAAATACAAAGTATTATTATTATTATACAGATGATTAAGTACATGACCACAAAAGAAATACGCAAATGTAATAATGAATAATTAGATCACGATAAATGGTAAATATTTCCATAAAAGGACACCCATTTGATGGATTTGGTAAAGTTCAATGATATTTTGTCCTCATTTAAATATTTGTGAGAATTAAGAATAATATGTAATGATCAATCATTTGAAACAATCTATTATCCATTTATTATTTTATATATAGAAATAGATCTTCAGTTTGTATGAGACAATGCTGCCAATAACAGCTAAAGGTAGGTGAAGTCGTATTGAAGTTTAAATTTCATTAAATTCTGTCTTTTTTTTAAAATTAAAAAGGATCATTAATCTTTTTAACAGTGGAATTTCCAGAAATTATTAGAACGACAGAATTATCAAGAGGAGTAATTCTTTAATTTTCAGCCGGAATAGTTTGTCCGTAGGAGAATGATACATCTGACAAACTAACAATAATGATTTCAGAAACTCTCTGACCTTTAGCCTGACTATCACTGGATGTAGAAGCCGAACACTCTCATCCCCTCGTAGAAACGCAACTGTTTATTGAGCGCAAAATAATTTTATTTTAGAATGGTTATGTTGAACATAACTAAAATTCTGTTGCTACAGGTTTTTGTGCAGAATATATTCTCGTAGATCGGCAGTCGATAAAGCTGATCATGAAACGATGAAGATCCAAGAATGTTTGTACCAGAGAAAGTTTCACTAGTCAAATGCGCCTCAATCTTCATTTTACGATAAATACTGTACTTAAAATATTTCAGCTTCGATTATGTTTTTAACAGCTTTAACTGTCTGCCTTGTGGCCAACACAGCTTCGGGATATATTAGTAAGTAAAACAAGTTTTTGACTTTCGATCTCGATCACATCTACATTTCTAAAAGATTGCGAAATACTTGATTGTGAACTTTGGTGGGTAATTAAGTGTAAATCTACATATAATTTTTGTATTTATATTAATATTGGTATTCATTATTTCATCTCTGAGAAAATTACCGGTTATTTTGGACGTCATATTCATACATTCTCAATGAACAGTATTATGTTTTTGTATATGTGATAATCCAGACTAAACTTCGATCTTGGTATAATCATTATCAAATGCTATATTTGTTCTTTCATAGTCAATCCATTAGCTGCTATGGTTCATGCAAGATTGGCTCAACAACAACTGGCACATGTAGGATTAGTGAAGGCTCAATTGTTACATGCGTCACAACAAGCGCAGTCTGGTGCATTGGCCGTTGCTGAAGGTATGAGTGTTGTGCAATTTAGAGAAGAAAATAATTATTTTGAATTGTTTTTCACTCTTTAATATCGTGACATTGTTGGGATATTTATCTTTTCGTTATGGTTTGAAAAGAAATCCAATTCTCGCATTTATGGTGTGCAGAATTGATAAAGGAATGTTACAAGTAACAGTCCAAACAGACCAGAACAATTTCTTACAATGTGTTTCGCCTTACACTAGAATAAGTTGATTTCAGTAATGTAGATCAGGTCTACGACCAACGTAACAAAAATAAAGACATCATATGAATTTATACAAATGTATTTCTCCTTACGTCCTTAGTGAATTAAAATTACTAAATGAGTTAATGTTGCGTTCTGAATCTAGATTTATTCCTATTTTCTTTGATATCAATTGAAATATCTGTTTCATTTCAGCGCAAAATAATGCTGCTGCGGAACGAGCAGCAAATGTTGCACAGAGAGCTGCCGCTTTAAGTCAGCATTATGCTTCCAAAGCAAATCATATAGGTCAAATTTCCCAAAATATGAGAAGAAACAGTAAGTTGTCTAGATTTCTTTTCTTTGCTAATGATACGACAAAATGATACACAGTGGCCTCTCGAGTTTGATCAGTCGTGATGATACTGTATATAGCGACTAGAGGTTGAGACAGAAGAAAAAGTTTTTCCTTTATGAATATAATGATACATGGAATTTTACCCAAAAATTTGGAATAATTGAGATTTTTAATTCAATTTCAGTTCTTGCTGGTTCTCGTGTTGCTAACAACGTGCAATATGGCGGTCTGGCTGGTAACAATAACTTACTCGGACAACAACCAGGTAAGCCTATTCCCTTTGTTGCCTATGAGCTTAGACATATTGCATATGCAATTATAATGCAAAACTCAACACAGATGAAGGTTTTTTTAGGATAAACATGCAATTATTTATATTGCCAACTTAACATAACTACTATATTTGCAGGAACAATATTGAGACCCGGAGAGACATTAGTTGTTCCAGTCCACAATGCACAAATTTTGAACAATCGTCAATACGACCCTGTTTATGAACCAGTTGTTAGAAATTATGGTGAAGCTGTAGATGCTAATCAAGATTTTTACCTCAATTCACCTGTCCCAAGTAAGTAATCTTTGAATGAATTTGTTTATTGTTTCAATAAGATTTTTTGTCAAGATCAGCCGCAAGATAGTTTATAGAATAATTCTTCTTGTTTACTATGAAATACAAAACCCCAATACAGTAAACCCTGTATTCGTTGGGTGTATAAAGGCGTTCAACATTATGTAATTATAAAAAGAGTAAATCAAATACTGACAATAATAAGTCAAAGAGACCCGTATGCATAATTTATTTCTTGCCTGAAACAAAACCCTCAAAAACACCCAGAAATATTTCATTAATCTGAATCACATGAGGCATGTGATGGGCTTGTGTTTATTAAGATTGTCTACCAATTGAATAATTACATATTGCAGCTTCCAAACCAACAACAGAGAAAACTAGTAAGCTAGTACTGACATGAGTGATCTAATTTTTATGCTTTCAATTTGGTTATTGCTTTTTTACGCTTAGCCATAAACGACACCTCTATTATTCCATCTAGCTTGGTTTAGAATTTGTGTTATATTTATAGTCCTTTTATTGGGAGCAATCTGAGCTTCGGTTTATGTGCTTTGATTTTGAAGCTTCTTGGACAGCACTGCATAGAAGTATGAAATATATTATTATGTTTTGCAATTCCAGTCCTCGCATAATTTTTTTTTCATTTTTTTGCTTCACATTTAAACAGCAGATTTTTCTATCATGTATTCAAATATGAGTTAATCTGAATTGACGTATTATTCATGATGCCGTGTCATTGATGACAAAATGGATCAAAGTTATGTCAATGTCTCACATTTCAGGACCTAATAATAATAAATCTTTATCACGTTTCAGCTCTTTCGGGTAGTGGACGCCAAGGGAGTTTAGGTGGCACAACCAGGCTATCTTCGGGAACGAAAACAATAAATATTGGAAGTACATCAAACTCGATTAATAATGCAGCTGGGTCGAATAATATTGGACTTTCTGGAGTAAACACGATGCAGTACAATGAACCAGCACAGCAAGGCATTAACTTCCAGCCATTGTCTACTGGTGGGCCAACTGCAATTAACAACGGAGCTGCCAGTTACCAACACAACTCAATCAGTCAGCAACAATTTCCATCGCCTTCGACCGAAGTTTACCAACCAAAAATAACGGTACAAGGGAGCAACATCCGCCAAGGAATCAATATAAATAACATTCAACAGTCAAATCAGATTTCGAACCAAAACAATCAGCAGCTAGTTGGTATTTCTAATAGTAACCAAATCAACAGTCAAGGTAGTCAATATGTCGGATCTGTAACCACTAATAACCAGGCTGGCAATCAAGGCGGGCAATACATCGATACAGTCTCTGGTGGTAACCAAATCGGCAACCAAGGTGCACAATACTCGGGTACTGTCACCAGCACTACACAAATTGGCACCCAATCTTCCGTAGCTAACAACAACCAAATTGGCACCATGGGAACTGCATCTATCAATAATCAAATTGGTACCCAAAATGCACAATACATTGATCCATTAGCAAACAATCAGGGCCAATATATTGACCCTATGTCGACAGGTCATGCAGGTGGACAATACATAGATCCTCTCGCCAACAACCAACTTAGTAATCCAGGAAGTCAGGCGTTATCTTCTGCTAGCCAAAGTGGACCATATGTCGACCCATTATCCAATAGCCAAATAGGAAGTCAAACTGGTCAGTACGTCGATGTAGTTTCTTCTGGTAACCAAGGCCAATACGTTGATCCAGCAAGCCAAGCAGGACAGTACATTGATCCAGCTAGCCAATCAGGACAATACATTGATCCAACAAGCCAATCAGGACAGTACATTGACCCAGCTGGCCAATCAGGACAGTACGTTGATCCAGCTGGCCAATCAGGACAGTACGTTGATCCAACAAGCCAATCAGGACAGTACGTTGATCCAGCTAGCCAAACTGGACAATATGTTGACCCAGCAAGCCAAACTGGACAGTATATTGACCCAGCAATCCAAACTGGACAGTATGTTGACCCAGCAAGCCAAACAGGACAGTACATTGACCCAGCTAGCCAATCAGGACAGTACGTTGATCCAACAAGCCAATCAGGACAGTACATTGACCCAGTTGGCCAATCAGGACAGTACGTTGATCCAGCTGGCCAATCAGGACAGTACGTTGATCCAACAAGCCAATCAGGACAGTACGTTGATCCTTTGAGTAACCAAGGAGGACAGTATGTAGATCCTTTGGGTAACCAAGTCGGACAACAGTTTGTTGAGGTACTACCTACTAACCCAAATGGATTCGTTGATCCATTAGGTGGATCTCAAGGTGGGCAATATATAGATACATTGGGCTCACAAGTTCTTCAAAATCCCGTATCAACTGCCTCGACGTCTGGTACATTTGTTGATCCAACTTCTGGTACAACGACGAACGCAAACGATCCATATGGTGGTAAGGATAGCTCCTATAATTGAAAAAAGTCATTATGATTCCGCTTGAGAAATGATTTTGATAATAAAAATGGCAATATTTGTTAAACTTTTAATTATATTTTGTAGTAGCGTGAGGCAAATTGATTTGTAGAACCTTGTCACTAATTTATAAAATGTTTATCTAATCTAATTCCAGCATCAGCTGCTGCTGCTGCTTCACAACTTTCAGGTATGTTAATATAATAAATAACAATAATAATGATAAACTGGATCAGATTTTGGTCCAATAAACAAGGGAATGTCTACCACTCAGCCTATATATATACAAAATATTCCGATGTACAATTTTTATAAATGGGCATAATTTGTTGCTGCAATCAAGTACATGATCACAAAAGAATATAATTATATACACATGTATGTGTGTATGCGATGGACAAGTTATGCTAATGTATTCATATGACCCTTTCTCCCACCCCCCCCATCCCTATTATATATACTCAATATATATTATGCTTTTCACAATTTAGTATGTATAATTTTCATATTCCTTACATTTCGGCCCAAATGTTCACATGAAAACGACACAGGCTCTGTGATCGAGATTTATAATTTGAAATGCTTAACAAGTTTTTATTTTTTTTGTTTAGCTGCAGCCAGTGCAGCCTTATCTCAGATATCAGGAGGTAATTCTTACAACAACACAACTTTTAATATGAATTTTATTCAAATACATCAACATGAGGTTTCTCTAAACTACATTTGAATGTAATACGAAGTAGATATACGTAAAAGTTCCATGATTTCTAACCCTCCTATGGCATACGAAACAATGGACATGATCATAATTTGGCCACTAAATTTACGGGTCATCAGATCATCTACTTAACTCAAATAGGAACATGTAATTCATTAATAATATTATCTCCATATTTAAAATGTAGCTGGAGATAGCCCATTTACTGCACACAATTTTAGTACAATACTTAAATTTGAAATTTAAATGAAATTGGCTTGTTCTTTCAGGTGGAAATTATCAGTCTCTGAATGCCGCAGGTCAAACTGGCATCAGTAAGTATATTGCTCAAATTGTCATGATATTTCAAGGAACTAAAATGCATCAGTATTAAAGCTTGGAATTAGAAACATAGTATAAATTTTACAAACTTATATTGCAATAACCCTTGACTGTTATAATAAGGATATATAATCATTCCTTAATGACGGTTTTCATCTGTTTTCATTTATAGCATATGAACCAATCAGCACTAACGCTGGAGCAATTGGAACTTTAGAGTTGGTACCGAACGGAAATACAGGTAAAAAATCTAAATATCGTCAATTTTACATGTATTTATATAAAACGATCATAATCCAGCTTTGGAATGTTCTGTATTTTATGCGTATCATTCAAATTATATTTGGGAAACTATCATTTTGGAAATATTTTGTTGCTGCAAATATGTTTTTCTCGCATTAAAATGTAATATTGGTTCACTGTTTCATATTTGATTATTCAGGTTTCCCCCTGGAAGCAACGAATTTGGTTGACCCATATGCAGCTGGAAGCAGCACAACAGGTATAGAATTTAGTTTCTTAATCTTGAATGTAAAATTATATTCATATCGGTTTATTGTGTTTTATTCACTTTGTTTTCAGTGGTATTATTGTTCTACAAGAAGATGTATAATTGAAACTGCAATTGATTCATGAGACCTGAATATTTCTTTGACCTTCAATTAAACCAGTGGGTTCAGGTTATCTGAATTTCAATAAAATAGGTTTGGCACCACTACCTCAATTATTGCATGAATTACATTAAAAGTTATGCATTAAATCGATGAAATTCATAAAGTTAATAAAGATTATTTTTGCATCTATTTCAATTGTAAGATGTCAGGACATTGACAAATGCAGTAATCATAAAACAACTTGTTGGTGTTACAATGCCTTTGGTCTTAAAACCAAAATGTGCTTCTGTGATAACATCGCCCACAGAGTTAAATAATTAGGCCTAAATACTTTAGTGAAATATCATATATAGTTATATGTTTATTTTTTTCGAATTATTACAATCTATTTCCAAAAATTTTAAGGACATGAAATTTCGGGACAATCGTCTTGTAAAAATTTAACATAAATTGTTTATTGCACGAATTAACTATTTTTTATTAATTATGTTTATATATATGTTTTGAAGAACCCCGAAACGTTACCCCGTTAGAGTAACGATAAGAACGCCCGAAATTAAGGCCAGAATTGTAAACAGATGATATTATATGGTTTCAGGTACAAATGTAGAACCGATTGCAGTTGGCGGAAGCAATTTAGGTAAGTTGATTAAATTAATAAAAAGCCCAATTATTTAGAGCAGAAATCTTTTCTCGAGGGTGAATTATTGCCACCTTCATTACTTCATGAAATCAAACTAAAGCCAAGTTCCCAACCGTAGTTCCAAATCAAAATTTAAATTCGGGTATTCTAGGAGTGTCGATCCGTTTCAATCGTTATACTTTTTTTGTGTCGGCTTTTTTTATACCTGGTCGCTCCGAAATAAACCTTTTATAGCTGATATAAATAATTATACATCCCAAGGGATGTAACTTCTAAAATTCCTAGAAATTTATTTGATATATTTTTAGCAGGTTTGCGGGAATACATTATACATATAAGTCATTTACCAAATTAACCAAGTTTTAAAATTTATTACATTGAAGCTACTTATTCATACCATGTTACACTTTTATGAACGTTTCGTGTTCAATAAATGAATAAAAAAAGTGGTTGCCTAGCAAGATACGCCCACATTAAAATATATTTTCTGTTTAAACACAGGAAGAAACTCTAACATTATTTAGGTCTAATTCAAGTTTTCATCAATATAAATGTTCACACAAATTCGATTCAAATCAGATGAAACCTAGTCTCTTTTGTATTTACTAGCTAATTTTCATGAACACTGTATTGTCTATCACAATCACAAGCCAATATCGCAATGTTTTGACTACGTCAAGACTAATAACTCAAAAACAGTTTATCAAAAAATCGTCAATTTCGTATTTGACCAAGATCTCATCAACTTCAATGATCACACCAAATTTCATTCAAATCAGATGAAAACTTGTTTTGACTAAGTCAAGGGCAATAACTCAAAAAACGTTCACCAAAAAATCGTCACTATCAAACTTGATTAAGACCTCATCAATATAAATGATGACACAAAATTTCATTCAAATCCAATGGAAATTGTGATCTCTATCGCCCTAACCCTAGCCAATTTTGACGGGTTTTAACTAAGTCAAGTGCAATAACTCAAAAACCATTAATCGAAAAATAGCCTTTTTTGAATTTGTCCAAGATCTCATTAATATAAATGATCACAGCAAGTTTCATTCAAATCCAACGAAAAGGGTAGTCTCTATAACGTTTACAAGCCAATTTTAACGCGTTTTGACTAAGTCAAGGGCAATAACTAAAAAACTGTTTATCGAAAAATCGCCAATTTCAAACTTGTCTGAGATCACTTCAATATAAATAATCACAGCAAGTTTCATTCAAATCCTTTGAAATGTGGGCGTATAAAAAAAAAAAATAATAATAATAATAATAAAAACCCCAATTCCCCTAACATTCCTTCATTCCTAATATCTCCTTTCATTTTCATTTCAGCCACAGGCTTCCTCACTGTTTAAACTTCAAAATAAAATTGGTTCTTAATACTCACAAATAGTTTAATTTTTTTCAAATGGTGGCAATGGGGTTGCTTCTGCTGGCATGAAAATGAAAATAAACCTCCTTGAAAACATTATTAACTTGATAGCAATGAAAATTTTGCAGTTATTTTTTGTCCAAGTGAAGATGTTAGATTTTAAATGTAAAAGTTTGAATGTAAGGCTTTTGAGAAACAAGTCCTTGCCCAATGCGTTAATTTCATTCAAATCAAAATACATGTATAGGATAAAATCAATGCACTAATTTGATTCCAAATTTTTCACTCAACACTGTAATGTATACAGAGTTTGAGTTAAAGAGCACAATTGCAAAAGTAATGTTATAAGTGTGACAGAAACAAATACACCCTATAAAATCTACACGGAAAAAACGTTGACAATCAATCAAAGATCTACGATAGGATCTAAATCAATGTCTGTCTTAGGCGATTAGCATTGACACATACAATATCATATTTACTCACCGTACACCCAAATATGTTTTCGTACCGCTGCTTAGGAATTGTCTGATTTGACTGCATTGACATTGGGCGACATCATTGGTGATTTAGGATCGGCTTTTAATCAGTCAGGTGGATAAAAATAGATATAAATTGATCATGCAATGCATTTCCTTTAAGAGGTGAAACAAATCACTTATCTGGCCTATGTATATACAATAATTATGATAATAATTAACAGTAAATTAAATTGGGGTTGGGGCTGTTGGGTTGCATGACCAACGCCTTTTTGGTTTTTAAGATGTTAAAGTTGTTTAACAGGATATTTTCTTAAATAATGAGAGAACTTGGCATGTATGGTGACTGATAAATTGATTGCTAACTATCAATGTCAATCAAATTTGACATGATACATGATATAATAAATAATAATTATCACAGAAAGGGAAATGAATGATATTATGTCTTTGTCCAAATTTGATCGATATACTGTAATATTTAACCTATTAATATAATGTATAAAACTATAAAAATTAACGACTTTATAAAATATGAAATGAATGACACAGAGTACAAAAAGGGTTTGAAATTGTATACTCAAGGTTTCTTGTCCAAATAAATTTCATTGACAGAATGAAATTTTTTGAAGTAGTAATTCACAGAAAGTCAAATTCTAGTAATTCACTTAAACATACGAATATATCCTAATTTAACATAATGAGTGAGCTACTAATTACCTAAAAGGTAGTAATGTGTCTGGTTGAGTGGGGTTGTGTTGATAAGTATTCTATATGCTTTTAAATGTATTTCCAT
Organism: Nipponacmea schrenckii; assembly: GCA_030562195.1. Classification (NCBI taxonomy): domain Eukaryota; kingdom Metazoa; phylum Mollusca; class Gastropoda; family Lottiidae; genus Nipponacmea; species Nipponacmea schrenckii. The sequence continues at coordinate 10,304,211 of CM060201.1, forward strand.
ATATTTGAAAACTGTTCAACTAAAATCCAGTTTGTTCGAATTATAAAATAGTCCCAAGCTCACTATGCCCATTCTCTGTTATTGAAGATTTATTTCCCTGCCCTTATATCCCGAGCTCCGAAAAAAAAAATGAACTCGATGACCCAAAATTACAGAGTACTGTGCTTGTCAGTTTGAGCGTATACGAGATTCCAATCTAAACAAGGATATAAATTGTGAATAAATACTATATTTATTTAACACTCGATGCTTAAGACTACAGTGTATTTTTAGCTGGTAATGTAGGATTGAATTATCCGGTTTCAACATCGCCTGGGAGCAACCCAAAAAGTTCATCAGCAGCTTCTTCACAAACTACAGAATTGTATGGAGGCAATACTTTGTCTAGCAACACAGGATCTGTGCCTTCTGGAACAAATAGTATAGGACAATCACTAACAGTAGGGCTGGTTTCCCCAGGGCATGTTGAACAGACAGGTAGCAGTCAAATTACCAATCAGTTTGTTGACCCACTTATGGGGACCAGCGGTTCATCGACAAAAGTCGTTACAGGCAGTCAATCAGGTACAACACCACAACTTGCCAGTGCTAGTTTAGCGTCGACAAGCACACAATATGTTGACCCGACACTTTTAACAGCAACAGGGGGAAGCTCCAATAGTCAATCATCACTATCTAATCAGTATGTAGACCCAACAATCAGTAGTCAATCAGCAACCACATCCGTTGTCGATCCGTTGAACCTCGGATCCAGCTTATCACCAGGAACGACACAATATGTTGATCCCGTCACAGGCATTCAATCAGGCACATTATCACAACATGCCGGTGCTAGTCTATCGTCGACAAGCACACAATATGTTGACCCGACACTTTTAACAGCTACAGGGGGAAGCACCAATATTCAATCATCACTATCTAATCAGTATGTAGACCCAACAACCAGTAGTCAATCAGCAACCACTTCCGTTGTCGATCCACCGAACCTCGGATCCAGCTTATCACCAGGAACGACACAATATGTTGATCCCGTTACAGGCATTCAATCAGGCACAATATCACAACATGCCGGTGCTAGTCTATCGTCGACAATCACACAATATGTTGACCCGACACTTTTAACAGCTACAGGGGGAAGCACCAATAGTCAATCATCACTATCTAATCAATATGTAGACCCAACAACCAGTAGTCAATCAGCAACCACTTCCGTTGTCGATCCATTGAACCTCCGATCCAGCTTATCACCAGGAACGACACAATATGTTGATCCCGTCACAGGCATTCAATCAGGCACAATATCACAACATGCCGGTGCTAGTCTATCGTCGACAAGCACACAATATGCTGACCCGACACTTTTAACAGCTACAGGGGGGAGCACCAATAGTCAATCATCAGTGTCTAATCAGTATGTAGACCCAGCAATCAGTAGTCAATCAGCAACCACATCCATTGTCGATCTGTTGAACGCCGGTTCTAGCTTATCACCAGAAATGACTCAATATGTTGATCCCGTCACAGGCAGTCAACTAGGTGTGACATCACAACATACCGGTGCCAGTTTATCGTCGGCAAGCACACAATATGTTGACCCGACACTTTCAACAGCTACAGGAGGGAGCACCAATAGTCAATCATCAGTGTCTAATCAGTATGTGGACCCAGGAATCAGTAGTCAATCAGCAACATCATCCGTTGTCGATCCTTTGAACGTCGGTTCTAGCTTATCCCCAAAAATGACACAATATGTTGACCCCATCACAGGAAGTCAATTAGGTGTAACATCACAACATACCGGTGCCAGTTTATCATCGGCAACTACACAATATGTTGAGCCGACGCCTTTGACTGGTAACAGTCAGTTAATTCAATCAACCTCCACAAATACGGTTAACCAGAACCCAGTCACGCCAGCGGTCGATGCTCTACTTACTGGAAGCAGTTTCAACAACCAACTTCCAGTCAATGCTGCAGTCGATCCATTATCAGGGTTCAATCCTAACGTTGGAAGTAAGTAACAATTTTGTTATTTAATTGAATGATCCCGAATTTAATGCGCATTGCATCTAAGATGCCAAATCTATAAATTGATTAATGCTCCTGTATCCATATTAACCTAAAAAGTATGAGGTTCTTAATATTTACTTAACAATCGTATTTCATAACAATATATTTTTTTCAATGTACTCTGCAGGCAGTGGACTTACCTCTCTCCAGCTGGAACCGGCATATAATACTCTTGGTAAGCAACATTCTATAACCAACATGTACCAATAAACGCAATGTATTTTTACTGAAAGTAGTCCCGTTTCAAACCTGATATATCTTTAATTTATATTCTATAGGACCTTCCAGTGTTGCTGCATCAGGTCAAACAACCAGCTCCTCCACAACAGGAACAGTTGATCCAGTTCTGACAACTTCAAACTCCCACACTAACCTTGGCCCAGGTACTAGTAGCTCCTCTCTCAAGCCTAAAACCTTTAACATATTATAACCTTGTATCGCTTCTAAACTACTTTCCTCACCATTTCGATAACAAATGCTATAACAAAACATTCTTATAATATCAGAAAACTCTATTTTTTATACCCTTTTCAAGGTATAGATATTTTTCAAATTACCTAAACAAATTCCCTATCCAATATTAACCCCTCTAATACGATATGATCATACTATTGATCCTCAGTGAATAATACGAATTATTTGAAATAAAGATCTTATTACATCTTATGTTGTTTGTTTCGTCATTTATTTTTATATATGCAATGATTTATGCGATGTTTTATTCGAAAATACTGATTAGAATGAATTTAAGTTTACAGTACACACGTATTATACATGTAAAAATAAGATATATAACGTATTTGTTTTTTTCTCTTTAGGATCTAGTTCTCGTTCTCAAACACAGACCCAAACTCAATCTGCAATATCTGCCACCTCACCTTCTTTTAGTAATACAGCTTCTACGGCTGTGGCTGGTAGTACCGGATCAGTATCTTTAACTGGCAACACTGGCTCAGCTCCGTTGACTGGCACTTCAGGATCAACTTTCCTTACTGGCAGTTCTGGTTCAACAGCTCTTTCTGGAAGCATTGCAAGCGGAGCTACAGTAAGCACATTGGGAGCGTTAGGGGTAACTGGAACTACTGGTTTGTCATCAAGTGGCAACACGGTATCAAGTTCCCAGATTGGTAACGCAGGTACCGCAACAAATCTTCCGGGCACCACGGGATCATCAACTACTGGAAGTACAGGATCAACATCTTTTGCTGGCAGTACGGGAGCAACACTGAACACCCCAGTCCAACCAATTATCGAACCAGTAGCAGCTGTTGCAGCTCCTGTAGGAGGTGAAGCTAGGGTATCGGCTGCAGCACAGGTAGCTGGAAGTGGTAACCAAGTTCAGGGAATAATTAGTAACTCAGCGTTTGAAGCAGGTAGTCAGACAGTCGGTGTAGTGGAACCAATAGTAGGTGTATCAATGGGATCTTCTCCTGCAGTATTAACAGGTTTGTAAATTAAAACCATTTGGCAATCTCCATACATCACTATAGTAAAAGAATTCTGACAACAAAATGCCGTAGTATATAATATTTGTTCGAGCTTTGATTGTTTTATGTTTTTTATTTAAATAGAGCCCGGATCTGAAATTGCAACAAGTGGAAAATCAACAACGGTTGATCCAGCCACGAATCAAAATATGATAGACAAATTGAATCCAGGTAAGTTAAAATCACAAATAACGTATGATATTTGTATAACAAGATGACTCTCTTCTGACCATCTAAGGACCCAGTGTTTGCTTTTGCATAATTTGCAGAAGTTAATGATAATAGAAATACAATATACGCTATACATCAGGTCATTCCATGTATTTTTCTTTTATATTCTTCATTGACCCAATTTGATCACTTATTTTAGGTGGTCAGTACGATCCATTGTATGTGAAAAATGGTGGAAACTTCGATCCTTATTCCGGTTCAGGTTATTTTGGTCAGTATCTTACCTTGCAAATATTTTATATTTTATATGTTAGACTTTGCTTCTTGACGGATAACTCCCAAAATAAAACGTTTGAATATCCCGTATTTGCTTTAGGATGTTATTATTTCTGGGATATAAAAGTTGGCAATTTTAATCGAAATCACATTGATTATAGTTTTTGTGCATCATGCCACTCACTGCCTTTTTTTGGAAATTTCAGAACAATATATCCCACCATCAAATGGAATGTCAAGTAAGTATTTATTACGTCTTTTGATAACTTATGGTTGATATTTGAGAACTGCTTTATTTTAGTATATGACATCAATTAATATACTGTCCACTGACATGTGAAACAAATAATATATACCTTTCTATATTGTAGCCATATCACAATTAAATTAAAGTATTTTTTTTTTCAATATGTAAAAGGCCATTCATTAGATAAGTAACCAATTTAAACGCAAAGGGCGCGGCGTTTTAATTGTCGAAGATTAAGGTTGACGAATAAAAACGTGCTATAAATTACTTACATTGACACAATGTCTAAAGAAAGGTCCCATTAATTGAAAAAATAATCACTCATTATATATCCGTCATTAAAAATCCACGTGCATTTCGTGTTCTGTTTTCATTTGAGGCGGAACTTGACAAATTGCATTTGAGATCATACCTATTTATAGCAGACTTGCCTCACAAAATAACCTTATTATACACCAACAGTTTTAGAATTTTGCCGTCAATGTTACAATGTATTTTTTTCTACTTCAGTTTATGAAATACCTGGATTAGATGGTGCTTCTGGCTTAGCCGCTGTCTAAAATTTGCTGTTGATTCATCGACTATGTTATTTAATTGCTTTTGGAAATTTAGTATGCAATAATGAAACAGTAACGACAATAATCATATATAAATGGTGTAATGAAAGTTACATGTTCATGTCATTGTAAATTAGTTTAAATACTGTCTATCTTCTATTTAATAAGGTTTGCCTCACAATGTATTCGTTTGTTATCAGTGCTGAATATATTTGGAATAAACGAATTTATATCAAGAAAGTACTTGTGTTTTTCCTCCAACCTTTGTTTGTCCTACCCGCAAATATTAAAAAACTAACGTTACAATTCAAATAAAAGAAAGAAAAGTTAGATGCAATTTTTTTTTTTAAATTTAGGCAAAATAAATAATTTTTTGGTTTAATTGTGATGTATAACAATTTTTGATTTGATTTTTTTCTTCAGCTATGCTACAAGCCGGCAGCAGTAAAGCAAACAGCGCTCGTTATGCAGGTTAAGACCAGTTAAATGGATTTTCTTTAGAATTCAAAGCTTTGGTGGAAACGTGTGCTCGATTGGGCAGAGTATTGAAAGATTTTGTAAAATGATAAAATTTACTCCGCATATAATTCGTTATATGTGAATTCGTTGTTCAGGTCAAGAGTTTCTTCAAATTCTTAACATTATTCGTTATTCAGTAATAAAGTCAAAATGTGATCTCGATCTAGCACATGTAATTGTGCTTAATTGGATATTGGCGTGTTGCATGGTATATGGTTCTTTAACAATATTTTTTTATAAAGAGTGATGTTTGCTTCACTGATGTCGCCGCGACAGCATGCGCTAAATTTCCTTTCTTTTTCTTTTTATTTGTATGCTTTGATATTGGTATCGGTTTGTGGTTTTGGTATATTAACTATAATTATGTCCATATTCCTTCATTTCAACCTAAATATAATCATCCATGACAATTCGTCACAAGCTCGTACGTTTCGATTGAGCCTGGTGTGGCTTCAATTTACAGTTGTTTTGGATTGTCTAATTATTGTCTGGAAGCCGAAGAGGAAGTCGTTCGAGTTAATACTAGTTTACTGTGTAAGGAGATATTCAGTTGCATGCTTTGACAAAAGATTATGATAACTATTCTTGTCGCAGTCACATCAGTTGAAGCAAGGGCCGTCACACTGTAGTAGTACAAATGTAGATTTAACTCCACTGAAATAAATCGATCATAGAGCAGGCCATGCTTACCATGATTCCAGCCCTGACAATATGTTTGTCTACAATAGTAATGATGGTGCATGTCAGTGGAAAAAATTAGCCTCAAGCAAACTTCACCCCGTCCCAATAGCAAATTTTAACTACTACATACAATATATCAATTACTAACCGGGTAAAATGGAACACAGTAGAATAAATACGATATATTTAAAATTTGAGTTATGTGGTATCTGGTTAATAAAATGGGTGATTTGTATACATATCTTAAATATTCTAGTAAATATTTTTATATAAGGTAAGGTTTATTATTTTGCATTTGGTCAAAGCAAAAAACGTTTTCTTCGAATTTCTGCGCACTGTTTTATGCATCGGATAAGCATTTTGAAAAGATTTGTTCATACATTTGATTGGTGCTTTGAAAGAGGTGATGTTCGAAAGGAATGTTTCAATCGACTGTCCATTTCATAATTAAATAACAAAGATTTATATGAATTTTCATATATTTTTTATTTAGCATCAAACCAAAAGCCGAATATACGCCCAGGTATCAATATTTACGTAAAGAAGACTTCACCGTTATTTAATCAACACATCAAAGGAGCAAAATTGAACTTTCCAATGCTGCCACAAAATTTTTCGAAATTGGATCCCGTACAAATGTTTGTTGAAAAGCCACAGACGAATACACGTCAACCATCTCCAAGAGTTAATCAGGATGCAAGCAAAGCCAATTCCGTGATCGTAGATATTCCTAGAAAAAGCTATCTAGAACATCGTTTTACAAATAAAATTGCATATAAGAAACCTGTACACAATAGTGCAATAAGTAGTAATTTTATTAAACCATCACCTAATAAAAAACTCGTTACGGAAACCAAGTATAGAATTATCAACAATAAAGGTATACAATCATCTACCAAGTATCCATCTTCCAATAAAGCATATGTTTTAAGAGCTTCAGTACCAGTCACTAATAGAATAGCCACAACGCCAACATCAATCAATACTGCACCACAAACAACACACACAGCAACTGTTTCTTCGCCAAGAACGTTTGGTACTGCAATATCTTCGAGAAGTCCAGCATCACCATTGCGACTCTCAACGAGACATAACACAATATCAATTGGTGAAAAAGTTACTGGAACAAAATCATCCACAAAAATTTTAGCCGGAACGAAAACCGGAACTATAGCTACATCATCATTTACACCTACCAAAACTATACCTACAAATCAATCATCAAGAATTGATACAAACCCAATATCAACAAACTATCTATCCACATCCATTGGTATTTTACCTAAACCATTAATTTCAATAAAGTCTTATGGAACTACGCCAACATTTATTGGAAGTGCATCCAAGCTCACATCTAAAGGGATTGCATCTACTCCAGCCTCTTCCAGTAGAGTACCTACATCATTAATTATTGGTTCTGTTTCTACCCCCAAAGCAACTAAAACTGTATTTACACAAACACCTACTAGTAAGGTAATTACACAAACAGCATCAAGGCTGACATCTGCTGGAAGTGTATCAACGCCAGCATCTTCTATTACAGCACCAACGCCTATTTCTACTATATCTTTATCCACATCCATGCCTAATAGCACAACAATATCATTACAAACACCACCATCTACTGGAACTGTATCTACTGGGAAAACATCAACGGCAACATTCATTGGAACTGCATCAACGCCTATTGCAACCGGTACTGCATCAACACCAACATCTTCAGGTTCAGCACCAACACCCACTTCTACTGGAAATGTTTCGACATTAACACCTACTAGAGTTGTTTCGACACTAACGTCTGTCAGTACTGCATCAATGCCAACAGGTACTTCATTTACCCCAAATACTGGTACTGTATCAACAACATCATCTTCTGGAACGACATCAGTATCTACTGGGAAAGCATCAACAGCTACATCCACTGGCATTGCATCATCGCCTACTGCCATCGGTACTGCATCAACACCAACATCTTCAGGTACAGCACCAACATCCACTTCTACTGGAAATGTTTCGACATTAACACCTACTGAAACAGTTTCGACACTAACATCTGTCGGCACTGCATCAATGCCAACTGGTACTACATTTACGTCACCTGCTGGTACTGTATCTAAAACTTCATCTTCTGGAACGACATCAATACCACCATCTCTAGGTATTGCAGGTATTACTGTATCTACACCAATATCTACCAGTTCAACACCAACATCTACCGTAAGTACATTTTCACCATCTACTAGTACTGTATCTACAAAAGCATCTTCTGTAAAGGCATCAACGCCTATTTCTGCTATAACTTTATCCACACCAATGCCTAGTAGCACAACAAAAGCAATACAGTCACCGTCATCTACCGGAACTGTATCTACTGGGAAAGCAACAACGGCAACATCCACTGGCATTATATTAACGCCTTTTGAAATCGGTACTGCATCAACACCAACATCTTCAGGTACAGCACCAACACCCACTTCTACTGGAACTGTTTCGACATTAACGCCTACCGAATTTGTTTCTACATTAACATCTGTCGGTACTGCATCAATGCCAACTAGTACTGCATTTACAATATCATCCGCTGGAACGACATTAATACCACAATCTCCAGGTATTGCATCAGTGTCCTCTTCTGGTAGTGTATATACTTCAATATCGTCTGGTGCCATATCAACGCCAACATCTACTGTTACTGTATCTACGCCAATATCTACTAGTTCTGCTTCAACGCCAACATCGTTTGGTTCTGTTCCAACTTTAACACCTACCGGAACTGCTTCGAAATTCTCATCTGCTGGTACTCCATCAACACCAACATCTACCGTAACTACATTTTCACCATCTACTAGTACTGTATCTGCAACAGCATCTTCTGTTACAGCATCAACGCCCATTTCCCTTATAAGTCTATCCACACCCATGTCTAATAGCACAAAACCATCAATAAAGACACCATCATCTATAGGAACTGTATCTACTAGCAAACCATCAACGGCAACATCCACTGGCATTGCATTATCGCCTATTGTCATCGGTAGTGCATCAACACCGACTTCTTTAGGTAGAGCACCAACACCCACTTCTACTGGAACTGTTTCGACATTAACACCTATAACGTCTAACGGTACTTCATCAATGCCAACTGGTACTCCATTGACCCCAAATACTAGTTCTGTATCAAGAACATCATCTTCTGGAACGACATCAGTACTACCATCTCCAGGTATTGCATCAGTGCCCTTTACTGTATCTGCACCAATATCGTCTGGTGCTGTATCAACGCCAACATATGCTGTTACTGTATCTACGCCAACATTTACCAGTATTGCTGTTATGCCAACATCTTCTGGTTCTGTTCCAACTATAACACCTACTGGAACTACTTCGACATTCACAACTGCTGGTACTGTTTCAACACCAACATCTTCCGTAACCACATTTTTACCATCTACTAGTACTGTATCTACAAAAGCATCTTTTGCAACGGCATCAACGCCTATTTCTGCTATACTCTTAACCACACCAATGCCTAGTAGCACAACAAAAGCAATACAGATACCGTCATCTACTAGAACTGTATCTACTGGCATAGCATCAACGGCAACATCCACTGGCATTGCATCATCGCCAATTGCCATCGGTAGTGCATCAATACCGACTTCTTTAGGTAGAACACCAACACCCACTTCCACTGGATCTGTCTCGACATTAACAAATCATGGAACTGTATCAACACTAACGTCTGTCGGTACTGCATCAATGCCAACTGGTACTGCATTTACCCCAAATACTGGTACTGTATCAACATCATCTTCTGGAACGGCATCAACACAAAACTCTCCAGGTATTGCACCAGTGCCCTCTACTGTTTCTGCACCAATATCGCCTGGTGCTGTTTCAACGCCAACATCTGCTGTTACTGCTTCTACGCCGAAATCTATCAGTACTGCTGCAACGCCAACATCTTCCGGTGCTGTTCTAACTTTAATACCCACTGGAACTATTTCGACACTCACATCTGCTGGTACTGCATCAACACCAACATCTACCGTAACTACATTTTCACCATCTACTAGTAGTGTATCTGCCATAGCATCTTCTGCAACGGTATCAAAGCCTATTTCTGCTATAACTCTATCCACACAAATGTCTAATAGCACAACACAATCAATACAGACACCATCATCTACTGGAAATGTATCTACTGGAAAAGCATCAACAACAACATCCACTAGTATTGCATCATCGCCTATTGCCATTGGTACTGCATCTACACCAACATCTTCAGGTACAGCACCAACACCCACTTCGACTGGAACTGCTTCGATATTAACACCTTCTGGAACTGTTTCGACACTAACATCTGTCGGTACTACATCAATGCCAACTGGTACTGGATTTACGACATCATCTGCTGGAACGACATCAATACCACTATCTCCAGGTATTGCATCAGTGCCCTCCTCTGGTACTGTATCTACTTCAATATCGTCTGGTGCCGTATCAACGCCAACATCTACTGTTATTGTATCTATGCCAATATCTTCCATTACCGCTGCAACAACCAACATCTTCCGGTTCTGTTCCAACTTTAACACCTACTGGAACTATTTCGACATCCACATCTGCTGGTACTGCATCAACACCAACATCTACCGTAACTACATTTTCACCATCTACTAGTACTGTATCTGCAACAGAATCTTCTGTTACAGCGTCAACGCCTATTTCTGTTAAAAGTCTGTCCACACCGATGCCTAATATAACAACACAATCAATACAGACACCGTCATCTACTGGAACTGTATCTACTTGGAAAGCATCAACGGCAACATCTACTGGCATTGCATCATCGCCTATTGAAATCGGTACTGCATCTACACCAACATCTTCAGGTACAGCACCAAAACCCACATCTACTGGAACTGTTTCGACATTAACACCTTCTGAAACTGTTTCGACACTAACATCTGTCGGTACTGCATCAATGCCAACTGGTACTGCATTTAAAACATCATCTGCTGGAACGACATCAATATCACCATCTCCAGGTATTGCATCAGTGCCCTCTTCTGGAAATGTACCTACTTCAATATCGTCTGGTGACGTATCAACGACAACGTCTACTGTTACTATATCTACACCAATATCTACTATTACTGCTGCAACACCAACATCTTCCGGTTCTGTTCCAACTTTAACACCTACTGGAACTATTTCGACATCCACATCTGCTGGTACTGCATCAACACCAACATCTACCGTAACTACATTTTCACCATCTACTAGTACTGTATCTGCAACAGAATCTTCTGTTACAGCGTCAACGCCTATTTCTGTTAAAAGTCTGTCCACACCGATGCCTAATATCACAACACAATCAATACAGACACCGTCATCTACTGGAACTGTATCTACTTGGAAAGCATCAACGGCAACATCTACTGGCATTGCATCATCGCCTATTGAAATCGGTACTGCATCTACACCAACATCTTCAGGTACAGCACCAAAACCCACATCTACTGGAACTGTTTCGACATTAACGCCTTCTGAAACTGTTTCGACACTAACATCTGTCGGTACTGCATCAATGCCAACTGGTACTGCATTTAAAACATCATCTGCTGGAACGACATCAATATCACCATCTCCAGGTATTGCATCAGTGCCCTCTTCTGGAAATGTACCTACTTCAATATCGTCTGGTGACGTATCAACGACAACGTCTACTGTTACTATATCTACACCAATATCTACTAGTTCTGCCTCAACGCCAACATCGTTTGGTTCTGTTCCAACTTTAACACCTACTGGAACTGTTTCGACATTATCCTCTGCTGGTACTACATCAACACCAACATCTACCGTAACTACATTTTCACCATCTACTAGTAGTGTATCTGCCATAGCATCTTCTGCAACGGTATCAAAGCCTATTTCTGCTATAACTCTATCCACACAAATGTCTAATAGCACAACACAATCAATACAGACACCATCATCTACTGGAACTGTATCTACTGGAAAAGCATCAACAACAACATCCACTAGTATTGCATCAGCGCCTATTGCCATTGGTACTGCATCTACACCAACATCTTCAGGTACAGCACCAACACCCACTTCGACTGGAACTGCTTCGATATTAACACCTTCTGGAACTGTTTCGACACTAACATCTGTCGGTACTACATCAATGCCAACTGGTACTGGATTTACGACATCATCTGCTGGAACGACATCAATACCACTATCTCCAGGTATTGCATCAGTGCCCTCCTCTGGTACTGTATCTACTTCAATATCGTCTGGTGCCGTATCAACGCCAACATCTACTGTTATTGTATCTACGCCAATATCTTCCATTACTGCTGCAACGCCAACATCTTCCGGTTCTGTTTCAACTTTAACACCTACTGGAACTATTTCGACATCCACATCTGCTGGTACTGCATCAACACCAACACCTACCGTAACTACATTTTCACCATCTACTAGTACTGTATCTGCAACAGAATCTTCTGTCACAGCGTCAACGCCTATTTCTGTTATAAGTCTGTCCACACCGATGCCTAATATCACAACACAATCAATACAGACACCGTCATCTACTGGAACTGTATCTACTGGGAAAGCATCAACGGCAACATCTACTGGCATTGCATCATCGCCTATTGAAATCGGTACTGCATCTACACCAACATCTTCAGGTACAGCACCAAAACCCACTTCTACTGGAACTGTTTCGACATTAACGCCTACTGAAACTGTTTCGACACTAACATCTGTCGGTACTGCATCAATGCCAACTGGTACTGCACTTAAAACATCATCTGCTGGAACGACATCAATATCACCATCTCCAGGTATTGCATCAGTGTCCTCTTCTGGAACTGTATCTACTTCAATATCGTCTGGTGACGTATCAACGACAACGTCTACTGTTACTATATCTACACCAATATCTACTAGTTCTGCTTCAACGCCAACATCGTTTGGTTCTGTTCCAACTTTAACACATACTGGAACTGTTTCGACATTCACATCTGCTGGTACTGTTTCAACACCAACATCTACTGTAACTACATTTTCACCATCTACTAGTATGTTATCTGCAAAAGCATATTCTGTAACGGCATCAACGCCTATTTCTGCTAGAACTCTATCCACACCAATGTCTACTAGCACAACAAAATCTATACAGACACCACCATCTACTGGCAAAACATCAAAGGCAACGTCCAATGGCACTACATCGTCGCCTATTTTCATCGGTACCGCATCAACACCAACATCTTTAGGTACAGGTTCAACACCCACTTCTACTGGAACTGTTTCGACATTCACATCTGCTGGTACTGCATCAACACCAACATCTTCAGGTACAGCACCAACACCCACTTCTACTGGAACTGTTTCTACATTAAAACCTACTGGAACTCTTTCGACACTAACGTTTGTCGGTACTACATCAATGCCAACTGGTTCTACACTTACTCCGTCTACAACATCATCTTCTGGAACGGCATCAAAACCACCATCTCTAAGAATAGGTTCCCAAACATCAACTGGTACAGGTACAACACCATCTCCACTAATATCAAATGGGACCCAAGCAGCAAAGGGTACAGCTACTACACTATCTTCTCTCCTAATAATGGGATCTCAAACGCCAACGGGTACAGCTACATCACCATCTTCACAGTTGACAACAGGTACAATAACGAAACCATCTTCACCAGTAACTAGTGGATCTCAAACATCAACCGGTACGGTAAATACACCGTCTTCAACAGTAACAAGTGGATCTCAAACACCAACAGGTACAACACCATTATCAACTACAATAAGTGGAACGCAAATGTCAACAAGCGCATCTGCTACACCATCTTCCATTATGACTAGTGGGTCTCAAATGTCAACAAACACCACTACTACACTATCTTCCCTTATAACAAGTGGATCGTTACCAGGTATAGTAACATCACAATACTCATCGGTAACAACACCTATCACTCAATATTCAACATTGGAAAGTACAACACCAGCTACCAATCTACCAAGTGGTACATCTAATGGATTTTCATCTTCTTCACCAACAAATTCTGCAACGATGCCGTACATGATATTACCAAACGGATTAGTAAATCCTATTGGACAAGCTATGCTAGATGGCTCCAATCAAGGCACAGGATCGACAAGTAAGTTATAATGTTAAGATTTAGGATGTTTTTAATTACATAACTGATAATCTAAGCTTAAAGTAGCTTTTACCAAAGTATACTGGGGTAAATGTTATAACAGTCGTACTACGCACTTGGATTAGGATGGCGTGAAACATTGTTTGCGATGATGCCATGTACCTGGTTACAAGATTTTGTTTTAAATCAAATTTCTCCTTTTTTGCTATTAGTCTTGGAATTGTTTGCTATTAGTCTTGGAATTGTTTGTTAAACACCAAATGGTTTGGCAATGGACTAAGTGGTTAACAGGAACCTTGGGACAATTTTCAGATACATTCATTCATTCGTTCATTTGTAATTTAACTTCTTTTTAGCCACCAAGACAGCTCTACTTAATATCTTAACGCGAAATTCACTACCAACGATAATGACGGTAACAGAGCCTTTTACCAACACCAACATTCCGTCAAAACTTTTACAGAGTCTTTTGAGTACTTCTACAGCTAATCCTATTACTGCCATCTAAAGTTTAGAGAACTTGGTAAATATTCAATTGTCAATTAGCTACACTTCTGAGAGATTAAGCTCGTTTTATAGGTTGCACTATATGTACATATTCCTTATCAATACGGTTATACTTGGTGACTACAGGGTTAACTGGTTACAAATGAGATGCGTCTGCAGGCACATCATAAATTTCGAAACGAAAGAAAGAACCTTTTTTAGCACATTATGTTTTTGGTGATTGTCATTATTTTGTTTCTCAGACATTAACGGAGTTGTGTAAAAGATGCTGGCAATGAAGACAATGGAATTTTTGAAAACCGCTATATAGTGTCCATAATTCCGAAATCAGATTCGAAAATACCAGCTTATTTTTTTAAAATTGAAGATATGTTTATTTCATAAATTAAATTTCAACAATTTGCCAACTAAGTTTTTCGATTTTAAGACAGGGTGCATATTTTCATTTTATCATTTTTTGGAAAAAAAGATTTTTTGTTGAGGTGAGGTGAGGTTTGCAAATTACAAGAACGACAATGATAATATTATAAATATAATATAAAGGGTTGTAATTTACTGTTTTGTAGTTTTGTAAGAAAATATATAAAAATGTATTTTATGTAACGAGTTGCCTCCCATTTTATAAGAAGTCAATTGATGTGATGCTGTTTATATATTATCAAGTTGCGGACTCCGGTACAAGGGGCACTCGAGTTCGTAAATAGGATTACATTGATAGGTGGTGGATATTAGGTCCGATTTTTGAAACAAAAAGAGAGATTTTTAAAAGGGAAGACATTTATTAAGTCACTTACACCTTTGTTGTGTTTAGATATTGAAGAATACGATGATATATAACCGTAAATTAAGTTATTCATTTAAAAGTAGTATATTGATTTGTCTATGGATATGGACACTTAAATGAGAACACTTCTGCTGGCTTGCAGTGGTTTCCTCCTTTTACAAGTTCCTCATCAGTAGTTTCCCCCCAGTGATTTCCACCTCTTTTTAATCCCAGTGGTTTCCCCCTCTATTCCACCCCAATTCTAAGGTGAAATTAGCCTAGATCTCCACGACAATTCAAGTCAATTACCCCGCTAAACGTCTAATGTCCTATTTTAACTAGTATTTACTTAGTTCTAAGTTATTGTCCGCAGCTAATCACTGTCCAATTCCCTATTAATCACAATGTTATTGACCAACATCATCTCCTCATTTTACCATCTTACTTGCAATTATAGGTCAGCCATAGGGTCAATAAAGACTAGTAAAGACAATCCAGTAGACCTAGAATTTACATTCACATACAACTACCGACTGTGGTAAAATTCGAGGGCGAGGTTGTGGATGTATAGGTTAAAATTTAATATAGGGTTTGTAAATAGAATTAAAAAAAGGGATGTTATGAAGTAAAAGATCAAATTAAACTCGGACGTCAATTTCACGCGAAAATTAGCGATAGCGGAAATATCATAAACTACAACACTCCTTAATAAAACCCGTCAAAGGTGTCGGATTATACAGAGCACAGTAAGCTTTCTGATTTTACTCAGAAAGATTAACAAAACAATGTACTGAACTTTTGCCGTAAAAAACCCCCTAAAAAACAGAAGGCCAGGAAGAGAAACTCGGGAGATAAATATATTAATTGGCAAGTTGAGATTAGAAGAGCGCCCTGCTCTCTGTATTTTTGGCTATCATTGAGGTCAAGAAGAATAACAGAAGAAGACACAGATGAAGCCCAAGAGCACGTCGCTCTTCATCATACAGAAGCAACTGAAATAAGAGGAATTATACATAAAAAGTACCACAGAAGAAGAACCAAAAAAGATGAACACAGCATCAAGACCGAAGAAATCATTGGAGACGTCTCTCCTCTCTCTCAACGTCTGCGATGTGGATTTGTTTTTACCCGAAGCGGACACTATCCATACCTAGAAGAAAAAATGTTCTTGGTACATAAATCCAAAATAGCTCCAAAGAAGAGTGTTCTATCACTTACATGCATAAATTGGCTTAATAAAACAGTAACTAATGAGGATAAAACGTTTCTTGCAATGTTCTCATCGTATATTAAATTTGAATCATATAAACTCTTTCAACTGTGATAGAATCCTGTAAGCCGAACGGTGTGTGATATAGTTCTTGCCTAAATTTACAATTTCCTTTTTTAGATGGGACAAACAATTTTATCATGGAATTCCTGCATGAATTATATTCACTAGGAATTTTACAGTTGATTACCTACCATCGTGTATCAATTAAGATCAATCATTTTATTGTCTCTGACAAAATGGACTATTTTCTGCTTATTTGAACTAAGATTAGGCCGCTTATTTCGAGTGAACGGTTCTCAAGAACGATATATTTAATAGACATGTATTTATAATGATACAGTTTGAACGATGAAAATAAGCCAATAATAACATAACACTTGAAATAAGTACAAAGAATGGCCTACCAAGAACAGGGATAATTAGGTTAACTATGTCAAACTCATTTTTATTTTGTTGATATTTGATTGTTTTAGAAATAAATGTTTCACAGGATATAGCAGTCTAAGTTTGTTCATCTCGAGATGCAATACAGATAAGCCTCATCATTTATATAAAATACCAGCAAGATACCCAGAAATATGACCCCATCTTAAATCAGTTACAAGATTGTATACACATACAATACAGATACAGTTATTTAAAACTTTTGATATTCACTTTTTATCTGTTGAAATTACAGGGTATCTGTTCTTGCCTGACAAATCCATTATTTGTCTGTCTATATTCTGGTCTAGGTTAGTTTTATTACCTTAAAAACTTAAATATCAAATGTAATATATTGTTTTTACACTTGAAATACTCGCTTTTTAAACTATATTGTAAGTAGCCCCCCCCCCCACCCACACCCTTCTCTTTGGATTTAAAATATATAAAATATTCGAAAGTTTGGTTGGGTAAAATATTTTTCACCTGAATGGAAAACAATTTTGAATTAAAAACTTATTACCAGGTGAAAATTAGGTGATAAGTCCGGAAGTTTTTATTAATTTTACCTAAAATAAAGTTTTTAAATAAAAACTACTGGACTTATCACCTTATTTTCACCCAGATGAAAATACTTTTTTTCATAACAAAAAACGAATGATGTATGTGAGCCTTTTTTTGATCTCTTATAACTATATTATTTCTTATTAACAGTATAACTTCATTGCTTGTGTTAATGTTAGAAACACAATACACAACCCGAAATCCAAAGTTACACAATTTTATCCCGAATTAAACGCAATAAAAGACACAATTAGAAACAGAAAACAATCTCAATCTTTCCAATAAACTTGCATAATATCCTAGAAATAAAATACAAAATGATAATAAACGACATTTATTTCGCTATAATTTCTTCCTATTGAACAACAAGGTTCCGTTTGTATTATTTATTAAGAAACAAAAATACGATGTTTATAATTTTTTTTCTAATTCTAATATACTTGGCAATTTTTACTGCCGGCGTTTTTCCAGAAAATCTAACACCGTTTCATATTTCTCTGGGGTATTAACCACGTGGCTGTCAAATTTTCTCGATAACACTTTTCAGGTGGTTTAGTAGTAGGCATTCGTGAAGTTTGGTACTTAACTTAAAATAAATATCTGAGTTACCAATGTTACTATAAGACAATGACCTTTCTTAGGATTGGATTTCTGTTATCTTTTGTTGATCTTATATACTAGAAATATTAAGATGGGTTAATTTCTCTCGGGATTAAGTGGATGTTGGATTATTTTGTTCAGGTAAGGCGATATATTTTTACTTTAAATCATGTTCAATAGAATAAATAAAAGATGTACGTTTATATTCGCCGAAATGGGGCATTTAAGATTGACAGCAATTGAGAGCAAAAAATAAAGAACTAAAGCAAGGTTGTCAACAAGATGGTCAGTATTTAAAAGAATGAGAAAACGGATGTAAGTTCCTATATGGTCAATGTGTACGACAATTGTCCGTTTTACATTATATAGATAATGTCCACTTTGTGTCAAGAGACCCAAAGAAACACATATGGAAATTATCCCAATTTGATCACACATAGTAGGACTTCAAGATTATAGATAATAAAACCATCTAGGTTGCGAAACTTGCATGTCCATCAAAATGCAAAAAGAAAAACGCGTATTGGCGAATTAAGTTTAATAGGTTTCAATAGTAGACCTGATTTCGTGCATTAAAACACATTCTTTAATTTGAACGATTCGTATAAGATTCTGTAGAAAGGGTGTTTTCTCGATCGTTTGTAATACGTGCAATGTGAAATTTAACAGGTGGTAGAAGAAGTTTCTTTTCAATTGGAAAACAAACATTATTGTTATGGAATATGATATGTTCTTAAACATTTCAACATGTCAAACCCGATTGATATTATAAGAATTTGTAAATATTGATTTCATGATATGCCGAATTTGACATGAAAGCATACATGACACCTGTTATTGGCTACCGTACACCGGGAGTGGCGTATTTAGATCTTAAAAGTCTTTGAGACACACTATCTAAATTTAAATATCGTCGATACTGTTGATTTTATATTATATAACATTTGACGGATGTTTCAAATAATTTTTTCGGATCGGACCGAGAAAATTTCTTAATAGTTTGAAGTGTATAATATGAATTAACTCTTTCATTCTTTCTTTGTGATAAATAACAATTTTGAGTGCACAAATCCTTCGCAAAGTACAGAATAGATGAAACTTCCTCGAATCTTGTGTTGTACTGTTACATACAGTGGAATTATCTTTTTGTAATAAAATTACGTGTTTATTCTAAGACTTATTAGTGTTTACCATAACTTACATGTCAAAACAAGGACAATAACTTATATTTATAGATCAGATTTCTAAACCATCTGTTAACTGTTAACCATCTTCAGAAATGTAGACTATTACACAATCACAAACAATCTTATCCAATTTTCCTAAATATTTTTTAAAGGGATACGTTCATCTGGTTTTAATGAAACTTTGACGTTTTATTGTTGAGAAAGGACGTTAAGAAAGGAAATCCTTTTCTAGTTGTGAAGAGCTGACTTAATTAAATGTATAGAGAAGACTTTATGTCACGAACTCCCAACTAGATTTCCGTATTTTTTCGAAAACCAAGGCTCTTGTTTGATGCGCAGATGTGTTGAACCATTATAATAACCTTTGTGTATTTTGTATTTTAAATTATGTGTTCTCCCCCTTGTTGGTTAAACGTACTCCACAACACAATAATTACTTTTCTACATTCCTCAGTCCATATATTGGAAATGATTTTGTGGATAAGTTACATAATCAAGTTTTAGCCTTGAACCAAATTCTAAATTTTGTTTTGTTTTATTGTGGTGTTTCCCTTTAACAGGTGTTTTAAATTACACTATTATTATGTCTACAAATAACGTTTATTTACATAAATAAGATTTTAACGGTATTTGTATTGTTAAACTATAACGATAATTAGGTAGAATATGGACCGTTGTCGTATCGACTCCTTTGTATTCAAATGGTGGTTCAAAATAGTTATATCTCCGTGTTATACATTTTCCTGTTAGCAAAATTACGATTGTTATCTAAATCTATTTGAATAATCACTGTACCGTTGCTTAATACATGCCTGTTATGAGAATCTGGCTACACTGGACTATATTCCGAGCAGCTTGGAAATAATACTCCTGTATCACATGATGTGATGTGCTTCACTAATAAAACCATTATCACTTTTTCAAATTAAAAAGCAAACAATGGTGATTTTTTTGTTCAGGTCAAAATGTAATTAAAGTAACTACATGTATATAATTATAAGTGAGACAACATGCAGTCTTGGTATGGATTAGCCTTATTCTCAGCATTACATTATATAACGACTATCTATCGTGCTTTACAAAGATAACATCTTTACTTCTTCCTAAAGATAACTTTTATTAATATAATTAATATATAATACATAATAAAGATAATGAAATATATAAATATCACGATAGATTTCAATATATAAGTGAGTCATCCAGTCTTCATTGATAGACTTTCAGATTATAGTATTGCCTTTTCCATCTGTACAACAGTAATCCATCTTGGGCTAAATCTATTAGAAGCTCTTCGGTACTCTCTATAAACACCGTCAATCACGAATCTCATGGGGAATAAATACAGTTTGACATTTTACCTTTATGTATGCAATTGTGATGATGAAGACAGGCATCACTACTAATTTAAACATTTCTAGGCCTAATTCGCAACTTATGAAAAGTTTATCTTCGTCATGCAATTATATTCCAGAATCCAGATCCAAATATATTGCACCCAGATAAACCCAAACCCAAATCAACAAACGTAAATATCAGATGAAGAAATTGACAAAATCCTGAAAAGCTTGGGTTCTTATTAAACCACGACACAAGTAAATAGTAAATTGATTGAAATTCCAGAATAAATAGAACAATATGAAAATAAACAGAACGAAAGTAGCTTTTCTAATTTTGTATTCTATTTTCATTATTTTAACATTTTCTCATGGTCGTTTCAACATTGAGTTGTTTGCTCTGATTAGATTGTATTCCTATCGAATTTTGTGTTTGTAACATACGTTTAAATGGAAGGTGAAATGGGAACAAAACCAAACCCAGCAAGATGTAAATGGTGCACCATCTAACAATCATCAGGCAAAGAGCGTTCCTCTGTCGATTTCCAATACCCATCTGTCTATATTTGCATCGCTTGGGATTTCTAAAATGCTTTACTTGTAATAGCATATAATTGAACCTGTTTGCAAAGTCTGTCCAACCACTCATTGAAAGATTCATAAGAAATTTTCAAACTAAGTATTATAGAGTATATTATAATATTTCTACCAATTTGACATTACAATATATTGACCTCTTACAGTCAGCCTTAAACGTTTTTTATGGAAGGGATCCATGCGTGGCAGCAAAATTCACCCGAGCACTCATAAAATGTTGTTTATATATTGATACCGATCTCATATATAGATATTTTAGAACGCAATGAGCGAAATCAAGTTGAAACTTGAAGTGTATCATAGTGTACCTAATAACTTCTAATAACTTCCCGAACAGATATATCTAATAACTAAATCATGTCTCATATCGAACTTGATTTCCAATCAATCTCAAATCGATTTCCACTCTTTAGAAATCAAAGACACCGACCAAACTGCCTAATTGCCATTATATAAAGCAATACCATAAAACTAAATCTCACATACATTGAAGATAAAAGTAACCTTTAAGTTTTTCTGAGCAATGAAATAGAATACCATTTGATCTTTTACAGATGCTGAAGTACTTTTAGTCTGTCAGCAGAAAACCTTTGTGGATCGTGAATCGATTGAAAAATCATCGTATTTAACATTGTGTATACCAAGTCAAAAGAGGAATGTGGATTCTCGCTGTCTCTTGCAAGCTTGGTACAGTAGCAATTTTATGTGAACGATCCGAGTCAAATTTTAATCCCTTTCTCCAAATAAACATAAAGCATATTTGTATTAGGAATTTTCGCAAGCTTTAATTTGCAATGTAA
Organism: Nipponacmea schrenckii; assembly: GCA_030562195.1. NCBI lineage: Eukaryota > Metazoa > Mollusca > Gastropoda > Lottiidae > Nipponacmea > Nipponacmea schrenckii. Next base: position 10,326,474 of record CM060201.1, read on the forward strand.
ACAAAAAGTAGCACTTATTTCCAACTAACCTTTATTACCATGTTTTTCCCATGCAGGTTTGAGGAAAAAACGTCTAGTCATTTGAATAGAACAGTAATTCGAGGTTTCGTGTGCTAAAGCCCGTGGTGTTGTTAGCCTTTATTGGTACAAATTAAGGTGCAGTAAAGCAGGAGGTAAATTCCTATCACAATATAAACAATATAATTCGTTTAATAACTAACTAATTATAGTAACGTCAAAATAAAGGCTTAATATAAAACCTAAATAGATGTTGAAAGTAGATAATTGTTGATTAAACTACTTGATTTAAACCAATTAAATAAAACTATTTAATATTACTTATAATTGAGTTTATTGATCGAGCGTATCAACAGGTCGTAAACTGAACAATATATTTGCTGAATTTTGTGGAAATTTCTTTGAGCAAATTACTTCTTTGATCACAATTCTTTTTTACCACAAAATTTGGCAAAGGTCGAGATGAACTTTTGGATTTTTCAACCCGGTTCCCCCTTGTCAGTGAGGCAGATTCGATGGATTTCTGAACTACAAATGTAGGAAATATAGTGTTCACTCTTTAGATAACTCAAATAAGCTGAATAAGGTAAATAACTTATATGGTAGGGATACGATTTAAAATATTAAATTCGTGTGAAGATTAGGCCTATCACATATTATTTTTTATCACACAATACTTCGGTTTACGAGTTCAGAACGCGATTCCGGAAAAACGATATGACACAGTAGCACAAGTTCATAACTATGCAAATTAGGTAAAATGTAAATAATGTATTCATGCGCCACTTTCCCATAACAACAATGGCGTCGTTTCTTGTTGGCGACTCGGTTAAAATTGACGGTAAAGGGCATGTCCCTTCATCTTATCTACAATCCACACTCACCACATCTTCTATATCTGTCCACGGGTTAAGTGGTATAATCGGTGGTAATGTTTACGGAGGAAACGTTAACATTCACCTACATCAATCAGAAAATATCGCAGAAACACGCCAGCCACTTCGAAAAAACTTCGACCAATTATTGAAAGTGACTCCGATTAAATTTTGGGTCATCTGACGTCAGCACTGTTTGACCTAATTACATGAATTTATGAACTTTCATTTTTTCTTTGACTAGGCCTATTCGAGATTTTATTGTGTTAAAAAACTGATTCATCATATTTATTCCTGTTTTTTTGTTGTTGTTGTTATTATATTATATTATAAATCTAATTCAAATTTTCCATTCTTCGTCACATGAACATGATATCCATGTGAAATAAAGAATTACTGTTTATTTTCTGGATCTTATTTCTTACGCGCGATGATATTTTAAGCAGGCACAAAGAATCTGACGTCAAAATGAAAGCCATTCATTCTTTGAAACTTGACATGGAAAGTAAACTAAATATGCGTTTATCGATAGTTGTGTTATAAAAAGAATCTTAAACTCGTGCTTAAGTAATATGAAATTTATGAAATTCGTTGCCAGATCAAATATTACCCTCGCCAAGGCTCGGGTAACATTTAATCTGTCAACTCATTTCTTAAATTTCATATTACATAAGCACTCGTTGAAGATCTTCTATGTAAGATATGACCTCATAAGACAAGTATTAAGATATCACCTCTATATAAAATCACTACTTATCTACTACTACTACCTACACCTCTATATTTAAGATCAGTATTGAGATATGACCTCCATACAAGTCCAGTATTTAACCATTACCTCTTTTTAAAATCTCTACTAAGATATAACCTCTATATTATTTCAGATCAGTATTAGGATATGATCTCCATATAAGACCATGATTAATATATCACCTCTTTTTAAAATCACTACTTAGATATAACCTCTATATTATTTCAGATCAGTACTAGGATATGACCTCCATATTAGACCATGATTAATATATCACCTCTATTTAAAATCACTACTAAGATATAACCTCTATATTATTTCAGATCACTATTAGGATATGACCTCCATATTAGACCATGATTTATATATCACCTCTTTTTAAAATCACTACTAAGATATAACCTCTATATTATTTCAGATCAGTATTAGGATATGACCTCCATATTAGACCATGATTAATATATCACCTCTTTTTAAAATCACTACTAAGATATAACCTCTATTTAAGATCAGTATTAGGATATGACCTTCATATTAGACCATGATTTATATATCAACTCTTTTTAAAATCACTACTAAGATATAACCTCTATATTATTTCAGATCAGTATTAGGATATGACCTCCATATTAGACCATGATTAATATATCACCCCTTTTTAAAATCACTACTAAAATATAACCTCTATTTAAGATCAGTATTAGGATATGACCTTCATATTAGATCATGATTTATATATCAACTCTTTTTAAAATCACTACTAAGATATAACCTCAATATTCAAGATCAGTATAACCATATTACCTCTATATAAAATCACTACTATCTACTACCATTACTTCTATTTATAAAGTCACTACTAAGATATAACTTCTATATTATTTAAGATCAGTATTAGGATATGACCTCCATATTAGACCATGATTAATATATCACCTCTTTTTAAAATCACTACTAAGATATAACCTCTATATTATTTCAGATCAGTATTAGGATATGACCTCCATATTAGACCATGATTTATATATCAACTCTTTTTAAAATCACTACTAAGATATAACCTCAATTATTTAAGATCAGTATTAGGATATGACCTCCATATTAGACCATATTAATATATCACCTCTTTTTAAAATCACTACTAAGATATAACCTCTATATTATTTCAGATCAGTACTAGAATATGACCTCCATATTAGACCATGATTAATATATCACCTCTATTTAAAATCACTACTAAGATATAACCTCTATATTATTTCAGGTCAGTATTAGGATATGACCTCCATATTAGACCATGATTTATATATCAACTCTTTTTAAAATCACTACTAAGATATAACCTCAATATTTAAGATCAGTATAAACATATTACCTCTATATAAAATCACTACTATCTACTACCACTACCTCTATATATAAAATCACTACTTAGATATAACCTCTATATTTAAGATTAGTATTAAGTTATTAAAGTACATATTAAAATTTAGGAAGCGTTTAAACATGAAAAGAATCTGTTTAAAAATGATCTATAAAATGATTTGATTACAAAATCAATCTTCCGACCAATATGTCAAGTTAGGAGTATATGCGTCAGTATATGTCCGTGATAAAGTCATTAGTTTTGCCACTTTTCATACATTTACTACTAGCACTACCGAACCCACCAAATGAAATACTTAACAAATTTGAAACATTGTTCTTCCGCTTTATTTGGAAAGAAAAACTCGATAAAAAAAAGTAAGGATTATACTTTGTAATTTCAATGTTCATTGTAAATGGTTATCTTGAATACTGTACCCTGTTGCGTATTGCCCCTGTCGTTCTTTCAAAAATAAACGTATTCCCTTGTTTTAAACGAATTTATTGATATCTTTGAAAACTTTTAAACTTTTAAAGTTTTAAATATAAATATATAAAAATAAATAAATACGTATTTACAAAACAGCAACCTAAATTCTTTGTTTTCAGAGCCTTGTCCAACTTGTAAATAAATACATGATTTAATTGTCTTGTGGTATGTAGGCCTACTTAAATAAATTAGATAGCAATAAACGACAGTATTGTTAGAATATGCACAAGCACAAATGCAGGATATTGTTTCAATGAGTGTTCGCATAGACCAAGAAATTATGTTAAGTCAAAGAAGCTAATATATCGAGCGTTTTCAGTTTCTATTTGTGTATCGAAGTGTATCAAAAAGCTTTACCGTGTAACGTAAAGAATCACAGGCTTTCATATTCAATAACATTCCAATAGGTTCGTATATTGATTGAAATATATTTATCTTAATCTTCTAACAAGTCCCTAACCCGGGATACCCAACCTCGGCCTAGAATATCATTTCATACATGATTTTCATTGGAATCATAGGTTTTTCATTCTATTCAATAACTAGACCAAAATCTCCCTTTGTTTTGGTTAGGATTATATCTTCGATTGTATACACTGACAGAAAATCACATGGGATAAAAGGGTGTGAAGCAGCAAAATTCGGACGCTCGATTTCTTAACTTGGCGAGAGTATTCGAGATCCCACGAGAATGGGTATTGGTAGAAATAACGGTTCCGCAGCAATAAATTAGCTCACTGCATATTGGTCAATAAATATCGGTAACTAGGAGTAGTTTGAATTATAGTGAAATCACGCTGCTTGGTATAATGAAATTGTTTAATAAACTTTTTCAAACGCAACATTGACTTACCTACTGTTATCCTTACTGGCTAATTAAGGTCACGTGTTACAATTTGGTTCCGTACTGTTGCGAAGGACAACTTGGTTTCTGGAACTTGGAATTTTGATAGTAAAGTTTAGTATCAACACTTTTGATACCCTTTGACCTTTAAAAGTTTACTCGAGGATGGAACAATTAAAAGTGAAACAATCATTTGGGTGATCAAAATATTGTAGTATTTTATCAAATCTGGAAGAAACCGTTATTCGTTATCAATTTTACTGGATACTATAACACGTAAAGGTAAGTTGTGAACTACTGTCTTGAAGTACTTATTCTTTCTATTTAAATGTAAAGAAAGAAAATGTCAGAATTTTTGTCGTTGTTCATGTGTTACGCAATTTGAATTTTAACTCTAAGATCTTAATGCATCACACCTATGAAGAAAACCTATAGAAATATCTACTTTGGATCTCTCCTACTTTTATTCATTGACAGCGTTCGATTTATTCGTTCGTTTTTTATAACCCTCGTCATATCTTTTCTGAATTAAAGAAATCCTTTATTTATTAAAATTAAAATACAAACATTAAATTAAGCTCTTTCATTGAAAGTTTCACAAAATAGCATTGCTCCAGACTTTTGAAGCCTTAGTTTTAATGAAATTATCATGAAGGGAAGTCACAAATGACCTCGATTGGCAAATGTATAACATAATTTGTTGAATAAGCTTTAATTGTAGATACATTATGTTACATGTAACACTCAGGTGTCATTATGCCGGGGCAAAATATAATTATGTTATACTCCAATCACAAATACTATTTGTTTCACTTCTGTATATAACACAATTCCTTTAAGCATTAACAATGAAACCATAGAAATATCAAATTTTTCGAGTATCATTTGACCTACATCGTTTAACTTTATAAACCACATTCTCTGAAGGTTAATGCATTATTAGAATATCCTTGGAGTTTCTTTCTAACTTCAGTAACATATTTGATTTTCTTTTTTACTATAGTCGCAGTTTAGTCGAGATTCAAATTCTAGGAGTTGTCTTCGAAACAGTGGAGGTATTCATATCCTCTTGGTATATTTTGAAATATCTACTAGTATGTTATAGGCTTAAAGAGCTGAAAATGAACATTATGAGGTTTAAAAATTAATTTACCGGTACATATAATTGTACACCAACCAAAGGAAAATATGACTATTTCAGTTTTCGCTGTGAAACATTGCTTAAAGAATGTGAATATAAAACTAAAAAATTGAAAAGGGTATTTGTCTAAGATAAGGGAATTGTTTTCAGTATGTCCTGTTTTACAAAACACAATCAAAATAATCATATTTAATTAATATATGTTCAGATTAAATACCTCTTTATTCCACATTTATTCTACATTTTGAACAATAAGTTCATGGTTGTTAAATGAAAACCATTTCAGCCACAGGAGCCAGACTTGGATTTGTTAATATTCGAAATAATGCCATAGAAATACCAATTCTAAAATATAGTCTTACAATAAATTGATACTAAATGCAACTTTCAAAGCAGTCATGCTTTGCACATACGAATTTGATTACCAATAGAAACATATGAGTCAAACTATGTGCATGAATGCAATATTATATGCAATGGGTATTATCGAGGCATCATCCAACCAAGATTTTCATTCATGAATATGGCCCACTGTTAACACCTTAGTTTGTTAAAATATAGAAATCTAGAAATCTGTGGGGTCCTCAGACAAAATGTTCTATATTTCAGTGTTGCACCTATTAAATCGTATATCACACTCGGTAATAGAGAATTCAGTATCTAAAATAAACAAACTTCAGATATAATATTTGAGCTATATGTTTGAAATCAGATTTATTTTCAATTGACAATTACTGATTAATACAGATTAGCAACAAACATATGGAACTTTTCTATTTATTGTGCTTCAATTCCCTAGAGGTCTGCAACTCATTCGTTTACCAATCATGTAGAAAACGAGATTAAATGATTGTAGATTCCCCTATGTGTATACCCTATTGTTCAATCACTACGGATGATTCAGTATAGAGAGGTGATTCCACTTGAGTTTAAAGGTTTCCATATCTTGATACTGATAACTAGAAATTAAGGCATTATCGCTTAAAATTATGTATTTTCAGGCTGATAAGTAGAATTGACCAATTAAAGCTTAGGATTCCATATTTCAATGCTGAAAACTTGAATTAAGGCATTATCGCTTAAAATTCCTTTTACTTCCATAATACTTGAAACTTATTTGAAATTAATTAATTATCGCCAAGAATTCCACATCTTAATGCTGATAACTATGCAATTAAGGCATTATCGATTAAGATTCCACAATCCTGATTTCTAGAACATTATTGCTTGGAATTCCATATCTCAATACTGCTAACTAGAATCTATATTTAACGCTGATATCTGGAAAGTAAGGCAATAACGCTTAGAATTCCATATCTTAAAGCTGATAACTAGAAATGAAATAATTAAAGCTTAGGATTCCATAATTGAATGCTGATGACTGGAAACTAAGGGATTAACTTTTTAAAGATTCCTTTTATAAATAGTGTTGAAATGAATAAATTAAAGTTTAAGATTCCATAACTGAATGGTATTAACTGGAAATAAGGCATGTAAAGCTTAGTATTACATAATACATGTAACTAGAAATCGAGGCAAAATCGCCTTAATAAGTGATTAACATTGAGTCCATATCTAGAAATTAAGGTAATATCGCTTTCAAATCTATATCTTAATGCAGATAATTGAAAATTAAGTCATTTACCTTAAAAATTCCATGTTTTGATGCTAATAACTATAAATTTAGGCATTAACGCTTAAGATTGTTAATGCTGATATAGAAATGGAGGGTAAGAAGGCTTTGAATTCATTATCTCAATGCTGGTAACTTGAAATTAGGGGGTTAAACGCAAAGGATTCCATTTCTTAATGCTGATAACTGGAAATAAAGGTATTATCGCTTTTGGTATGAGACAATACTTTTATTGGAAATAGTTTCTTGAGCAAATTTTATCACTACTATTGCTTATGTTCATTAAATTCTTAAAATTTGACGAAAAACTCGTATTTGGATATTTTTGGAAGTAGAGTATCATGGTCGATATCATGGCTGCAATTCGAAGGAATGACACAATGGTATTTCTTGCTGATTGTCTACATCTGGACGAGTTATACACTAGCCTTCCCGTCTTCATTAGCCCATAAGGTGCAGAAGAGTAGGACGTAAAACTTTCATTTCATTTCATTTATACACTAGCCTTCTAATTTCCTGAAAACTGTTTATATTAAACAAGGAGTGCAGCCCAGAGTTTTGTCAAGCGCAATTCATTTGATAGTTTGCAACTGTTTAGTCATCCTTATTTCTAGTTTGATAACCTTCAAGCTGAATCGACGAACTCAAACAAGAGTATCTCATTTTGGAAAGCCAAAAATATTAAGATTGTTAAAGTCATATTTGATAAGATCTAGGCCATACTATATATGGACGCTTACAGCGAGAAACATAACCTTATTCTGAATGTCATAGATGACACTACGATAGCGGACTACCCTCTATAAAGTCATTTTAATCTTGCATTATCAATAATTGATCCAAGTCTAAAATAATACACCATTCATTCATCAAATTAGAGAATTCCCCACTTATATGACAGGATCAAACTGTATTAATAATTGTTACAATGAAATAAGAAAACTATAAATTGCCTCCTTTTACAACTTTTATGATGAATTCGTGGATAAAATTACCTCCCGTGTTAGAGAGTTCACGTATTTTTTCTACAAAAAAAGTTTATGTGTGACACGGTGTTAGAGCAATGCCAAAAAATAATTAATCATTTCATCGTGTCCAATATTATTTTCTAAACTTGATTAATTCTAGTTACATTAAATATTATTCTGACTTGTGTACATTTTGAATAGAATTGTCTGTAATCATATAACCTTATTGTGTTTAGTTGTGGCAGTTGATCAAACCTTTAACAAGCCAACCACTCAAGGCAAGTTAGGCTCCAACAGTAGCCCTCCCGGATGTGACGCAGCACGGCTTTGTTCTACTCACCCCCCTCCTTCAAATACGAAAGGAAAACATCCGTAAATTGATATAAAAAAATTCATTAACATTTTTGTTAACTGATTTGATTAACCCGATAATGGAACTAAATGTTATGAAATAAAATCAAATTAGGAGTAGGAGCTTCGGCAATGTTTACATCTGGCAAAATCCGAGAACAGTTTCTCGATGTTATTCGCGGAGGCATTGTCTCCCTCTGTTTCTTGGAGTTGTAGGTGGAGCTTGTGCTTTTCTCATCATTGCACATGCCAACTGGTAGCGTTTCATCGTTTTCAGTTGGGCCGATGTCAGAACCACCGTCTGTACATTTGAGTCGTTCCACCTCACTTCCTAAGCCATAAATACACAACTCTGTACTCAACAGATAGATACTAAGATTAAAGATCGTCGACTATATTTCAAACGGAAATGATTAAGCCCGCATATTTCACGTCGACAAATGGACAGATTTTCTTGAAATATCCACATGCGGTGGTAGTCAGGCTAAAAATCAGAGAGTTTCTGATTAAACTATTGTTTACTAAGACTTACTGTCAGATATATCTCAATCTTTGACAAATTGTTTCGACCAATATTAAAGAATTATCCCAAACATGTAGATGGTAATTCTCGCTCACGTTTTTGTTTGGCTTCTTGGTATGACCAGTATAACTGGCTTGGATATTCACAGGAAAGGGATGCTGTGTTATGTTTTTCCTGTCGTCATTTTAGGTCATTAAATGCCGAGGAGGCTACACAAAGACCGTTTTTTCCCTGTTAAATACGCGAGAAGTGAAGGCCATAGAGATTTTCTAATCGGCGATTTAAACATTGTGCATCCTACTAAATCATCAGATTCCATAATGTTTCGTTGAAATGAGTTAAATGTTTGGCACTATGAACTCCCCTTGACAATTAAGTCACATCATAGCATTAGATGAATAAGTAAGTGCCAGGTTATGTATGGACTTGATAATTGAGTCCCTTTATTACAATCACTATCACAAGTACTTTATATACCAGTATAGAAGTAAAGAAGTGAAGAAGCTCGCCAAAGAAGACCATTTATTTCAGAGACAGATTCAGCTGTATGCAATCTGCCGTTCACTCATTATCTCTATACAACTGCCAGTGACTGTAGGACTTCCTCATTACGTGTCTCATTAAAACATTTTCAAAGCATGATTGCACAATATCATAGCAAGCTATTTTGAGCATAATACTGACATTTGTTTATGGAACTTTTGTGATGACACTATTAAAAATGTGAAAGTGCTATTTTAGTCAACTCATAATGATCACGGTAATGACCAGTTTTTAAAACTTCCTTAGATAAATTTATTGTCATATTTTCTACTGATGATTTCACGAGTCTTGCCAGACAAAAAGGATTCACGTTTTGTGTCACCCAGGATAGTAAAATCTAACATATTATGTAGCCTTAAGTTGTTTTGTGTGGAACTTTATTATTTTTGTCCGGGTCTTTGTACAATCGATGATGCGAAGATATTAAAAAGTTGTTACAAATTATGAGCTTAGTCACTGAGATTCTGAAAGTATTATCTCACAATATTAAATAGTTATTTACCATTATACAGAACTGATGGTATGGCACGATTTTAAAAACTTTGATAAAAACCTTTCGGGCAGTGCCAAACGTAATATTCATAAGAAAACGAAAAATATTACAAAAAAAGCAAACAAGATATAAAAGGTCTTTTAATCGCAATCGATAGTAACTCTAAATTCATAGTACTACACTTTATATTATAACTTTGACATTGTGATTTTTAACTTATAATATTTCATGTTACAACTCTGTGGTTCTACTTCCAATATTGGTCCATCAATTACCAGAGGTTGGCTCTCCTGTAACCATGGAAGTGACATGGTTTCTATAGTTCGTATTTAATTGTCAAGTTATTAGAAGTTTATTCAAGGATTGTCACCCTAAACTGTCATTATATAGTTAAACAAGCAGCGGAGGTCTACATCAATAATTCTCATTGACTGTAGTAGTGTCCTATAATAAAAACACAAATCAGACAAGACTGACTTATCCCACATTAGACAACTCAATGTCAAGGTGTGTTGGTACCAATCAAGTATTGGCTCAATTATTAATCATTGCTAAAGTGAAATTTCCCTATAACTAATGTTTCGTATGGTAAGCCTAGTCTGATATTGCTTTAAATATTAACCACCATCTTCAGCACCAGTTCCTACCTGAAGAAAACAACACAAAGATAGATATTGCTTGTATATAAAACACAGCCTGAAAAAACTTAATGGAATGAAAGGGAGGGGAGATTAGGGTACCGATATCAATTACACTTTGATACCCCCTTTTTTAACCACGAACGCAAAGGCATTCGAGCTAGCCTTTTCAACAACCTTTTGGGTGATACAGAGGCAAGGATATTTAGTTAGAAATTTTATCACTTATCTTTTCATAGCGTTTGTTTGATTCCAGATTGTATTATGGGGAGTATTGGAGGAGACGACGAGCCTGGGGAACAGATGGAAATAAACACCGTCATACCCCTTAATGGTAAATATGTTATTTTCTTATTAGTATTGTTACAAATATTATATTCAAAATTGTGTATGTTTTACAATGCACAGGCTTGGTAAAAGGCTCGTCACGCATTGCACACCTTAAGTTAATATTTCAGCAACAAGATAAACATAAAAATACTTATTTGTATCTGCTTATTTGTAATTTCTTACAAAGAAAAAAATAAAATAAAATAAAATGATTCAAGGCAGTTTGTCTCAGAGACAAACGATTTCTCCTTTAAAACCCATTTATTACGTTTAATTTGCATTTTATCGAGTACACTTCAATAATTAGCCATTTTTCTTTTCTATTTGTCGTCCAAAAAGTGAATTGAAAGGCCATTAACGTTGAGTGGTGCCCGTGGCTGTGTAGTGCTTTAGCCACGATTTAAACAAGACATTTGGCCTTGTTTAAAGTGAATTATTGGAACCACAGTAATGACTATTTACTAGTATTTATTGCAGGCTGTTGAAGGTTAATTTGTTGAAATTGAACGATTGATTTTAAAAGTGAAATTAACACACAGTAAACGTAATCTGTTTTTTAGAAATCGAGCTTTTTGATAGATGGTTTTACGTTTGAGTGAAAAATGATGTAAGGTTAATCCTGAAACATTTACCTTTTCTTCAATTATTTTACACAAGGCACTGTTATCGATTAAACGCTTTCTAAACTTGACCTTTCTCTAAATAAAGTATGCTGTATTCTTTTCGAATGCATATTAAGCGAATTCTTGTATCTTGAGCTAAGAGAGCCAATGCACCATTTTCCATATTTCAGTAGAAGTACCGTGCATGTTCTATTGCGCTGTTATAAAATATAGGTGTTTAGCACAGCAATTACATGTACTTGTTCCCAACTTATGTTTGTTTCTAGTGCCGGTTTTTGTTATTTCAGAATAGGCTGGAGACTGACTTCAAGTACACGTATACCTAAAAAAGGAACAGTTTATGCACTTACCCATAGAGGGTTTCAGCATCTAGGCCGTGCTAATAGTTTTAGTGAAATAGAAATATGTGTATCTAAAGTTCCTGCATTACAAATTGCTTCATATAGTTTTAGGGATTCCAAAAACATTTTCAAGTCTGTTCATATGTTTTATGGGTGACTTAAAGATTTTCTTTTTTACCATTCGGATTTCCCAGGCCATTTGTCTAGCAGTTACGTCATCATATTGTCTGAAATAAGGGGATTCTGAATAGTGCAAGTTAAAAGGTCACAGGTGCAAATCAAAATGTCAAAGACCTTTTTAAAAAGTTTATAGTATGATTTCGACAATTCATGTGGGCATTTTAATGATTTCTGTCTAAATCCATATCCCATCTATATGTACTCTGAATATGAACTAATTTTCAAAGTGGATGGTACCACCTAGTCTGATTGGAGTTGATTGTATCATGACATTAATTTGTCTTAACATCGGAAGTAGAATGTCTATTTATATTAGGTAACCATTATACATTTCATAATTGGCTTTGGAGCAACCTTTGACCCGAAATTGCGTGACAAGCGACATCTATTAACAAGTTACAAAATGAACAGTGTCTTTATTAGTTATAGTAATTTATTAAATGACTGGATAACACTATCTTATTAATCATCGATCATTCCAGTCGTCATTAACCTGTTAGTTTAGAATGTAGATTGAGGACAATGGTGAGGGGAGGGTAATGTGACTTATATTAACAACTAAATGACCGATCTATTAGTTAGCCTGGTGGCCAATATTAGTTACTAGCCTAATAATATTAGTCAGGGCACTATTACATACAAACTTCGATAGACACAAAGAGGCATCGATAGAGACAAGCTCGACAAACAGACCTCGGCAGATAAGCTTTGACAGGGATACACAAGCTATTACAGGGAAAAACATGCCTTGATGAAGACAAGCAAACCTCGGTGGAGGCAAACAAGCCTTTACAGAGAAAAAAAACATCGACATGTACAAGCCTCGATAGAAGCCTTGGCAGAGATGAAAAAGAGACTCGACAGAGACTAAAAACCTCCATAAACAAGCTACCATAGAGATAGGGGAGAGGAGACATGCCAAAGCAAAAATAAACGCCTAAACTAGAAATATACATAGTATAAGTTGGGATTAACATATTATTTCAAATGATCTAAATGATTGAAGTCAAACTTAATATGTGAAATTCATTACATATACCTGACACTAAATATTATATTATTTTGTACATCGGTTGGGCATTTCCTAAAGTAACTACATGTGCATTTATGATAAAAGGGTTTATCAAACCTTTGTTTATGTCACTTTAATTCTCACTTTAAACATAACTATATATGAATCAATTACACACCGTGCACTTAGCATTTAGACTTTAGTTATCGCCTTTTTATCACAAGAAGTAATTTGTAACGGTTTAAAAACGATTTAACACAGCAACTGTCTTACAATAAGCGTTTACTATGTATAAACAGTTTAAAGTATAATAAGTTTTATTCTGGTCTCGGATTTTATGTTTTAGACATTCTTGTGCAATTTAGAAATAATATATATGAAGATCTTAATTCTCGATAAAATGAAATCGTCGAATCAAAGGTGAATATTTGATTGTTAGTTTTTCAAGGGCAAGGTAAACCTCAACCATTTTGAAATCGGCTGAAAATTTGATCAATATTTATTTCTAAGCACGACATGGGGTCCATGGATACAAATTTCTTAATTAGGTAGATTAACATTAAAATCAAAATTTGAAAAAATTCCTTTAAAATTCAATGTGCTCTTGTTGACCTCAAATTTCCTCAGTCAAAAAAATACAAGATTGCAAACTTCCATAGATAACGATAGCGACACAACTGAATACTCATTAATGGGGGTGCAGGTGGGGTGGTGCCAGGCTTTGAATTGGCTACAAGTATATTTGGCCGGCCTACGGTGACTGTGGAAGAAAACATCGAAATATTGTCATTTATTGGTGTCTTTTGGGGTGTTAAACGCCATGGTAAACGAACAAACGATAGACTAATAGTTGGCTCAGGTCGATTGGTGATTTAGATATCCCTCAGCAAAAGATTAGTGTTCATATTAAGAATTTGACTATTTGATATCAACTGTCATGTCATGGATGGTCTTATTATAGATTCCAACGTCGGCAACAGTTTACGATCAACTGACAGTAACCTAGGCACATTCGCTTTTGAGGTGTTTTTAAGAATTCGATCTTTGTTTTAAAAATTATTACGGACGGAAATTGCTTTTACCTAGGTACATGAACTGGACTTTATAAGCATCATGTGCTCTGTTAATCGTTAAATCTACGTCAAGATTGATTTACCTGTCACTGTAAATTAATGATCTTGAACTGTGGGAGATGGCCTTTATTGGTATTGTTCGTAAAATGGATTAATGTATAGATAGTAAGTGGAAATTAAGGGTTGCCATTTTAAAACACTTCCCATTTTCCTTTCACGCCATGTCCGGAACCAACATCGACCTTTGTCCTGGCCATTTTTCTCTTGTTTTCTGTTCGAGTCTGAAAATACATTAATAAAGTTGACAGTCTCTTTTATAAGGTCTTTAGTTTATGAAAACGTATCTAAGCATATAGTGGAATTGTTCAAAATGAAGCGATTTTTCGTTCCTCCTTCAGGTTAAGTAATAATTTTCTTTAATTTTGACTTATTTCATTCTTCATCGATTAAAAAATCAAGAACAATATTTTTATAGCTGATTATTGTATAACTCTTGAAAAGTTAAAGAAATTCAATAATGTTTAGATTGTCATGACTCGATGACTTTTTCGATTTTTGTCTTCTGTTAAAGATTTTTAATCCGTGTTAACATCTAGAGTTAGATATCAGAAAAAATAGTGTCGTTGATCGTGCCTTCTATACTCATCCAAGCACTTAAATATTGTTTTTCTGACTTTTATGAATGATAGTTATATATTGAACGAAGCGGCTGTTATCTGGGATACTTCTAGCTGTATTTACTGTCTGTGGATTTAGTTTTAATTTGGAAATATCTCTGAAATATTAAGGCTGTGGTAATTTAGTTCTGTATTTCTATATTTTATTGAAAAATGATTAATGAAATATGTTCATTCTATATATTTATTATTATTGAAAGTGCATAATTGTATCAGAAAAGGTTCGTGATGTAAGGATATGTGTCTCACTACCCTGTTTAAAAGTAATATCAACCTGCAATTTTGGTGATTAATTTGTACCATCTTTGCTTTAGATAATGTTAGTTAGAATTAAATGATGTTTCTACCTCTACTAAGATCCGATCACGGCTCAATTCTGCATTAACCTAGATCGGATCCCGTCTCACCATGAATTTATCTGGAATTGACCCTGTCTCATTGTCTTAACCTAGATCGGATCCTATTCCAAAATGCGTTAATATTGATTGGATCCTGTCTCGTTCTGTATTAACTGAAATACTTAAAATTGGATCTAGAGTTTCACTCTGCATCAATTTAGATAGGATCCTATACCATTCTGTATCAACTGAAACATTGACACTGGATCAATAGTTTCACACTGCATGAATTTAGAATAGATCCTGTCTCATTTTGTATTAACCGAGAAACTGACATTGGATCCAGAGTTTCACGCTGCATTAATTTAGAATAGATCCTGTCGCATTCTGTATTAACTGAAACATTGACATTGGATCCAGAGTTTCACCCTGCATTAATTTAGAATAAATCCTCTGTATTAACTGAAACATTGACATTTGATCCAGAGTTTCACGCTGCATTAATTTAGAATAGATCCTCTGTATTAACTGAAACATTGAAATTGGATCCAGAGTTTCACCCTGCATTAATTTGGAATAGACCCTCTGTATTAACTGAAACGTTGACATTGGATCCAGAGTTTCACGCTGCATTAATTTAGAATAGATCCTGTCGCATTCTGTATTAACTGAAACATTGACATTGGATCCAGAGTTTCACCCTGCATTAATTTAGAATAGATCCTCTGTATTAACTGAAACATTGACATTGGATCCAGAGTTTCACGCTGCATTAATTTAGAATAGATCCTCTGTATTAACTGAAACATTGACATTGGATCCAGAGTTTCACCCTGCATTAATTTGGAATAGATCCTCTGTATTAACTGAAACATTGACATTGGATCCAGAGTTTCACGCTGCATTAATTTAGATTGGATCCTATCCCATTCTGTATTGAGACACTGACATTGTATCCAGGGTTTCACCTTGTATTAATTTAGATTGGATCCTATCCCATTCTGTATTGAGACACTGACACTGTATCCAGGGTTTCACGCTGCATTAATTTAGATTGGATCCTATCCCATTCTGTATTGAGACACTGACACTGTATCCAGGGTTTCACCTTGCATTAATTTAGATCGGATCCGTTTGTTTTAATTGAGACATCGAGATTGGATCCAGAGTTTCACGTTGTATTAATCTAGATTGGATCCTGTCTTATTTTGTATTAACTGAGAAACTGACATGGGATCCAGAGTTACACCTTGCATTAATTTAGATCGGATCCGGTCTCATTTTGTGTTAATTGATACACCGAGATTGGATCCAGAGTTTCACATTGTATTAATCTAGATTGGATCCAGTCTCATTCTGTATTTACTGAGACGTTGAGATTGGAACCTGTTTCATCCTGAATTAACCCAGATTATATCGAGTCTCACACCGTATTATTAGAGTCGAACATTTAGATTGATACAGGATGAGATTAGAGTAGAAAAAATGGATCTTATCTAGGTTTAAATTACATTCATACATGATCTTGAATTGATACAAGATTGGACAGTAACCTTGACAAATTGATCATTACATTTTTTATTTCGGGAAAATTTTTAGATACCTCACTATGATTTGAATCAGTACAATTTTTTAATATATCGTCTTTTTAATTACAGAAAAGAATATGGAATCGTTTCCGAATGAAAATTCCTATATGACAAAACCCGGTTATAAAAATGAAGCCGAGCCAGTAGAAGATGATGAGGAAAGAGAAACTTGGAGTAAAAAAGTGGATTTCTTACTATCTGTGATTGGTTTTGCTGTAGATTTAGCCAATGTTTGGCGTTTTCCGTATTTATGTTATAAAAATGGTGGTGGTAAGTAGCTATTATATTCAACTAAATTTGAAGAAGAAATTTTAGAAGAATCTAGGAGTCGAGAACGGGTACTTTTACTTCTGGCTAAGATACTCTTAGCATTTTTTGAAGGAGTGAATTTGAGAGCAGTGGCTGAGAATCAACTTGTTGAGCTATTGTTATTAAACAATTAACCCATATTCAAAATTTACTATATGAAAAGTTACTCTTTTCAAACAAATAAGACTCATGTGACTCAGTCTTCTAACCGCCGACACGAAATAGATCTTCTCTAATAGACTCCCAAATCAGTCAATAAATCACAAAATTTATAAATAGTGAAATTTCCCCTGGAAGATGTAAAAGTTACAAACAAATATATGTTTTAGACGTATTTATATCCTTTTTAAGTCTGAAATTCGATACGCTTGTCAAAAAGTGTAATAGGCAATTATCATTTTATTGGTTTTGTCTAGGCAAGCTGAATCCTATTCTTTATTATTTACACCTTACCAATCTGGAAACTAGAAGCACTGTTTCTTACCTATTGTCGATATAATTGGTCTTCGTTTTTTTTTATCTTCAAATTCGTAGCTGTATATATTTGCATTACCAGTATTTGTTTCTTTTTCACACGAGTACCAATGTTTAGTGTATGTGAATAGGTGGGCATAGCTAGTTTCCTCCGGCCATAACTAACTTCTGTAGGATTACATGCTGAAAGATGAACAAATTTGCTGTGTTACCGTGCACATTGTAAAAGAAAGTAATGGACTGTTAAAACACATTACACTCAACTTTTCTGTGTAAAATAATAGACCATTCGGATGAATTAGTACACGATTTTGATAATTTGATAAAAACTTGAAATTAAACTTTAATTTTTTAATTTAAAAAAAAACAAAGTCAATACATTGATCATTTGCCTTATATTTAGCAAATGAAATGTCTTGTTATATGATAAATAATGTCTGTCATACAATTCTACAATTGAGGAGAAAAGATAAGATTATTTACTGAAAATAACAACTCAAGCTGGATTCTCTGGGTCTACACTATTCTATGTACATGTATAAGAAATCGAACTAAGCAGTGAAGGGGACAGAATGTAGGAGGCTACACAGATATCAGATCAATTGATTATTTGCAGTTAGATACAGATCAGTAGTAAATTAAAATAATTAGCAATCATTGAACTGTCAATTCTATATCTCTCTTCATTTAATATAATATCATTAATAACAACAATAGAACATACTCATACTCAATTATTGGAATCTCACTTGCTATAGAAACTTTATAGAATAACAAACATCATTATTTCGCTTCTGATTGTTTGAGGCTGCTAGATTAACGTTCTGGACCTAAGAATCCTAAAAATGTATTATATATGTTTAATTTGTAATATAGGAATCAAATTCCTTATTGTTCATATCTTTGATTCCTATAAAAAATCAAGTTCAATACTAATTTATATTGAGTTCGCAGTCTATGTATTATAGGTTATATTTTTTGCATTTAGTACTCTATTTTTTATATTGAGTTTATACAGTCCATTATTACGTATCATTCTCATTATATTGAGTTCATACTATTTATATGACGTATGTTTCATTTATAAAGACATTTGTTTTATATTCAGCTTCCATGTTCAAGAGTTGAATTTAAATCATGGACTTCTTTTTCATTATTTACAGGTGCTTTCCTTATACCATATCTAGTCATGTTATTAGTGGGAGGTATACCTTTATTTTATATGGAGTTAGCATTAGGACAATTTAATAGAACCGGTGCCATTACTTGTTGGGGACGACTTTGTCCTTTATTTAAAGGTAAATCCTTATCCTTATTACATAAGAGGAATTGAATTTCTGTTCTGCTGATAAAGATCGTTGTAACCGTCTTCATTAGCTCATTAGTTGCAGAAGAGTCGAACGTAAAACTCAAGAACTTTTGGGATATATTTGCATTAAATTCTGAATTATTAACTTCGTTATTATAATTTATAATAACTGTAGCTATTTACCATGGCATGTATACGAAGGTGTTTCCAATGATACGATGCACTTGTTGTAATCATAAATCCAATGAACTTGCTGTTCTGATGTGCTTTTGAATATATATTTTCAAATACAATAACATAAAACGTTATCATGCTTCCATGTAATTTTTTCTTTATCTATTTTACAGGTATAGGTTGGTCCGTTGTACTCATCGCTTTTTATACAGATTTTTTCTACAATGTTGTGATAGCTTGGTGTTTACATTTCTTTTTTTCATCCTTCACATCCGAACTTCCATGGGCTCGTTGTGATAATGCATGGAATACAGAGTATTGCTATGATGGTCATATTAGGGGTAACACGTCTGAAAATAGTTCCCTGTTAAATATGACAGAACTATTTGGTGGAAACAATACCAATGGTACTGAAGTCATAAGAAGGTCAGCCGCAGCTGAATATTTCGAGTAAGAAATGTTTCTCTGTTTTGTAAGCTTCAACATAGACCATGTTTCATAAGATATGGATTTTCACTGTAGGTCATTCACCCAGGATCTCACTAAATTCTTTTAGTATTTAAACTCAACTTTCTGACCAATCAGAACTATTTCTTTCAGATAATATATACAAATCACCCTTAGACCATTTATTGAATGATTAAATAGGCAAATATTTTTGGGATAAAATTTATTTTTAAATCACGAAAGCATACATAAACACAAGAACACATCATTATTAAAAAAATATTCTGAAAATATGATCTAAGCATTATTCTGCTGTAAGGGCTGATATTAAGAAACCATAAGTATGTTCAGGAACAAATTGAAAATCGCACTTTGACAATGTTATCGATAAATTTTTTCACGCTTTCGACGTTTACCGAAAAACTGAAAATAATAATAGTTTGTATATTATCTGTAGACTTGAAGCTATTCCGTGCAGATTACTTTATAATCGACTGCCTAAATTAATACGAAGGCGGACAAAATGTGTTGATGTATCTTTGATCATATACGATACCAAAATGATATTGTTAATGAAGCTGATACAATGACGAGATAGGAGGTCTTTCAACCTCGGTTACCATATATTTAATAACAGTTGTTCATATAGTAGTGGACAAGAGCCCGGGGGAGTCAATGGGCTGTCATCTGAAACAATAATTACTGATAGAGCCATGTTGCCAGGAATGACCTAAATAGAACCATCGTGTAGATTTCTCTAGAGTCCAATCCTGGTCTGATATATGTTACTAGACTAAATGTTCTATCTACCGGTGTTCTGGTATATAAATATTTAGGGTTCTGTTTTATTGATTCATCAGCAGAAAATAAAGCGAAGAAAATCAGCTACGTGTGCAGTCTATAAGGTTCTGTCCCCCATCATGCATAATGGATAAACAGGTATATCTTAAATATGGGGACCTATGATGGTTCGTTCAAAATTCCAATAGCTACACATAAAATGAATAATAGTCCCTTGTTTGGAACATAACTTCGAAATTTGAAAAATCCCATGACACTTTAAAAAATTAAAATGTTAACGTGGCTTTAAGTATAGAATTGCACCTCAAGGTTACGATCACAGTGTTCTCAGAGCAAGTTTTAATAATTTTGCACATTCTTGTCATAAATAATTACCTATTATATATTATGTAGGTGTATAATTGGTTTTTAATTGCTATAAGTATTTCGACTTACGATTAAAAAAGAACCTCAAAGCGGTTTTTCAAGAACTCGATTATAAGACAATTAAGATCAAATACACTATTTCTAGGAAATTAAAATGCAGCTTTTACATTTGATTATGCATGAATTTCTTTTCTATAATAGAATTGAGTTTCCGGCAAAATATGTAGAGCAATCGTTTTACTCAATGAGATTTCAAAGAGATTTGCATGTGAGGGACTGCCATAACACATGTAGTTATTTAAACGGAGCAGTAAAATAAATACATTTTTTTCACAATATGCCAACCAAATATCTCCATGTTCTTGGAGTTCATCTCCTGCATTAGCCAAATCTCTAGCGAAAAAAAGCCGTTATAGTCTACACGGATATATAACCAACCACGCTCCTTACAATAGACAATACAAGGAATTGCAATGCATTTGCAAACAACAATTATTCATTTTAAATGTAATGTACAAAAAAACTACGGTGCTATGGCATCTACCAAAGGCGGATAGTACCGCATATTTAAGCAAAACTTTTAAGGTATTGAAGCGGAATTATTGTTTTCAAATTCCAAACGCTTTTTATGCAAATCTAATAATTATGAGGATAGAAATAATTATTACTTTTTATTTTTTATTTTAAAAAATAATTAAATCACCCTATTTTCTGTTACCGGATATTTAATATTGTACACCTGCAACGCAACTTACTACTAAATGCAACTGTATTTTAGATTTGGTATGTTAGAGGTACACAAATCAGGTGGTTTTTATGAAGTAGGGGAATTAAAATGGGAGTTAGTTCTGTGTCTACTGGGAGTCTACATCATCTGTTATTTTAGTTTATGGAAAGGAATCCACACATCAGGAAAGGTATGCGAATCAAAATACTCATAACACAATGTTATTACTGAAATTTCAGATCATTATTATATATAAGTAACTGATCGAAAAGTCCCATATACGTTGTGGGTTATAAGATTCAATTGGGCGCTGAAAGTGGTGCAGTTGATAAATGGATTCAAATAAGCTCTAAAAACTGCAAACATTTATATTGTCACATTCACAATATCCAAGTGATATCACCCTATTTTCCGTTTTACAGGTTGTATGGTTTACAGCTTTATTCCCATATGTTGTACTATTTATATTGATGTGTCGAGGAGCCACATTGGATGGAGCTGCTATTGGTATAGAATATTACTTAACACCAAAATTCGATCGACTTCTATCTTCGGAGGTGGGTTGTATTTTCTAAGGAGCGAAAAGTAAAATGATATAAAAATTCTTTGGGTGAAATATAGACTGTCTAACATTGTGAAATAAAACCATATCATAATAATTATCCTTTGTTGCAGGTATGGGTTGATGCAGCAACTCAAGTATTTTTCTCCCTGGGACCAGGATTTGGTGTGCTATTAGCCTACGCCAGTTATAACCCTTTGCACAATAACGTTTATAGGTAAGTGAACCCACAAATTTTAGATAGGTTGATGCCAATCGTCTGATTTAAAGTAACAAAGCATTGTTTCTGACAAATTTCCACTTTTAGGAATTCAAATCTGATATTCGCTTCTTCTGCAATTACATTAAATATAAAACTTACGCCAGAATGTTTGTTATGATCTGTTTCGACGCCTTGTTGTTAATATTTGGACAGAAAATAAACGTAGATGGCGACAGTCTAAATTGCCGCGCAAAGTTTTTGAGGAATTCTTAATGTGGGACAAAGGACATAGAATGAAATGGAGCTATATCACTATAACAATTATAGATATCAGCAAGGTTATATTATAATACTTTTACAAGAAAAAAATTATTTTATGTTTTTGTTACAGCATCATAAATGGACGCATAGAAGCATTTCATTGAGTTGCTAATACTTAAAAAAACTTTCAAAGTGAGAAGTTAAATCGGAAATTTATGAACCGTATGATTTTAATTTCTTGTTGTCATAACAAACACACAACAAATCCATTTTCAAAGAAAATAGTTAAATTTCTTTAATGTCCTTACCTGAACTAAATGACTCTTAAAGATATGAAGTTCCTCTTAAATTTGTATTGGCCTCATTTACAATATACGCCGACTGCTCCCAGACAATGACAGTTGACCTTTCCGTCAGAAATCTGACATACATTAAAAGCCAGATCTTGTTTTATAGAACAGTAATAAAAGCATCTTAGATAATTGACCTTTATAACCGAAAGAAATTGTCTTTGTAGTAGCTTTATAGTGACCCATTTTTAAACTATTGTTTCCAATGACCCACTAGGAATAAAATTTCAACCCAACAGCATGTTTTGTTGGTACCGATTCGATTGTATTTCTAGGTGGTATAGAATATTAAATTAAGGTAATTGCAGATTAGATTAATGTCAGATGGTATTTCGATGTTTTATTTTTAGGTCAGTCTTCAGTATAGACGCGTCATCGAACTACTATTTTGTATAAGTTAAGGTCTGATTGCAAAGCAGATTCAGCTGTAAAATGTTTAGCGTCATAGAAACACCACAATTTAGGATGCCCTACTGGAATAGTATCTTCAATTGATTCGAAAAAATATTTAGCACAAAGAAAGTACGATTTCGTTTTTTACTATAATCGTATTACAATCTAAATTATAATAGCTTAAGCTTCATCATTTTCTAACTACATAGTGTGTTTTTGGAATGGAAAAATGGAAAAAATTGACAAAAACATTTTTGACAAATGATTTGCCCTGGTTTAGTATTGGTTCCACTGCAAGCAATTCAAATACCATCTACCGTCCTTTGGTACGATTTCAGTAGTTAAAAAATAGTATTAAATAGAGTTGAGAAGAAACATGTAACCACCATTAGCTTGGACCATTTTATAACCAAAACATTTCACTAACTATATGTTTAATTATACTTTCAACCCTCCCTGCAAACTCAATACTTCAATAAAAAGAGAAAAGAAAAATTCGCGCTGGTTATCGGCTAATTATCGGTGAATACGTTGAACATGATATGCCTTTTAAGCTTGATAATTGATAGAAAATTGGATAATTATTTTGCATTCATAGGCTTGTTGACTTGAGAACATAGAAACGGTATATGAGAGTTTAATAACCAAACATCCTTTTATTCTTATGTTATTATTAATTACTCTATTAACATAACTTTAATTGTTTTATGGTAATTCTCCTGTAAAGCCTATTTCGTGATGAATCGCAATTAATTCAAATTTAGGTCATAGCAAAGCGCCGCTACAAAATTTGGCCTTTACAAAATCAATCTTTATTCGGATAATAGTAAAAATCGAGTATACATTTGACACAACTTTAGTACTCTACAGTCGTTCTTTGCGTATGACGAAAGGTATTGCTGTATAAGCCAAATTACAAATTATGTTTATTGTTTAAGAACAACCGACGCTGCTACCGTCAGCCTCGATCTGCATTAATGTCTGACAGAACTCGATCTGTGAAGTCCACATGTATATATTAAGCTATATCAATAGGTTAAAATCCACGTGTCGAGTAATTGAACTTTCAACTAGATAGGACAAAGACATCATCACAGAAACTCTTTTCACATTAATTTTCTGGATTGCAAGTCATTACTATAGTTTGTAGTAATTTATCTGTGTGTTTGTCATAGTGACATTTGTTTTCTAAATGTAAATAAATTCATAAAAGGCTAATCAACATCATTAACGTATCGATGGCAATTGAAACCTGTAAACGTTTTTATAATTTTATAAAAAAGTCCACACATTCATATGGGCGTATATAGTCTGTCCTTCTGTCCACAATCGTTGCGATACGATAGAGAGCAGGTCTTGATGGATTTTGACGAAACTTGGTGTGAGTGTTTGTAGTAACCCAAGGTGGAACCCTACTGAAAATCGAAAAATCGAAATCCAAAAATATTTAATAAGCTATTGCCCTTGTTCTTGAAAACGCGACTGCCTTTGTTCTTGAATCCTTTGTGGAGCTGGTTTCTTGATGAGTTTTGACGAAACTTTGTGTGAGTGTTACAACCCAAGTATGAACCCTATTGAAATTCCGACCAATCGAAAAAAATATTTAATATGACTTATTGCCCCTGTTCTTGAATTCTTTGTGGATACGATAAAAGTTCGTTTCTTAGTTGATTTTGCCTTGGTGTGAGTCAATGATAATGTATCCAATGATAAACCCCGTTGAAAATCATACAAATAAAAAAAATTGATTCAAGTTATTACCCTTGTTCTTAAAAACGCGCTGAATTTATTTTGGATACGATTAAGAACTTGTCTCTTGGTGGATTTTGATGAAACTTTGTGTGAAAATCAGAAAAATCTTTTATTAACCGATAACTGTTGTCAACATCTCAGATGAATTTGCTGCCATTATAGATGTGGGTATATTCCATGGCAATCGCTATTTTTTTTGTAAATATATTTCGATGCGGCAGAGAAAGTTAGATCTTTGCTTTGATGATACAAAACTTGTCGGTATTAGTAAGCAGTATTTGACTACAGTACTGTATGTCCAAATTACTGGAGTAACAAAGTATATTGAATCTAGACCGGATCATCTAGTCTCTCACTGACGAGTCAACATGGCGGTCTATATTGAATCGTCAGTAGCCAGTTTGCTTTGAAATTTGCAGTGGCTAATTTTGAATTTCCTTAACAGTAGTTAATGTCAAGATCCCTGATGAAATGTCATCAATAGAGATTAAATTTAGATCTAGGACCCCCACATGCGATTGTATAAACGTGAACGTCGTGGCTACTGTAGGGTTAACGTTTAGAAATGTGGCGGTTTGATATAATTTATATGGTAGTTTTAGAACCCTAACCCTGGTGTACAGGGCAATAACGATTTTTCTGATGATTGAGAACAATTAAGGAGCCGCGTCCCCAATTTGAGAACCACAGTTCTATGCTAACTTCTGTATCAGAACATCCATAAAATGAACTATAACAGTATGTTTGTTTATTTGACCCAATCTAATGACCAGACATTTTGTCTTTGAAAAATCTCGAATTATGTGCCTAAGAGAGTAAAAGCAATATTCAACTTATATTTAATGCTTCGTTGGGTGTCTGCTACCTTGTTATATGACACCGTTTTCCTTTAACTTCTTTTCAAAAGATTCAATTAAATCAAAATGGCAGACCGACAATTCTATAGTGAATCTCAATAGAGATGTTTCCGGTGTGAATTCATTTCGTCTGCTACTTTTATAAGTTAGTGCTAATTGAGCGCATGTCAGTCAGAGCACGCGCAATCGTCTGTTCAATTAGCTTTTAATGCTCACTCCCGGAAGTCACATGATTCACTTCAAAAGGTGACGTCAAAGTTGTTGATGTTGACTCTATACTAACGCGTTCTCTATGGTTTGATGAAAACACAGTGCCCCGGTCATTGACTTTCATATTCGATGGTTCAAAATTTTCTCCGACATACAATGATATAAAAAAATTAACATAAACCCCTTTACAGATTGCTGTGTTGCACAATATTTTGTTTTTCATATGATCAAGGCGAACGAAAGAAACACTGGAATTTACACCCCAAATGTTCTTTTTTTTTCAGGGATGCATTGCTGACAAGTGCCATCAATTGTTTGACTAGTTTTTTCTCTGGGTTTGTTATTTTCATGATCTTGGGATACATGTCTCAAAAGTCCGGGCTTGATATTGATAAAGTTGCGACAGAAGGTAAGATCTGTACAAAATCATATTCAGATGAAAACAGTCATCAATTATATTCTATTCCTGAGCCTTTTGGTCTTGGTCGACTTCGCTTGATGTGTATTGTATGGAAACTTTGCATTGTAATGATGATGCATGAATCTATAGAGTAAATACACTACTATGCAAATCAAGTTTGAAATATTTACAAATGACTAGACATATTATGTCGATAATTTCATTTACTTAATAAAAACCATAAAATAAAAAAAAATAATAAAAAAAAAAAAAAAAAAAAAACTGTAGACATTTTCTTTCTAATTTTGTAATATTTTATATAACGTAATTTCTTTTAATCTTCAAATAACACGACAATTTACTTTCAGGCCCTGGATTAGTTTTTATCGTTTACCCAGAAGCCATAGCAACACTTCCGGGCGCCCCATATTGGTCTATTATATTCTTTTTGATGTTGTTAACACTAGGCTTAGATAGTTCGGTAAGTGATTTTCGTTAAACATTAGAGTAGTAAAGTTAAACTGATACAACATTAGATATTCAGAATAATCAATCTCGAATATAAATCGTTTTTTTTTTCAATTTTCAAGGTGGCATTCACATTTCAATCTTTGGTGCATTTGCCCTATAAGGTCCAAACAGCACAATCCACAAAATAAGGTATAAACGGCAGATGTACGGTTTAAAGAAATGTCTCTCTTATAATGTTCGGTTATATACTATAAATTATTTAGGTAGCATCTGAACTGATGGATAAGTAAAATGTGGACTCTTCTTGAAATTCTCGTGTATTGTTTTTACATTCTTGTTTAAAAAGTACATGATTCGCGATTCTTGTTACAAATGTTGATACTATTGAGACTTCGTGAAGAGGTCTAAAAAAAATTTAAGTTCGAAATTATGGAAAGGTTAAGTTTTTATCATGTAAGAAAGTGAAGAAGGCAATAAGGTAAAATTGTATTCATATTTAAAACTATATTTATTCCCTCCAATTTAACTCTTCAAGTCTTTTGCCTTTAAACCGGAAACTAATTCTATTCACGATATTTCTTGAGATCTCAGAGCGACCGATAGTTCGGAACTCTTGTCACTTCCGGTATTGATTAGCGTAATGGGTTTTTATTGAGGTAAATAAAGACCAATCAGTGAATGATTTGAAAGTAGCTATTCATCATTGATCTCTTAGTTTTGAAGGAGGGAAAATTGATTTTTAATTTAGATATAGAATATACAGAGTATATTATTCAATAATGATTTTTAATCCTCAATGCTGAACAATTTTGAAAAAAAAATGATATATTTTTTATTGGTTAAGCATCATTTTGCTATTAACGAGGTATGCGTGTACTGAAAAATCTACAGCACTGTTTATTATATATTTCTATCAGAGCAAATTGTTATTTCTTGTTTCTCAATTTCTACCAACGTTGTTCTGAAACCATCTTATTTTGAATAATGCATTCCTTAGTTTTATAGAAATGCATTAATATATATTTTGTAGTTTGGTGGATCAGAGGCTATTATTACAGCAATTGGTGACGAATTCCCAGTACTTAGAAAACATCGTGAAATATTTGTGGCAATATTGTTCTCCATCTACTTTTTATTTGGGTTGGCTAGTGTGGCTCAGGTATTGTAGTCTGGACCTTCATATAAATTGCAGACTTCAAATCCTTTAAGGACAGCTGGAACGTCTTGAATAGTCAGAAAATAAAACATTCTTGTATTCAATGCCATGAACTATTCACAAACCGACTAAATGTACACCTACTATATTAATCGACAAAACAATGAACAAATGCAATTGAATCGAGGCAAATAAAGATCATTTTAATACAGTTCATATTCATGATAAAACAATGTTAAGACTCACTTTGTACTCTAACAAAAGTGTATTTTATTCCAGATTCCATCTAAAGGAATATTTTCTTTAACAATTTGGCAATCCACTTGTTTATTTGCAGGGTGGTGTGTATGTCGTTAATCTGATGGAGAGATTTGCTGCCGGATATTCCATATTGTTTGCTGTATTCTTTGAAGCATTGGTTGTATCTTGGGCTTATGGTAAGAAGACAAATTTGAACAAAAGAGACCTAAGTCCGTATCAGAGATCTTAGGAAAGTATAAAGGTGGCATGCATTTAAGTCATACTTATTTATCGTGACAAAGGGTTATTTCACACGAAATTGTGATCGAAAGGGTCATTACGACAAAAATATATATGAATAACTTTTCTAGGTGCTAACCGATTTTCCGAAGATATTGAAATTATGATTGGAAGTAAACCAGGAAAATATTGGATGTTGATGTGGATGTTTGTAGCTCCTATTTTCATTTTTGTAAGTCATTAATTATTTTCATGTTAATAAAGTCATAATACAAAGCTATTAATCAACTTGACGATAAGTTATTGTAATTACCTTCCTTGTAATTTGGTCTTTATGTGACAATTGTAAACTATTCAATAATTCTTTTTTTTATATAATTCTAGACCATAATGGTATTTGGGTTGGTGAATTACCAGCCAATAGAGTACGATGGATACATGTACCCACTGTCCGCAACACTCATTGGATGGGCAATCGCCCTCTCATCTATACTTTGCATACCGGGATTTGCTTTTTACGGTATACTGACTGCTAAAGGTTCGCTTATGGAGGTAAATATATTGTACATTTAGTTTTTAAATTGAATGCTGGACTGAGGCTAATTTTGTGTCATATGTATTTTTCTAGTTTTAAAGTGTTTGCTGCTGTTTAATTAAGATCATATTTTTCAGAGAATCAATTTCTTGCTGACACCTCAAAATAAAAGAGAGGCCAAGATAAGGAACAATATAAATACTATTAAAGTTACGGAGAATAATGTTGGAGATCACGTGTAGTTAATTCATTACTATTAGCAGTCCATATGCATTTCCAGTAGTATTGGTTGTGAACAAGTCGACATACAACGTGTATATTGACTCTGTTAGAAAATAGATTAATATATTTCTGAATTATTGTGTATTTAAAACAGTGCAATATAATATAAGATTGCAAAAAGACACACAACATTATTGTTAATCAGTCATGATTTGAAGATCCGGATTATGACATGGAGACAAAAACAATTCAAAATATTGTTTCTTTGAATATTCCTCCGGTGCAACTTTGTGTTGTTAACAATATTTTGTAAAAATGTTTGAATATTTACCATTGTTGAACAACTTGATTTGTATTACGACTTACAATGCTTCAACAATTACACAAAGTGCGAAAAAGTGCGCTGAGATTGTTTAAATTCTCATTTATTTCTAGGTAGCTTCTGAGTTTTTGTATTTGTTCATATAATAAGGACATAGGTTGGCAATATGTGACGGTATATAATTGCAAGTACACTATCAAGATTTTACTCACATTGTAAATATGACACTAAGTATTTTATTATTTAATCAGACACGGCGGAATTACACCGTTAATGTGTAATAAATTGTTGTAACACCAGTATAGCTTACGATAGTTTGTTCTGTATTTATTGTTGTTAGATGTGTGCCTTAGTTAGAAAACTCCTAACAATACAAAATTATTTATATAGTCGTATAGATTTAAGTGTTTAATACACAATTATGTCTTGTAAATTTTGTAAAATAGAATTTTTTACGTTATTACTTTTTCCTATATTGGTGTTCATATAAGATTTTAATAGTGTTTTTGTGTGTGTTTACCATAAAATATATAAATATAGTTGTCTAGTTTTAAATTGCACTAGAAGAGAAGTGTTTATACTATTTAACACAACTATATTGTTATTTGTTTATTTGTGCAATACGAATCACCAATATCAATATATCTATAAAGTCATATAACTTAATATATAAATAAAGAAGCAATAATGCACTATTTAATGCAGTAACATAATATACTGTAACTGGAGCAAATTAATGGACAAATTCGCTGTAAAGTTTTGTCTTCACATCTTTTGAAGAATATCTCCTTTATTAGAAGTATTTATTATCAGGCCTGTGATATCAAAGTAACAATTAAGTCCCCATATGGTGTTTTAATAGCAATGAGATTTATGTAGTACTGGGAACAAAACATAAGTAGTTATCCGGATACTTAAATGTACTTTTGTGCCTCAAGGGCTAGTGGTGCGTAATGAGGACATGATACATAGCGTGATGAACTCTTTATGATCATGTTTGGGAACATCTAAAATAATAACATCATCATTAATAAAGTTGTCCTTTTGTACATGTTTTTTTTCAAAATTCGATTGTAAAATAACAGTGTACTCTGTGATATCCGAAATCGCAGTATATTCTTCTCTTTACTGTCCTTTACTTTGTCTCTTTCTAGGCAATAATAGATATCCTATTTAATTAGAATATTTCATGATAGTGAATACGAGATAGGTTTCGTTTAAAAACACATTTGTAAATAAATATAACTATAAATACACGTTTTTATTATGAATATTACATTTAAAAATTCTAGATTAGATTATCATACCAAGTGTTGTTGAGTGTATTTATTACTTTTTGTACTAGATTATCAAGTTATTGAAATAAAAAGTAGATACTAATATTGTAGAGTTGTATATTCTCAACTTGTACCATAACTTGTATTAAAACGAAGAATATGCAGATGAAGAAATACTTTTTATCAGATTAAATCTAAGTAAGTGTATGAGAATTATCTGACCCATTTTTCGTTTAATTAAATGCAATGGAGAAATATGATTTAATAATAAAAATCTAACTTTGTATAGCAATTAACCAGGTTTTAAAGTTAATTTGGCACACCAGATGAACTATAGATTGTACTTTTATATTTGCCTAGCCTTTCTTCTTCTTTTGCATATCTTGACGTAGTCTGTTGCTTTGATACTTGTCGTAAGTTCTGCAATAAATTAGGAAATGATGTTAAACACTGCAAACATTAGATAACATAAGATAAAAATATTTTGTGACGCACCATAAAAGCATTTTATACGTACCCCATTTCTCACCAAACACAACAGGACACGAATACTTCTGTTTTCGAAGCTCTTCGTGATCCTTTGCTTCTTTGCTGTACCAATATAAAATGTTTCCCTGAAATCAGTTATATCTCAATTAACCTTTTATCAACGCAGAATAAAAATCTGTTGAAAGGAGATGGCATTGATCACAATATTTATTATTCAGCGAGAAAGATTATGTACATCTATTGAGAGACAATCGATACTTTTAATACTCTAAAAATGATATGAAAGAATATGACAGCAACAAAAACCAGTAACATACCTTTTGTGATGGAACACTTATTCCTAGTTTTGTAAACATTGTATGACTACTATCTTCTATGTCAGATAACTAGAAAATATCAAGAAAATATAATTTTGTATTTCAATACAATGATTGTGACAAATACAAATGTTGCTTTGCAGAAAGCTTCGTAAAACTGATCTGGGTAGTATTTGATTGAAATACAGATTTCTTTAAATCCAAATCAGAGAACATCCGTTTTGCGCATGTAAGAAAATTCGAAATATTTGATTCAAGAACAAAAGAAAATGAAAGGCAATAAAAAGAACATACAAACAATGTTAATGATGCTAAAGTATTGGAGGCACTTTTATGTCTGTGTTCTTCGTCTAGATAGCCCCCTAGACCATAGTTAATCAACTGGAAAAGAAGAACTTTGAGGAATCACTATCATGTACGATGATATTCATCTAATGTTTGTTTCATAAATGTGTTTGTGTAATGTTTTATTCTAGCAAATAGTCTCCACCTCAATTATTTGTGTTTCTTTGTTCTGTAGCATAGCCTTTATGTGGGAGCCGCGGTGGCTCAGTGAGTTAAACGCTTGCAGGTCTAGGATTCAATCCCGGCGAATGTCGAGATGAACTTTCGGATTTCTCAGCCCAGTTTCCCCTTATCAATGATACGGGTTGGAAGGACTGACATGGAAAAAACCAACTAGTCATTCGGATGGGACAATAAACCTAGGCTCCGTGCGCTACAGGCTGAGCGCATATGGGGTCCCTCGACAGTTGGAAATCGCAAAAAGAGTATGCTCATGCCATGGCAAAGTTTCCCTCATTGCACACTGCTCGGCATTGCCCGTCTTCATTAGCCCATAAGGTGCAGAAGAGCAGGACGTAACCTCGTTTTATTTCATTTTCTGGAGCATATTCCTACGATGATATTCGGTAGGAGGGTACAAGAAACACATGGGAACATATATTTTTGTTTGTATTTTGATTTATATTGTGTTTACATT
Organism: Nipponacmea schrenckii; assembly: GCA_030562195.1. NCBI lineage: Eukaryota > Metazoa > Mollusca > Gastropoda > Lottiidae > Nipponacmea > Nipponacmea schrenckii. The sequence goes on from CM060201.1 coordinate 10,359,115, forward strand.
TTTATTTGTTTACCTTAGGTTTGTTGGTAGACTTTTTATTATATCTAAACATGTTGGATATTTTGTTGGATACCATTCTTCCATTGGCATTTTCATTATCTAAAGAAGCTCTTAAAAAAAAAAACTTTTATTGTGTTTGTCGAGCGAAATCAAACACAGTAAAGGGGAATAACTCCATAAAACATTATACGAACTCAGTCCACAAAAACATACAAATTTATTCCGTACTATTTTTAAAAATCCGCTTTCTCCCTATCTTTTGGGGATGTTGCATGCCCATTTTTTGACTACTCTTTGGTCTAGACTTTCAGTTTTTATCTGAAATTGAATTTTCTTTCAGAATTTCTGAGATATCGAGAAATTCTAATGGCGGAAGGATATTTCTAAAAATAGTAGTTTTGTATGCAGTGACAATCTAGCGGACTTGCGGTCAAGATATTTTGAATTTTTGTACAGAAACTAAGTTTTGACCAGTCTTTGTAGATTTCTAGGGAAAATTATAGAAGGTTGAATTTTGTGAACATGGAAACAGATGATAATAATTATAATAACGATATTAATTATATTTCGCAAAATTCAACCCTCTTGGAATTTCTCAAGGCGCATAGATGCCAAATGAAATATCGTTCTCAGTTGTGTTTGATTCCGGTTTCTCATTTGAACTTTTCTTCCAAAAATTCTTAATGCCTAAGAAATCTGTTTTGAACGATTCATAAAGACGAATCCGACGAGTGCGTCAATCGTAACTGAAAAAAGCTTTTACTCACACTTCAAAGAAAGCAATGTGTTGATCTGTAGGTAATGACAACTGAAATAAAAATAAATTTTTTGTTGTTGAATAAGAAACAATATAGTATTAATGAAATCTTAAAGAAAGAATAGAAAATGTGGTACAATAATTGTCTTTAATTTGTGTTTTAATTGTCAAACTCAAACCTAACTACCACCATTCCTATGTTCTTGATTTCAATCTGAGAGAAAGTCAAGGAAATAGTCTACTGTCCAATTTTGTAAATTTATCGAAATTACCGATTATTTTTATATTCATATATGCCAAAACATAAAAAAATAGCGTAAGCAAGCAAACATAAGTAAATATATGCTTATGTGAGTAATAATTGGCAGTTAATAACATGTGAACTTACGTTAAATGAAGCAGTTTGAATCAAAGAATCTGACTCTGTGTCAGTGAGGAAATCATATATGATACTAATATAAGGTTTGTTGTTGATAACTTCCTCCCTATACAAACTGTAGGTCGGACCTGACATAGCTGATCGGTATTTACATCGTAAATTGACCATGTTCTTTTCAGGCTGAAATATATTTTAACTAGTTAAGTAATGTTGTGTGAATCAAAGTAAACAGGTGCTTTCCAGAATTTGTACAGTTAAAGTATTTTCATTTAGTATATTGGCCCTTATTTAGTAAACATCAACGTTTCCTCAAAGTTTAACATGAAAGGGTTTGATAGCGTGTACTTGATTCCTTGTTCTTAAATCATCTACATTCTCAAGCCATTTCTAAATTATTATTTCCAATTTATCATTTCATTTTCATAATTATTCATTTTGTACTTTCGACCTTTTAAGAATATGATGTTAATCTGCGTGTCAATAATTCATAACCAATCACCCGTTTACACTCAATGTTGGGTTCCAGTACGTGGACTAGGCATAATATGTACCTATTTTAAAGTTAAAGTTAAAAGTACCGAGGCTAAACCTGTAAAACCATTTATTATGAATGAACAAGGGTGAAGACCTTCTGCATATATATTGTTATATGTATTATTCGAAAGTATATATTACCAGAATGTGTTTTTGATTGCACAGTTGTCTTTTGATGGACCACATCGGCCATGGTGAATAATCTACTTGATACGGTAGTCGATTTCCTCTGCGTGCTAAGTACATCTGGTGAAATATATTTCCAGTGTCTTAAATAAAAGAAGGTCGTGGAAGACAAATTTTAACTGAAAAGCAGCGTTACATCATTCAGGATTGCTTGACATATCGGAATTTTTTTATGCTTTTCTATAAGAAGATTTTCTGTTTGACTATGGTTTAAATACTTGGTTTTTATCTCAATGGTCAACCTACAATACAACGTTGAGTAAATCAGGCATGCCCTACTCGATTATAACTGGATGTTGTTGACTACGAATCAACCAAAGTTTCAACAGCAGTGCTCAGAATTATAATGTTTACCTTCTTTAATACCAATATCTAATAATTCATCCGTTTTCTCATCTTCATATCGCTGAAACAAATACCATACTTATATGTAATGAAATATTCTTAAATAATGTTGCACCAATATGATTCATTTCTACTTCTTGTGATATGGATTTAAATTGGTAAATGTCCCATGTCCTTTGATGTTTATTTACTTAGATGAATAAAAATAATATTCTTACCGAGTGCTTCAGAAGTATTAGCCTTCTCAAAGCATCTTTCCAATTAAATGTTGCTTTCGTTACGATTCCATCCAAGCTTTCCCATGCAATACTAAGCCAGTCATTCGCAATAGCAACCAGGTGTTCATTGTGTGCTTTAGCACCAAGAATGTAAGCATCAGCTGGAGTTAGCTTTGGAGAGTTGCGTCCCATGAATTTTCCATTCATAATTTCATAAGCTGACAATTCATATATGGTTTGAATTCTTAGAATGGCATCAAGTGCATCTCTTTGATCTTTGATTGATGGTGAATTAAACTCTGGACAATCCAAAAGCTGATAATATTCTAAATAAAGACAGAACATGATAGATGTTTTATTACATTCGTATTGTAGTTTGAGATTTCCTGTTTGAGAATTAGACACATCATCAAATCTGTAACAATGAACTGGTATCCATCTGACGTCTTTACATACATAGTACTACAGATCTCAAGGTACATTGTGGTATTCAATAGTTCTGTGATGATTTTGACACGTTGGAAATATGCTAACACTGAAAATAATATTTTGCGCCATACACTGCTTTCATAAGTTCCACAACATTCAAGTTGCAGTTTAGCGTCTTCTGTGATATTATCTTTATGTATTACTGCGCTATAAATAAATGTTTTCAATGGCAATTCTGAGTATCAGAATCGATATTTGTTTTTGGAAACACAACTCGGGCAAATAATATTTTGCGCCATACACTACCTACAGGTTTGACCGTCATATAAGTTCCACAACTTACGAGTTGCAGGTTAGCGTCTTCTGTGGTAGTATCACTGCGCTATAAATGCTTTCAGAGGCAAATACAATAAACTCGGACTAAAAAATAAATTACAAAATTCCAAGTAGAACTTACTATATCCGTATGTAGTTTTGTTGGAGAATTTAAGTCTGTAATTTGCTACGAAATGCTTTATGACGACATAAGCTTTAACTGGGTGATGGGTGATTTCGTCAATAGATTCTTCTCTACTACTTTCTGTTCTATTCTTCTCTACTTCTTCCAATAACCTAGAAATGATGGCTACATTAAAACAGAAACAGTCCTATTAAAATGAATTTAATTGAACTAAATAAAAAAAGTTAAATTATTGTCTTTACTTCTACAACATCTTTGCATGTAGCGATTTTCGTCAATGATTATGATGATGTCCCTGGACCTCAAATGACAATGGGTAATTGAATAGAACTTGCCTGTAAAAGAAAACACAACTTACTTGGTAAGGTGTTCAATTCTTAATTTTGCAAACTCAATATCATCTTCATATCCCGTGCTTCTACAATTGTTTAATTAATTTTCTTTAAAAATATACAAAAAATCAATTGGTCACAGACCTGTTCTAATCCCACAATAATACAGCAGCAACAGTATTTCTAATCTACATTACAATCTGTTCCACTCGGCAACTGGTCAGACTTAATTTAACGAACAGCATGCAAAAGTATGCATTTATATGTAAGGAAAGGGGTAAATTCTACGTATACGTAGAATACAAATACCTTTTTTTCAATAATTCATACATGCGTTTCCAACTGAATCTCGGTGCCTCAGACAAGCTTGAATGAACTTGAATGAAAAATCTCTGTGTACAAGAAAAGGTAAACATTTGTCTGTTTCTGCTGCGAACGTGGCAAATGAGAACTTACTTATTTAAATCTATCAATCTTTCTTTTTCATATTCAATGTACTCGCCAATTTTATTGGTAATGTTTTCTCTCTGTTCCAGAAATTGCCTGAATTTTGCACTAGAGGTTGATACATGTCCATATACACCGTTTATACCAAAAATAACCAATAACAACGTGTCAAATTTGTACATCATTTCACAATATACTCCGGTCTGCAAGTTTACAGATAACAATAGTCCGAATCAGCAAATAAACTAGGTCTATCCACGAATTTAAAATGGTCGTCAAGAATCAATATGGCGTCATATGTTAGTAAAGACGTTTACTAAAACATGTTGTAAGTGTGACAGCTTGTACTATATTTATTGATAATGATATGAAATGCTACTCACCTTGAAACATCTTTATATTTCACACTTCCTTAAGCGGTGTTTAAAAGAAAAATCGATAAAAATTAAATTGTTTGATTAAACATTAACTCGATATTTATTATATATTTATCGATGATCCTATCGCTTTGTAGGTTTTTACGGGTTAAAGTATACATTATAATACATATATCGAATATAGAGATATAGGAAAACAGGAATTTCGTTGGAAGCTGTCCATGAACCTCAGTAAATCAAAAGTATAGAAATCCCACAGTGCCACAATTTGATGATAAGTTACACTGTGGTAGATAATATCAGGGAGACTCAGACAGGTATTTTGGCCATTTAAATATGATAATAAGTAACTACAAAGTGAATAAGATACGTTTAAACTATGTTCTTGGTGTCCACGACAGTCTTTTATTTTTGAAACGTATCGCGTCATTATTGTCTCCATATTCACATTTTACGAGGTTGAATTTCTTCATGTCTTGGCATGAATCTGGTCGGGTGTTTTGTGATTTTATACTGTAACAGTAGACAGTAGATTGACTTTGACTATTTTCCTGTCTTTTGTGAAGCAAATGACCTCATTCATACGCCTTCTTTTGTATGTACATACTTATCAACTCTATTAAAAGAAATTAAATGTAAAAAATGTAAAAAATGTAAAAAGAAACCCACAGACACTTACTGCAATTGTTAGTTGGTCTGTCTTTAATTTGATATTGTCCATTTTCTTTTAGAATGTATGAGATAATGAGAAATTTAATTTGCTGGAGGTTATTTCTTAAAATAAGGGTTTGTTTGCAATGACCGTCAAGCGGACGTTGGTGTACTTTCATTTTGACTTGTTCAAAATTCTCAAGATCATACTATATTGATTTTTGTACAGATCACCAAGTATTGGCCAGGATTTGATGTGTCATATTTAAAAGTTTTCAATAACATTTCTTGAAAAAGTTTTAGAAGGTTGAATTTTGTGATTTAATATGAAAACAGATGCAAATGAATAAATATCCGACCAAATCCTTACATAATTCTTAACCTAGAATTGAGTTACTTCCCTTAGTTCTTTGTTGAGGTAAGGTAGATACAACTTAAACCATGCATGTTTAGGGTAACCTTGTCATTTGCAGTCCACCGGGGGCATAACAGTTGGACAAACACTTTTAATTGAACATAGATTGGTCAATAATGGTGGGCTAGCTGTTTATATAATTTTTATATGCCCACATGAATATGTGGGTGCAAAATAAGCTACAATTTTTTAATAGATTTGATGGTCAAGTTTTAATTTGACGATTTTCCATGAACAGTTTTTGAGTTTTTGCCCTTGACTTCAATATTCATTCAGTGAATGTGTATTTAGTTATTGCTCAATTTATTTTTCAAATTCAATGCTGCCAGTGGGCGTTTGTTACCTTGCCTGGCAAGCTATCTTTTTATTTTTTGTTATGATTTGACTATAAAATACAAATAGTTCTATTTTCATCACATGCCATGTTTATCTGAAATAGTTAAAGCTTATCCCATTGCCTGGTCAAATTTCTATATATCAAACTGTGTGTTGACCTGAGTTGGGTATATATTTAAGGCTGTCGAGGAATTAAGAAGCTTGTTTGTATGTAATGTGTTTATAAGGATGATTTATGACCTGTACGAACTGACGATATAAATGTCAAACTTGATGTTTATTTATACCCTTTAGGTCATTATCGTGACGCTGTTTCAAAATATACGTCTGCATGTATATTAATTACATTAAAGTAGTTTTCTACGGTCTTTATAATGAAGGGCTTACTGAGTGAGATAAAACTCCATTACAAATCGCCTTTTTGTTTAGGTGATGTTAAATGAAGGACATTATGCTAATGATTGTATGCGAATTTGGTTAGAGCTATTCTTGGAAACCCCCTTTCTTCCTTATCTTTTGGGGTTTTCACATACCCGTTTTTGACTAATTGTTTTCGTGATTTGGATGTCTGAAATTGCATTGTCTTTCAGAATTTCTGAGATAATGATAAATTTAATGGCGGAAGGTTATTTCTGAAAATAATAGTTTTTTGCGCAGTGACAGTCAAGCGTTTTTTGATCAAATGTTAGGCAATTCCTCAATTATATGACATCTAATGTGTATTGTCATTTCTTCAATACCCTGTTGTACTTAATATATTTATAAATATAAATTATATATTTATATAATATTATGAATCTGTCCGTAACATTATATTAAATATTATGTATATAAATATAAATTAAATGTTTTTATTATCATACTTTGTTTTTGATAGCCTTCATCAGCAAATGATTGGGGAACATACATCTTGCACGTGGTAAATTTTAAAATTTTAAAAGATAGTTTGCGAGGCAAGGTAATATACGCCCACAAAACAAGTTTCATTAAAATCCATTGAAAATAGTAGCTTCTATTACATTCACAATAAAGTGTTGAAGTGACTTGTCTAAGTCAAGGTCAATAACTCAAACACTTTTCATTTAAAAATCGTCAAATTCAAACCTGACCGCCGTCTTATCTCTTCCAATACTCATACCAAATTTCATCAAAATCCATTAAAAATTGTAGCTTATATTGCACCTACAATAAAATCTTAACGCGATTTAACTAAGGCAAGCGTAATAACTCAAAAACAGTGCATCGAAAAACCGTCAAATCCGAACTTGACTGCCGTCTTATCAATTCCATTGCTCACACCTAGTTTCATTAAAAATCCATTGAAAATTGTAGCTTCTATTGCATTCACTATAAAAAAAATTTTGATGCGATTTTATTAAGTCAAGGGCAATAACTTAAAACTCGTTCGTCGAAAAATACTCAAATTCGAACTTGAGTACCGTTTTATCAATTTCTATGTTCACTCCAAGTTTCATAAAATTCAACGAAGATTAAAGCTTCTTTTGTGTCTACAACAAATATAGAGGCAGGGGCAATAACTCAAAAACCGTTCATCAAAATATAATCCAAATCGAACTTGACTGCCTTCTTATAAATTCCAATGCTCCCATTAAGTTTCATTAAAATCCATAGAAAATTGTAGTGTCTACAACAAAATTAATGTTGACTGACCGACGGACAGGGGCGACGACAATATACGTCCACATTTTCATGTGGGCGTATAATAAAACCGGAATATGTAGGCTATGTGCAGACCATGCACATTTCTATCATTAAATCTATTTTAGACTCTTAGGTCTAATTTCGGAAACATATTCTTGTTAATCAACTTTCTAAAATGAATATGGCATGTTGTCGCTTATTTGAAAGGTGTTGTCGTCAAAATAAAATGAAAGGACGATAGTTTCTGGGAAATATGTGTGAAAAGGGACTTTTGTCTTCAGAAGGACACATACTTATATTTGTCCTGATCCAGGGTATTATACATGTAGAAATACTATGTTTCATTGGACTTCTACTTTCTAAGTCCGTCAAGACAAGCAACTTTGAAACAAGTGTTAAGTTAAATATCTATGCGGAGACATAACATTATAAATCAGCGAGTTTCTTAATGTCCTGAAGCCATTGATAAAGGATTGACCACTTATTGTGACGAATGTTTCGGGATCATAGGAGATAATATGATTATATGATATAGCTTTACTATACAATGCGTATACAAAGCTCTAGAATGATGACGGAAACTGAGTTTCTCTGTGATTCAATGAAATAATTCAGATTAAGAAACACAAAACACCTTTTTTGAATGCGTTTACTTAACAAAATAACAGAAAGTAAAAGGTTTGAAACAAAATAAAAATGATATTAAACTATGAATATTTTACAATGGATGTATTTTATTTGTACCGTTGGCGAATATTTTCTTTTACAAATATCAATGGTTGCTTACACGTAGATGTCACACTGCCTCGCCTTAAATGGTGCAAAATTCCATAAATAATATTTCTTTTCAGAAAGAAAATCCGGCATTCGGTTCGGCTACATTTCAATTTATGCGTATCGGAGGTAACTACCACGGCATTAAGAATTAAAGAATGCCATCGGTCAGTCCCACTGTCTTTTGTTGAATTGAATACCAATGAAATATAATTCTGAAACATTATAGCTTTTTCAGCTGGTAATCTCTTCCCTATGTTAGGAATGATGGAGAATGTTTTAAACCAACGATACTACCAGAGTCAAAATATGCATGCTACCAAAAATACAGAAAACCAAACTAGCCTAGTTCACTATGGCCATTCATATAGTTATTTAGTTTGTCGAAAGGGATATTAAAATGGAAATCGGCGAAAATGAAACATTGGTCTTAAAAACATTCTTGGGAACATTCCGTATCGCATTGCTTGTAATCGTCGCATCATCTGCATTTTGTACATCTGTTGTTGCCGAAAAGCATTCAAATCATTAATATTTACACCACTATTGGTCGACCCCAATTGCATACTTCCAGCTAAAGCATTACGTGTTACGGATTGTCCTACTTTTCTACTGGGAATGTAACCAATTAGTGCTGTTCCAACTCCAGGGTTACCAGACCTTGACTGGCCCATGTTGAAGCTCACTGATCTGGAATTTGCACCAAAGACCCTTTGTTGACCACTGTTTGATGCACCTTGAATTACTGTTGTGATAGCTGGAGTTACAGATCCAGGTGTAGTTTCAAATATAGAGTTTAATCTGTGGTTAACATCACCTGTCAAAGGCAAAATAATAGCTTTTCATCATCCCTTCAATCGGTATTTAATGAAGTATCTTATAGAAACCAAGTTGGTGCATGTTTTATTTATTCAAAGGAGTTAAGTGTCTATTCAATACGTCCAACAATTGTGTCGAAGCAATGCAGATTTTTACAGAAACTGAAAGGCGACGATGAATCTAGGAGTCATGGTACTAAACTAAGCTAATTTAAACAAAACAATAGCCTAAATTAGAATCTCCTGTTATTAAACAATCATTTCGAAAACTAAGGTAAATAGTTGTGGTCTGATTGGATTCATGGTCCAGTATTCGTCCCAGTTGCACAGAAGAAATGAAGTGGTAGACCGAATTCATTTTGACAATAAAAAGTATAGAATGTATTGTGGCATTTGCCACCAATATACCAATGGAATATTGACTTATTTATGATATTTATAAGCTCACACAACTTACGGATCATTATAATTTCGTTGTAAGATAAAGTTACTCTCTCGCCTAATTCACTGATCATAACGTACATATCATCTGGAAAATTTAATAAATCTGTGATGAATCTCTGATTTCGACAACTCAAAATTTTGCATGAGCACCTGCGATTTTTCAGTCTTTGGGATAATCAAGCCCCCTAAAAGCCATCAGTCAATAGTATCTTCTTGAGCTTCTAATTATTCTTTATAGAAAAAAAAACTTGACGTTCACATGATTGATAGAGGCAAATACAGTTACAGTAACAAATGCACTGACAGTCACGACTACCTAGAATCCAAATTATATGGATGGCAGAATATTCAGAACCCACGTGAGCACTTCCCTTAGTAGGCCATAGTTTTCTTTTGATTACTGATTTGAATTCTGATACTTATTACTCACCAAACGGATTATGAGGAGATCCATTGTCATCTTGTTCTAAAACCACGTTGCCTTCTGCCATAAAGGCCAGTGCTCTAATCATAGCTACAAAAAAAATGATTTGAATATAGAAGAGAAAACTGATATAAAAACATGTTGAATGTGCATGACCCTTATATGTTCGGATCGTTCAGAAATAATTGTTTAGTTGAAAATTTTATTTTCGTCATAAATTTTCAATTCCAGGAAGGGCTGTCTTAATGGGTAATGACCTATCTTGATAATACAGTGGTACTCTGATGGTATCCCAACCAGATCGAATTCCGAAGTTAGCAGTAAGACACTTACCGTCAGAATACGTATCCGGGCTACTCGATTTAGCAACTAATGGCTGATTGCCTGGAATTCCACCATTGCTTCCAGCAGGAAAACTCATCTTCTCGACGAGAGGAACATTAATGTTGGTAATTGCATCGACTGCACTTCCTTTTAGACTAAGTTTATCTACACCTTTAGGTAGGGCATTACAAACAGCTAGGACCAATGTGATCATAAATAAACAAATCATCTTGATTCTGAAAAAAATTAAGACACTCACATGAATTTCTACATATTTGACGACATATAAACTTCCTAGACATAAGAAAAAGTTAAACTGTATGTTATGGAATAGGTCTATCAAGTTCGATACTTTAATTTATTTCAATTTTCCGAGGTCGTCATCAAAATAGCAGATACAATCTAATGCACAGCAGACTAAACAGAAACTAGTGTAGTCTTTTCGTGAAATTATAAAACTTATAGAAAATTCGCCAATTTTTTAAAATATCCCATAAAAATGTCGAAGGCAAGACAACGAGTACTTTTTAACATTTAATTGAATAAATCTTTAAATGGTAATTTTCAGTGGTCAACTCGACAAAGTGGATAGTAAGTAAGATAAATTTATATTTGATTTCATTTTAATGATTAACTTTATGTCTATGTCAATCAGCCTATACTACAACACTTAAACAAATTCAACCAAATAACAACTAACACCGATGCAAACAAAAAACATAGTCGAAATTCTATACCTTCTTTACAACACAGCAACGTAGTTACCAAGTTCTTGGGTCAAAATGATGAGCAGAAATGACTTTACTTCAAATGCATAGCATTTGAAAATAGTATCAAAAAGGTATTTAACAGCATGAAATATGTATTTGAATATAAAAATTATTTTTGGTTATGTCAATCAGTCACAATAAAATAGTGTATTGATCTGTTGTATCAAGTACATCCTTCTTAAGACAGATCTGACGTCGGTAATAAACTAAATACATGTAGCATAAAACGTTATAAACATTCTTATACAATTTATACAGAATACAGCATTACGATATTTTACAATTCTTCATCAGACAGAGACATTTAAAATAAGTCAACGTCAAACGTCTTTAATAGCTGCTCTTCGCTTATTAGGTTGATTTCTTCGTATGTCTCGACATATTAGCAACATAAGTTTTTTTTCATTGTTGCAGGGATAATAAATTGTAATTGTTCAACAATTTGCAAACATTCTGTGTATCGTTTTAATAATTTAACTTCACGTATAGCAATTAATACTTCTTCCGTTAATTGTTGGCATTTTCCCGTCCAACTATCGACAGTATATCTAAAGTGTAGAGGATGAGAAGTGATATCATCAATAGGAATGCCTTTAATGTCCGAATGGTGTATGACTTTGCTATAAATATGCCAAAATTGAGACAAACACACACTTTCGATGGAGTCTTTAATCATGTTTTATCACAATTTGTCATAATTGTTGTTTTCGTTTTTGGTAATTTAAGCATGTGATTTATGGCCTTATAACCCTCAAATTGTCAGTTTCTTCTCCATAATATTAATTTCATGTTATCAAAAATAAGGATGTTATTGAAAATTCACCCATTTGCACCTCACCTGTATAAATCAATTCTAAATGAAATGAATGGAGGTTTACGTCTTACTCTTCTGCACCTTATGGGTTAATGGGCAGTGTGAAATGAGGGGAATTTTGCCAACTCTTTTGATTTCCAACTGTTGAGGAGTCTTTAACGTGCACAGCCTGTAGCATACGGGGCCTCGGTTTGTCCCACCTGAACGATTAGACGCTTTTTTCATGTTAGTCTTTCCGACCCGTATCACAGAAGAGGGGAAACCGGGTAGAACAATCCGAAAGTTTATATCGACCTTTGCCGGGATTCAACCCTGGGCCTTCAGGTTAGTGAGCAAACGTCTTACTCACTGAGTCACAGCGACTCCAAGCAACCTTATAACGTTAGTTATTATTTAAAGCATCATAATAATCATTGTCTGTATTCTTGGGTTGCAGTCAAGTTACCATGGTTCTCAACCTTGCGGGCACTTTTCAGTTTGGAGCCGACACCACGACCACATCACCAGACACTATGTCTTTAAATATCATATACCGCAATATAATTTTACATAAACGAAGTAATGTGCATTATAAAATTGATGTAGAATTAACAATATGATTCAATCGTTAATGAACCAATCCAATGTTCAGTTTGGTTGCTACTGTCCGTCTTCATCGGAGTCAGGTTCCAACTTACTGATGTCGACATCACCACCACTCAAGACAAAGTTGTTTCGCTTGAGTATGTAGTTGGATGACGCAGTAAGCGTTTGATCTTACAACAAAATATACTGAGCCAAACATTTTTAACTATAACTCCAGTCAGAACAAGATTATGTTACTTTCAAATTAAACAGCGTTGACAGTTTAAACCAGGTAAACATAACTGGAACCCTCTCCCGAACTACTCAGAAACAAAACCCGAAAGTTTGCAGGGGAAGATACTACTATCAATACTAGACGTCACACACTGTCAATAATATATTCGTCTTCATGAATTTCATAATTGAGTCATTAAGTCATCGTCAAGCTATGATATCAACATACAACATTGCTTATAAGGTGACATTTGCTTAATCAAATAACAACATCAAGAACTCTCAGATACACATAAACTTAAGTATAATTATCATATCAATGACAGTCAAAACCAAATTTTACCTAAAAGGTATAATACCTGTTTTTGAGACTGCTAGTCCTGACACGAAGTTACCAAGGTGGATCCAACAAGCTCTCGTGTATGGGAGGATATTCTTTCTATTTATATATGGAACAAAAATGTTTTATTGCAAAACTAATCATGAATAATGATTACTTATAATCGAATACGCCCCGAAGGTAGAATAAAACTCAAGAATGGAAAGGAAGGCGAAGTCAAAAAATGAAGTTTTTATAGCTTTAAATAAAAAATTGACAAGAATAAATAACAATTATTAGAATAAAGAGGGTAAAATGGAATGTTGGATACCATAATTAATTCTTATATTTTAAACTCCATTTGTTTTCAATGTAAAACGTAGTAATAAACAAAAAAAACTTATTGTCGTTATTAATATAAATAAGCAATATTAGCGCTAACCTATAACCCATTTCAATTTTGCCCAGAAGCTTTGGCATAGGGTTTCAGTGTTATCGGAATCGATTTTCCGTTAAGAGGTCACCACGGTGATAACATCTGAAGGGACCACGGATATGTTTTCTTAAGTAAAGATTAGCATATATTATAAATATCTATTTATCAAATGTGATATACATATTATTTTACTTAACCGTTTTCTTTCATTATCAAAATACCAAATCAGCAAATGTTCATCTAATAATTTCAGAATATTATCCCCTTCCATCAATCTGATTGAAAAAAATTTACATTACTTGAAATTATCTCCGAATGTTGTCAAACCTACCGATTAAAAGGAATCATTGTTGATGTCTAGTTGCGTTTCAGAACAGAACAGAACAGAACATTTGGGGAATGTTGATAACAACTAGTGGCGACAATGTGGACCACCACAATTTATGGTTTTCTATACGTCTACACAAAGCTTATGGCGATCTTAAGCTTATATTTGAATGAGCCCATTTTTCATCCACAAGCAACCTCATGGCGTGACAGCGATATAGTGATACAATCTTTAATGCATACCGTCCGGTGTAAGTCTGTAGGTGTAATCCCCCCCCCCCCCCCAATCCCTATCTTTCGTATGAAAATATCCACTCCAAGGTAAGTACACAATTGAAGTTTTACTTGGTGCAATAAGTTCACATATTATGATTATAAACACGCACCAATATATTAACCCAGTGGGGATGGGCCATCGGACCATGGACTCCCCCTAAAAATGTGAAAGGTTTTATTTTTAAGAGAAAATTGAGCCTTCTAAATGCCATTTAAAATCCGATGGCTATTGGGCACCTCAGGCAGACTAGAAACCCTTAAGGGTCTTCGGCACCTCTTTGGTCACTAATTAATACTAGTTCTTCTGACAAGACCGTGTCACCTAACGTATTGTTGTTACCCAAAATAATGTAATTGACATCCATTTAAATCACGTTAGACAGCACATCGAACTTTAGTTTAGGTAATAAATTCTACTTTTGAGTTGCATATATAACTTGATGAATTATTGTAATGCTAGTAATAATGTACATCTCAAGTAATATATTTTTATTTAAGGGGTCTGAATTAGTCTGAATTCATTTAACCCCATTTCAAACCCTTCTGCTTTACAGGTAAGACCCTTTTTAACGGTATGGATGTTTTATTAGTTATAACATAATGGTTGATGTCATAAATACCTTTCCTTTCGGAAGGTTAAATTATTATACCATTTATCTCATTTTTTGCTATATTATTCAGTTTCAATATTACCTTGATCTAAAGTACATTGTACGTCGTCTTTGATGAGGGAATGTTGAAAACTTGTTTGTGCGACAAGTAAATTCATCTAATGGAATCATAGACTATTGTCTTTGTCCTACAGTAAATCTATAAGAGTGGTACTAATGCTTTTGACAAAGAATCTTGTCAAGGACCTTTCTGCAAAAGAAAATATAAATTATATAATTCTCATACTTTAGAGTATATATATTCTGATGATTGCACAGCTCTATTTTCATATATCTATGTAATTAAAAGCGCAGTGATTGAACGTTGTTTTAAATCTAAATTAAACATCTGAATTTCAGATCTTAAATGGAGAGTAGAATAATAATATCGTGTCTATGTTCTGTGTTTTTTATGCAACTGTCTCATTGCCAACAAAGATTCCTCCTAAGTAAGTATTGCAGCTCTTGAATAGTACTTATTATCTTCTCATATGGAAACTGTTTTCCTACTTTTGTAGGAAATAATTACCTGAGGACCATCATGGGTAAGTTACAGCTGAAAGAAAATAGAAAATAGAAATGTTTCATAAATTTGTTTTCCCTTTTTTATTTTTTTTTTGTTGTTGTTGTTGTAGAGGTAATACGTAAGTGTACAAAACACTATAAAGCTTTATAACACACCAAGGCCAAGTAATCTACGCTACCTTGCTCCGGTAGTCATCTCGTTATATATATAGATCATAATATTTTATCTCATATTTGTAGGCCAAAATGGTATTGGCAACAACAGGCTACCAAATAATCTTCCAATTCGTCAGAATTTGGGAGGACAGTTGGTAAATAACGTGGGGGCATTTCAACAGTCAATGACTCCCCTCAATAACCGTTTGGTTATCAGTGGAACAACCCAATTTAATAATAATGGTTTAAGAAGGAACCAGTTTCCTCTGAACAACTTCCAAGTTGGCTTAAATGGTTTAACTGTGAGACAAACACCAATTAACCGACTAAACAATTTAGCATCAAACCCACTTTCTAGACTAAACCAGGTTGGAGTGAATAGGGCTGGTGT
Organism: Nipponacmea schrenckii; assembly: GCA_030562195.1. Lineage (NCBI taxonomy): Eukaryota > Metazoa > Mollusca > Gastropoda > Lottiidae > Nipponacmea > Nipponacmea schrenckii. The sequence continues at coordinate 10,374,889 of CM060201.1, forward strand.
GAATAATCTTGGTACCAATGCGTTACAGCTCAACAGATTCCGTACCAATGGTTTAAACCTGAATCAAAATGGGTTAAGAATTTATCCAACAGGCGTTAACAGTTTACAGATGGTTAACCTCGGTGCTAACAATATAGGACTTAACAGAATTGAAAATGGGTTATCTTTAAACCAACTGGGAGGAAACACTTTAGGTGCTCAAATCAGAGGCAACAGTTTAACAACTCAGCTTATTGGAAACCGTTTTGCAGCCCAGTTTGCTGGAAACGGTGTGCCAACCCAGCTTGTTGGAAACGGTTTGGCAACCCAGTTTGGTGGAAAAAATTTGGCAACCCAGTTCGTTGGAAATCGTCTGGCTCCTCAGATAGGAAATGGATTAGGTCTTAATCAACTTGGCCTGAATAATTTAGATTTAAATAACCCCGGACTTAACCAAAGACTCGCCACAAAACCTATGTTGCTTTCGGGTGATGTACTTGAAAAGCAATTGAAATTGAGAAAGAAGATAAATCAAGCGATACAGGAAGTAGTTGGTGTTTAAACTTAATTAAATAGTCCTTAAAATTTAAGTAAAGATTAAAACATTTCGCTTAAATATTATTTGTTACTGTTAGGTCTAATGTTACTTTATTGTTACCGACATCGAGTTCTATTTTATAGAACTGTATATCTATAATTGTTTTCAGAATTATTTTCTCTATTATGTTTATTTATAGTGATACATATCCATAGATTGTAGCAATATTTTTGTTTAACAAAATGTTATATTTTTTATGAAAGCCATATCGATTCATTATTTTGTTTCATAAATATTATAACTATTGATTTTGCGTGAATATATTTGAAATTTATTAAGATAGATATTTATACATTTTGTTTTAATTTTTTTCTTCATTCTATCAATTATCAATTTCTATTATTTTGCTTTATAGAAATGAAAGAACATATAATTAAACGACTATAGAACAGGTGTTCTCGAGATAATTTTCTTAAGCACCACTTTGGTCAAAATAGTGAGCAAGAAGCGCCTCTTATCGAATCATTTTGTAGGATAGAAGGGGATAGGGGGTGGGGTAAGCAGTAGCGTTTGTAGGAATTATATTTTGGGTGCTTGCTTGAAAGGCGAGGCACCAGAAAAACAGACGTCATGTTAATTTATTAATCTAAGAAAATTGAAATAAAACCACCCTCAATTTTTCAGCTGAGTAAGCAAAATTAAGGCTACACAGTGAATATTTATCATACTTTGACATCTAATTTCTGGTAGAAGAGTTGTTGCGTTAGAGTTGATCCGCGAACACTATGCCGCGATTACAATGAGCAATGCTCTCTCCCCCTTTGTTGATTCATATTGGCTTTTGAATGTCAGTAATAAAAATAGACATATTTATTGATCTTTTTCCCTTCTCACAAAATATGTCCGCTCACCACTTTGGCTGTGGCAATGCTTGATTTCAGTACACAAAAGTACGTTTTCTATGGTCATAACAAGATAATCTTCCAAGGAATGATTATGGTTAATTAAAATTCGCAATCGGTCTATCTTTCTGGAGAATATCGAGTACGAGTACGCAACGCCTTTTTGGTTTCGCCAACATATTGTTCTTGTTTGAAGCATTGATTTGAGTATTGTGATCGTTGCAAGTATTTGGTGTTTATCGGAATGAAATACTTAAGATCTTTTTTAATAAGCATTATATCTTTGGCAACTCTTGCTGGTTCAAGAATATTTTCCAAAATCGTTCGTAATATTAGATTAAATGGAACTATTGAATTGGATTTTGTAACATTAACATTATAATACTAATTCTGGTCTTGGCGTACGAACTACATTTCTAATTTATCACCAATAACACATCCTCTCGTAAGTTTTACCTGGAAGTACATGCCCCTGGACTGTTTGGCATGTTTGAATCATTTTAGAATGGATCTACATAAGTAGGCTATGATTATAATCATTTCTGCTGACACGCCGCACCAAATCTACGTTTTAAATGGGTCTCGATCCACATAAGTGATTTTGTATTCTCCTTTTTCTAATGTGTAATTGCTAAATTTACCAACTTTAAATCGGTTTTTCTATGACACAAATGACTATCAAAAGAACACCTTACAATAATTATTAATCTGACAACTAGATGACAACTTAAAGTTACGCGTCATTGGTGTCAAATCGTTTAAATATATATATATATAATTTAACATAATAACTTGACCCTACAAATGAATAAAACAGATTGTTATCATCTTAGTTATGGAAGTTGAATTTAAAGGGATAATAGCCGTTAGAAGATACTTAAAATTTCAATTTCACTCAAACTTGACAAATAACTTAACAGTATACATCCATCAGTGGACTATCCTGTCGTCATCACTATACATCAAAATCCCTCTATAATTCGATAAATCCACAAAATCATGTAGTTAATAATAAAACGCTTGATAATATATTAAGCGATTTTCAAATTGTAATTATAAAGGGAAGTAACTCTAACATATAGCGTTCTCGCAAGGATGTTTTAGCGATGATTTCCCAGACGCTTTTATTCCCAAACAGAATGGAATCGTCGCTTGCTCACTTTTTTGAAGAATTCCGAATATAGTTTTATTGTCGCTTTTTTGAAAATTCATAAAGTGAGGGATGCATACTTATTTAACAAATAGTCAATATTAAACACAAATATTAGCCCTAGGACGAGTGTATTTTAACGGCTATTATCCCTTTAATATAAATCGTGCGGACTTAAATTTAAAATAGCATATAAAAACTGTAAAGGAAATCAATTTTTACTTCCTGCTATTCTCCAACATTTTAGAACGGGAAAAAGCCATATTGTGGTGTTCAACTGAGTCCACGTGCAGATATATATTAACACTCATGTGCTAAAAGCATACTGCGTTAAGAATCCCTCAATAATGCTCCTCATTGCGAATAAAATGGTAGAAACCTAGGGTGTAATTTTATTTTTCTGGGCAATGACACTCTTATTTCTTACAGTGTATTTAAATGATGGGTGATGTTGAAAGTAACTTTTGTCAGAATAACATTTTAAGTATGATTGCGGTAAATTATCACATCAGATAAATGTCAGATTATATATAAAAACTAAACTATTAGCCATCTGAATTTAACTACCTACGCCCACATGAAGACTTTTGAATAAAATTAAAAGCAGCATTCATTGCAATTTTTAATTTGTCGAGTTCGTTGCAAAAGTGAAAAACTTCTAAACCATTCTAAATTTCCACACAAAATAGACAGTAAATTTTCAATTTCATAATATAAGCTCATCACTAGAGTTGTTCCAAAATATGTCAATTTATAACCTGCTCAAGGTTTTACCAATGAAATTGTTAAACTAAGTATCATTCCAGATAAAATCAATGTCCATAAATAAGGCAAAAAGACTTTCTTCAAACATCTAAAAAATGCGAACTCGTCCAGGATCTTACCTCCAATTGATCAACATCAAGTTTCCTCCTATATCGTGTTGACAAACATACTGTGATATATTTTAACCAAGACAAGGGCAAAAACTTGTTCAAGAACCTTAAAATTCAATGATTACACCTAGTTTGCTTGAAAATGTTGACCCTAGGAAGAGGGGATTGTTATGCTAATTTTTACTAAGTTAGCTCGCCCCCTGATCATAAAGATTGATTTTTAACATTTTTGTTTTTAAAAGATTTTACGTCGCAAATTAAAGAAATATGTAAAGAATTCCTAAAGTATTAACATTTACATGGTGACCTCACTTCCAAAAACATATATAACAGGTAAATCATGGTTCTAAGTTTACATGTCAACAGAAGCCGATTTGGATATAAAGCACGAATTTTTTAACCTGTTGTCACATCTGTAAGAAACGCCAAGTTTAAACATATAACGCCTTGTAACATTTATTGCTATATTCTCTTAGTTTAATTATTAAATCTGCGTTATAGCTTGATATATCAAAGTCAACTGCCAGTTTCTCGGATAAACTCATCACATTAATATCCAATAGTGGAAGGATCCGCCGCCAACTAAAGTAAGGTAAGCCAAAAACTACAAATCAGTGAATATTTGCTAAAAAGTAATGCTTTAAATGACTAAGAGCGCATAAGACATTTGAAAGTTGACTCTAGACATTTCCATAGTAGTATGGTTAACTTTGTAAAAATATTTCAAACCAATTGCATAGAATAATAGCTGTATAAAAATTTGAGAAAGCCAGAAAAGGAAGATTGATTGTGTCGCTTTTTTGGACTTCTTTTCATTTCTCGTCATTACAAATGAATAATTTGGCTATATGCTCCTTCAAGACGACACCATTTTCTATCTACTCTGCTCTAGCCGCTATCTCCATACCAATGCCTCTATTCTCAAATCATTGCTTCAGTCATTCAAATCACGGCACTATTCTTGACTATGTCTTGCAACCCACTTTACTATTCTCTACTGAAAACCTAAATCCCTGCATTTACTTTATTCATCTCAAACACGAAAATTCACTCTCCTGCACTTTACCATTCTCCAACTCTACCCTGCTTTGCTTCACACCTGACTATGTCACAAACATCTTTGAATTCCTTCTATTAACTCTTTTTTATGCACATTCTTTTTCACAGCTATTTTAAACTATGCCCCATTCCAATTTTTAATCTTTGTTCTGTTTTATAAATTATTCATTTTCTCAAATTCTTAATATTTTGTCTCGATTGAAAAAAAAAAAAAACGAAACTGTATTGTCGGATTTAATATATTTTATTTTTAAGGTTTTACTTGAGATGGGATCCCAAACATCTCCATATTTTGATGTCAACAGCGTTTTGTACATAGGATTGCTTTTTATGTGTATACATGAAACGCTTACAGCAGTATCACAGTGGCCTACCAACGGTCAACAGATATCGTGGAATAATCGCCCATTATATAATCAGTACCAACGTACCTACCCATTTCAATATCAAAGTTATTCCTCTTCAGCGCTAAATGCTTATTATAAAAATTTGCCCGCGATCAGGACACGAACTACTTACCCACATAACAGATTGTCAAGTATGTATTCATTTTTTTACAAAAAATATTATATATTTTTTTTTCATATTTTAAAGGACGTAATTCGGTTGCTCAAACCATAATCCAAGATGGCTGATAAAATTGTGATGTCTTTTATAATTAGTTTAGTATTAGTTGGTGTTGTGACATCATTTAGACCAGGTACGGTGCCAAATTAGAATACTAATCACCACTTTAGCTTAACCCTCTAATTGGTGGTTTGTTTGAAATTAATTTGCTAATATTATAGTGTATGCTGAACATGATATGCTTATAATTTTCATTGTGATATGCTCTATGTATTATTGGTATGAATTAGTCAGGTTACAGGAAAGTTACTGCCAAAATTCATTGCAAAGTTTATCGTTATCTGTGCACGGTAAGTTCTATGACAATGATTTGATATGCTTATGTCGATGTTATATATAATTATAATGCTTAAAACAATGTTATATTTAGGTAACCATTATTTATGTTATTGATAGGGCATGCGTTATGATATTCAATAATGTTATGCGTATATCATATTACATCCTTTTCTTTTTACACAACTATAGTACGAAAATGCTTTCTAACGAAAGTATAGATCTAATTTTCTAACATATATTAGAAATATACTCTATTCGTGTTTGTTTATTAATTAGAATGAAACGTTTGTTTTTCTTGGTGGGAATGATTGTCATCCTCAAAAATGAACTAACATATATATATACCCCAATTTGTAGTTCACAAAATTGTCAACTAATCTAATTCTCCGTTCATCAAAATAGTTCTGCCAAATTCACCTGATGAATATTTAGGTTTTTCTTAATACACCATGATTATTTATTACCCAATCAGACAAAGAGAACCGATCCTAAACGATTTATGCATGGCGAGAATGGTCCAAACAAAAACACACTCGAAGTTATAATAATATGTATACCAAAGAGAGACATTTATAGATGCTTTTGTCCTCTTCATGCTCAAGAATAAAAGGATGTACAATGTGATTACATATAATTATAATTAACTACAACAAATGAATTTTTTAAAAATGGGAACTATTACTAAAGGATAAAGAAACACCGCTTTAGAATAATTCACTTAAATGACAACGTTTTTAATATCAAATAATTTTAATAAAGGCTATATTAAGATTTTCATGGGGGCGGAAGACGTCTTCACTGTCATTGATAAATCATTTTAGTCTATTAAAATCGCATTTCGTTTAAACAAAACTAAAATCAACACGGTATCAAACCTCAGAAAAATGTTACAACAGCTCATTAAAAGTTAAGCAAAAAATAATGAAAATATGCATACAGTGCAAATAAGAGATACACCATGTAAGATTGATGATTTGGGATACTTATCAGCATGTGAGATCATATAAGATTAATGTTTTGGGATACTTACCACCCTGCAAGAATATGTACGATTGAAGTTTTCGGATACTTACCTCTATTTAACATCATCTAAGATTGATGTTTTGAGATACTTACTACCATGTAAGATAATGTAAGCTTGGTAATTTGGGATATTTACTATGATGTAAGATTATTGAATTGGAATACTTATAACCATGTAACATCGATATTTCCCTAATAATTGGAGATACTTACCACCATGTAAGATTATGTAAGATTGATGTTTTCGGATACTTACCTCTATTTAACATAATCTAAGATTGATGTTTTGAGATACTTACCACCATTTATGATCAAGTAAGATGATTTTGGATACTCACTACCATGTAAGATCATGTAAGATTGATGTTTTCGGATACTTACCTCTAATTAACATCATATAAGTTTGATGTTTGTACAGAAACTAAGTATTGGCCAGGCTTTCATGTGACATTGGAAAGTCTTCAACGAGATTTTTGTAAAAGAAAATTATAGAAGGTTGAATTTCGTAAATTAATAAGGAAACAGATGGCAAATGAATTAGTGGGCTGAGTCCCAATTCATGCTAATGATTGAATTTAGTTAGTGCTATTTTTAGAAATCCCCGTCCCCCCTAGCTTTTGTAGTTTTTGCATGACCATTTTTGACTATTTCTTGGTCTAGACTTGGAATTTGATGTCTGAAATTGCATTCTCTTTCAGAATTTTTGAGATAATGAGAAATTTAATTGGCGAAATGTTATTTCTAAAAATAGTGGTTTTGTGTGCAGCGACATTCTGGCATGCTGATAAATTTAGTGGTGTACTTTCATTTTAACTAGTTCAAAACTTTCGTGGTCATGTAATATTGAATTTTTGTACAAAAACTAACTATTTTGGCGAAGCTTTCATGAGATATATTGAAAAGTTTTCAACGAATAAATTTGGTGATTTGGGATACTTACAACTATGTAAGATCTTGTAAGATTGGTCATTTGGGTTATTTACTATGATGTAAGATAGTTGAATTGGAATACTTATAACCATGTAAGATCGATATTTCCCCAATAATTGGAGACACTTACAACCATGTAAGATTGATAATTTGAGAAACGTTCTATACAATATTATATTTCAGGTTACAATAGATTCCCTCAACAACAACAGCAATGGGGACTACCACGTTTTCCAGCATTTTTGCCTTCCATGAGAGATTATCAACAGGCCAATCGGCTAGAGCCGTTCTTACCCCGTCCAACTGGCGACCGCAACATTCCACTTACACCAGGTGTAATGAGAATGCTGGGAATCAGCCCTCACGGTCATATGATGAATAGAATGGGAATGAATCAACCATACGGACCCGATCGTACAATTGGTGGAGTGACCATCGACGGATCAGATATCAGCTATGCTTAAAATATTGAATTTGTAGTTGGTTCACTTATAAAAGGTTCAACTATTGTTTTATAACTCGTTTTACGCTTTCTGAGTTTTTATTGACACAGACGTTAACTATACCCTATCTCCCGATCTTTTGAACATCGACGGATCAGATATCAGTTATGCTTAAAATATATACGAATTTGTAGTAGGTTCAGATCCACATAGAACATAGATGTTAAGAAAACGCGATCTTTTGATTTTCTGGAGATATTGATTTTCGTTTTTGCGCTTATAAAAAAAGAAACAGAAAAAAAACGTTGGTAACATCCATGTTCTTACTGGCAAATCAAAGTTAATATTTCTGGACACTTTATAAGATTATGCATTTGTAAACGGTGATGCTTGAATAACATCTAAACAGTTTAATATTTACGTTTTATTTAAGCCTGCTGTAAGAATAGCCTAGTACTTTTGAAATCGTAAACATTAAAGCGTTATTTGATCAGTTTTTCTCAAAATAAATATTTTAAACAATATATAGACTGCGTTTTTGCATCAGAAGAGACGTGATATAAATGAAGCGATTTGTTAAGGGAGTGTTCGATCTGATGAATAGATAACATGCTCTTTTTTCAATTTCCTTCGCCAGTTGTGTTAGTTGTGTATCCATTAAAAACGTGATATATCTTACCACAAGTCACAGCCATAGAAAAATCGCTCATCCTTGAGTAATAAAATTCCTTTTTTGATAGGGTTTTCCCTGGATGATAATGAACATTTTCAAAGTTTCTTCAAAAATATATTCAGAATTATGCTTTCTAGATTGTTTACGAAGTAAACCTTGAACGCTTTTCGAAAACTTATTTATTAGACATTATTTTACCTATTATATAACGAGATAATCAACAATGTTATTTACCAAACTCTGTCAAGAATTTTCTTGTGTTTATGAGCAATCTTGCACGGACTGGTGGATATAAGACTGTATCAATATAGAATATGAAGTACTGTTTGAGTAAAATTCATACCAACTTTCAAGGGAGGCAACTCTAAACCAATAATTGCTTTTTACAAGCTATATGGACTCCAGTAAAACATTTTATGCTTATGACGAATAATAAACTTCACAAAGCCAAGCTATTCCAAACCTCGTCTTCTACTCGTCTCACCAGTGCTTGTAATTGCAGCGATTTCTTTGGTTTGTTCGGTAGCGAATGCAACTCATCAGGGTCCTGTACAGAAAATGTGTAAGCAGGAGAGCTATAATGTTTCAAGTCTTTCAGTGAAAGACTGTTATTGGCTGCATTTTAAAACCTCCGATATATCATCCAAGTCCCCAGAGGCAATGTCCTCTATTGCTGCTTTAAGCGTTTCTTTTCGGATGTGGCTGTATACAACAGACGATTCAAGAAGATCGCTATCTGAATTTTGGTGGTAGAGAACTTCGCCTATAAACGGAGATGCAATTTTCAGAGTCAAATACTTTGATTCCAGTCAACCTTTATAAAATTTTTGGCGATATCTTGCCAATCCCTTTCTTGGTAATCGTGTCTGATAAAGGGACCTTGTGTACGTGTTCCAAATGCATAGACTGCCAAAACTCCGGTAGAATATGTCTAAAAATGTCTACATTCTCTGCAGTTCGCTTTTCCTATTTGGCTCAATAACTTCAAAAAAATAAAAATAATAAATATCCAAAATCTTAGTAATCATCCATAAAGATGCATTTGATTATCGAAACACGCTGAATGAATTGATTAAGCTTTATAAATAAATATTTAGTTTGTGAATTGTTTATATTTTAAGAGATTCTGTTACTTTATGACAGTAAGTTAATGTTCATGCTAAGGCGCAGTATCCCTTTAAGCTCTAATGGAAATTTGCATAATACACCGTCAGGAAGAAGCCATAAAAATGTATCGTGTCTTTTGAGGCAACCTCTTTGTCGACCGAAGCATTTGTATTCATTCCTCTTGGAATGGCGACCGAAACACGACATCTTGCCTATAACATTCAATAATAGGCACTGTTGAAAGATTATCAGTCGTATCCCACAAGTCCGGAACATATTATATTACATTTGTTGAAAGCCTAAAATCAATCCTTCTGATAATAATACATACGTTGTCGAGGTCTTAAGTTACAAGTCGTATTATTACGTTATGAGTTTATTATAACAGAAATATATTGTATCAAAAACGTATAAAAAGAAACTGGAAATACAATCAAATTGTAATAAATATCTAAACTAATAAGTGAATAACACAATTTCTAAAATATAACAAATCAAATTCACGAGGCATCTTTAAAAAATAGGTACTTCATATACGGAAGACTAGAAAGAATTATATGCCTTATGTGGAGGGTTCGATTTTACTTTATCCATAACGACTACGATTGGAAGACTTGGCAACAGCTCAAAGTAATGAAATGCATCCACAGTACACTAAGCGCTATACTTACACGTTGACTAATCCGGTGTTAAGTAATTAAAAGAATATAATGTCTCGACCAATGATTGTGCGTATTCATAACATTCAGAAAAATACTCAAAAATACAAATACTCGTTGGTAAATGAATACTTGAGCTAAATCTATTGTTTACCCGAAAAAAAATACCATCATACCATTCAAAATTAATATTTGTGTTTGTTATTCTTTTTTTTTCATTTTGGCATATTTCATCCTTCGTTTAAACATAATACAATACAAAAAATGATTAACTTGTTTCAGGGGTAGTGTATAAGGCAACAATATTGTTGAAGATTTTGCATGTGTAGGTACAAAATTTGAGAAAAAAATCGAAATTTATACAAGGGTTCCTAAAACAGCTAACATCATCATAACTATACTGCACACTGCAAATAGAATAACTTTAAACTGTATTTATGTTTTCAAAAAGGAATGAAATGAGACCGGGAGTAAGTGATGGCGCTAAAAATAGGGATACAATGCGATATGTGCATGAGAATTTATTTCCTCCCTGAATTGTATCCCCACTTTAAAATATGTGTCACAAGGCACCAAATCCATTCATTTTTTTCTCAAAAAGGATAATGGGAGATTACTCTCTAGGAGTTTTATTGACGCCTACACAGACTTGCTACATTTGAATCTCAACTTCGCAGATGCCTCCATCACCCCTCCTTCTCCCCCACCTTCTGAGCCAGTCACTAAAGTTTTAAATACAAGGTAAAAGTGGACACAAAGGGAAAACAATTTTTCCTAGTGTTACAGGACTGACGATGCTTTTGAAGTTAGTCCGTGCTATTTTTCGAAATACATGTACTCTGTCTCCCAACCCCTTTTTGGGGGGATTTTCGCACGCCCATTCATGAATAATTTTTGGTCTAGATTGAAATTTTGTGTCTGGAATTGCATTTTCTTTGATATATTGTGAGAAAATGAGAGATTTTATAAGCGAAAGGGTAATTCTTAAATAGTCGTTTTGTGTATAGTAACAAGTCAAGCGCTGAAACTGATGGCAAATCAATAGGTGGTCTGTGTACATAAGGCTCTTATCATATCGTCAATCTTTGCTAAAAAATGAAATAAAAATACCTGAAGCTGTGGATGAGTTGTCATAGTCTTTACAATACAAATCCTTCATTTGACCAAATTGTTTAGCATTCTTTTTTAGTGGTTCAGCTATACTTGGACAGTCCACCATTACTTTTTCGTAACAGCTTAGACCATCTTTCATACCGCTATGAAACACAAAGGATAAATTCATATTTAATAATAAAATTATAACATTTACTTACAGAATTACCTGACTACAATATACAACATACCTTATCAGCTTTGGTTGAACTATTAAGTTTGGGTTTTTCTTCGTTTACGATTGCGCGTTAAATTATTGTTAATTCCCCCGAGCAATTTACGGATACCAGCGGATTATTTACTGTTTTTACGTGTTGGTGATCAGTATGGACTATAAAGAAGTTAAGTGGGTATTTTGTTTCCCATCGTGACATTAACTTACGAGCAGAACTTAGGAACATCCTTTTTATTAAGTTTACTTCCATCTTTAGGTACCATATTATAGGCTTCTAGTGTCTTCTTACTACATTCCTGTTGGTCTAATCCACATTTAGCTGAAACAGGGTGAAATAAATGAGAGGCAATTTTGTCACACAATGAATTTGCAATGCATTCCGACTATTTCCCTTAACTTACCAAGAAGAACACATTGAGTATCTGAAAAGATCTTTTGAACGGTAATAAGTAAGGTATGGTTCGAGGTTCGAGGTTCGAGATTCAGACATATAATGTATACATGTATTCAATCAACGTGCAAAGATATTTCTGCTCATCCGGGAGCGATTTCAAAAAATCTTTGCTTGAGTATAACAGCATTTGGAATCTTCCATAACCTCAATAAATAGTTCTTCTTTTGCTAACGGTTGCCAGAAAGGTAAAGCGACACATTAGCTTCAGCGATCGAAGGATACCAACCTTGTTTGCATGAACTTTGAATGCCTGCGATGGCTGTTTTGAAATTCTTGTAAATTTCTGGCATACGTTTGTCTTTTGAACAATCTTTGGCATCATCCATAAGACATTTCATCCCTTCATCTGCAGCTCTACAATATAGTAATACTCTTATGTTATATGCTTAGAACTAACTGTCGCTAGGGCGTCAAAGCGAGCGAAAAAACTATTACATGCGCTTTTTTTTATGGTCGCGGCGGAAGTCACCAGTTAGGAAAATGAAGATATCCAATCAGAGAGCTTCATGCGGCATATTTAGAATGTGGAGTTACAGAACTTAGTTGAAAGAATTTTTGTTTGTATTCCAGAATTATTTCGCCTTTGCTACATGTAAATTTGTTCATTGAAAACGAATTGCACATGCAGCGACCCAGTCGATCTTTACAGCGATTGCCGTTCGCGATGGACGTTTTGCGGGAAAACTGACATATTCAACAGCGTCCTAGCGTGGTCACTTCACTTTTGTAACGTTCTGGGGACAGTTAACCATGTTACTATTTTATCATTCTCAAATTCACGATACCATGATAAAATTGGTAGATTGATGTGGTCATGCAAGAAAAAATGTGACCTACGAACTAGAAGGATATAATTTTCCTTTGATACAATCAGTTTCATATCTGTATAAGCAAAAAAGTTACTGGCCCAGAGGCAAGATCTCATATGAAAATATTCAAACAAATCATCAAGATTCAAGGTCATCAGATATCACTGGTTCCAATACAAAGTAGTGGACAAGTAGTACATGCTCAACTTATTTGAAACCTACATCTTAATATAAGACAAATCCACTGATAGCCACAATACAATTTTGACACGATTTTACTAGGGCAATAACGGACAAAAAAAGTAAATTGAAAAATCAGCGAATTGAAACTTGACCGCTGTCAAGGCTCCCAATACTCACAAAAAGATTCAATAAAATTATAAAAATTAAAGCTTCTATTACATTCACAATAAAAATCTTGACATGATTTGACTAAGTCACCTCAAAAACTATTTGTTGAATAATTGTCAATTTCAAACTTGACCATCAAAATCCATTGAAAATTGTAGCTTCAGTTTACCCACAATGTTTTTGCCCTTGACGTGAATTACTAAGTCAAGGGCAAAAACACAAAAAACTATTCATTGAAAAAGTGTCAAATTCAAACCTGTTTGCTGTCTCATAAATTCCAATGCTCACACCAAGTTTCATCAAAATCCATTGAAAATTGTAGCTTTTATTGTACCCACAATGGAATTTTTACGCAGTTTTACTAAAACATGGCAATAACTTGCTAACCAGTCATCGTAAAATCTTCAAATTCATACTTGACTACTGTCTATTCCAATGCTAATGCCAAGTTTCATTAAAATCTTTTGAAAATTGTAGCTTCTTTTGTATTCACAATAAAATTTTGACGTGATTCTAATAAGTCAAGGGCAATAACACAAAAACTGATAATCAAAATATCTTCAAATTCAAACTTGACCGCTGTTCTAGCCATTCCAATACTCAAACCAAGTTTCATCAAAATCCAATGAACATAGTAGCTTTAAATGTACCCACAATAAAATTTTGATGCGAATTTACTAAGTCAAGGGCAATAACTCGCGAAAAGTTATTGAAAAAGTCTTTAAATTCAATGCTAACACCAAGTTTCATCAAAATCCATTGAAAATTGTAGCTTCTATTGCACCCACAAAAAAATTTTGACGCGATTTTACTAATTCAAAGGCAATAACTCAAAACCGTTCATCAAAAAAAATTGTCAAATTCGATCTTGACCGCCGTCTCATCAATTCCAATGCTAACAGCACATTTCATCAAAATTCATTAAAAATTGTAGCTTCTATTGTGTCTACAAAAAATATAGGGTGAATATATTCGTATAAAAAGGACTTACTTGCAATACTCGGCATTATCGTTCTCAGTGGGTGGAGGAACTAAGCTGAAGGTTGAGTAACATTGTTGATATTTGGTGTAACAACCGTTACATGTTATTACTAATGCACATCCTGGAATTAGATTATTCTTTTCCATGACCATAAAAATTGTGTTACATTTTAGAAATCAGGTAACAATACACCATAGATTACACACACAGTAACAAAGTAATCAGACAAATAACGTTATATCATTTGGATACAAGTTTTTGAATTATATTCTATAATATTTCTTAATTATATTCCAATTGTAAAAGATAAATGAAGTATACGGACCACCGTATTTGGACATCGTTATCTTTTATGCCTTTGGAACGTGTAAATTCCGAGGATAAGTGGAAAGTATAAATTTTAATCGTCTTTGTATACTATTCATACAGACAGTATCAAACAAAGTTGTGACAGGGTTATCATGTTTATGTTATGTTATCATTAACATTACTAGCTTGCACATAGGATCCCGGACAATCATTATCCGAGCATCGTACGTTAATATCCCGAAAACAAACATCCCATTAAATATTGCCAGGAGAAAATCAGTGAGCGTTCTACGATAACGTGCACTAAGTATTCTTACATTCGTTTCTCGTGTATCTTATACTTATTGTACCATCACTCTAAGTTAATCACTCTAGGTTAATAATAAAACCAAGCAATGTGTATCATAAATTGGTGGTACTAATACTAGATTTGAATGAAATATATACAGGACGCTTTGGGTTATTAATGTGAAATAAGGGGCGTTTTCATCTCTATGGGGAGAAATAAGCCAAATTAGATAAAGCTGTGCACCTTACTGCTGCTTTATTTGAAATGCTTTCGCACAAACTGGGAGATGAAAAGAAAAGACATAGTTTCAATTAAGCTTCGATGACATATGGTCTTTATGACATTTTAAATAAGCAATTAGGATTTCAAAAGTAATCTACGATAGATAAAACGAAATTGAAGAGCATTGGTGATGATCGTGTTTTATTGTAAAGGTTATGTCATATTGATTTTTGCCTTTATCCGTCCAGGTAACGAACCTGTCCCTGTAACAGATAATAGTCGAAGTAACAGATGATTGTCGAAGTGACAGATAGGATGAGATAAAGATAATTCATCGCTGATTTTCACGAGGTCCAGGATTTCGTTATCGAACTAAAACAATAATTTGTTTTCGGATCGGACATATTACTATTCCACATGTTTCAATATCTTTCTACTCAGTAGTAGCATCTTATAATGTAAAAAGTCATATGATGGAAGGCTTTCAAAGTATAACTATAGAACAATTATGGTATTGCAAGGATATTGGACATTAAAACATAAATCGTATTCAAGTAAAACATTCTGGTCTTACTCTTATCGATCAAGAACTTTGTTATATCGTTAAAACATATGTAGGCTACCTAGATGGATACTGGCCCATTTCCATCAATATTAAGAAGTGTGTTGTGATAATGGTGGACTACTCGTGTCAAAATCAGACAGCTTTGATCGACGTACGAATAAAGAGCTGGCCTTTGGCAATGGAAAAACAGAATATCAATGAATTGATGAATTGACCGCCTTTTTTGGATTAACGTTGTTCGTAATCTTAGAATTAATTCATATTGATATATTTTTTAAGGAGTTGGTCAAATTTTAAGTGTGTAGAACACAAAATCAAACCATACAGCCAAACTATGAAATTTTAAATTAGTCTGTCTATTTTTCATTTTGATTAAATAAATATAAATGATATCTAAAAGATTTACTTCGCACAGGTTAATATTTTTTTCACCATATACAAGTTGTTTTGTCATAAAGTATTACGAGAACGTTAGACGCCTAAATACTGAAGCGAAACTCCGCTGTCATCAATTATAACATTATAGATAATATGTAAATGTACCGGCCAACATAATATGCATTCGTATAGTAGGCTAAATGAGCATAGATTTGATATATGTCGTCATCAAAGATTACTAAAACCTGTTAAATATTATAAACATAATTTTGAGGATATATAGACATCACGTACCGACAATAATCTGTATCATCTCATACATTCCCATAATTCTTCCTTCGTTTACCAACCTCTTACAGACAGCTCGATTCCACTTCAACCGCGGTTCACAGATAAAGAATTCCGAAATGGCGAGATATCAACGTTCTCCGTGTTTCACTCGTTATAATGTGTTCTCAAAATCTAAATATTTTAGATAGGCCGGTACAGGTCAAATGTATGGCACATGGTAATAGTGAATACGTTATTTGTCGAGATAGGAATAAAATGTACAAGAAATTTATCAGGAATTAGATAAGGCACCATCATCAAGACAAAAAAAAAAAAAAAAAATATATAACACTAGTGTTCATGTTCGTGTTTTAAAATTGATTATCTGCGACCATCTATTTACAATATAATTTATCAATATTTGAAAAGAAACCAAATAAGATTTGCAGAAAACTGATTTAAAAAGCATTTTAGAGACGGTAGGGTTGTGCTGTGTTACGTTACATCAGTATGTATCTCTCTATTTCAAACAGCTTTTCCTTGTCGACCATTGCATGGAATTCATAAATAACAATTATAATATTCATGTTGGTTGATACGGCTTCTTTCTGCAGAGGCTTTGACCGATATATTCGTATTCCTCTTTTGAAATGACAATTCTAATATAATCTTTATCCAGGTCGTAAGTCTTCTAATTATATTATTATACTGTAACCAAAATAAAAACTATACAAAAAAAAAACAAACCTATTTTTTCGAAGTATTTTTTCTGTGGGGCTCCATTGGAGCCTATATGGTATTTTGAGCCGCTGAGCAATAACAGACAATCGTAATATTCGTCGTTATGTATCTCAACTCACTCACTCTTGACATAGTATTCAGAACAGGTAGATTTTAAAACATCAATTTCTAGGTGAGGCCAGAATAGAATCCTGGTCGTGATAATGCATAGGCTTTATTTGTTTCGGACAATCATCCGACAGCCTCAAACACATGAAATCTTTTGGTTAGCTAATCAGAAATAGTCTACAGAGCTTACCTTTGAAATTTGAGCTTTCAAATCCATGTGTATTCATAATTATCCGTGTTTGAAAAATCATAATGTCTTAAGAAATTACGAACGTCTCGCCATATTGGAAAACGGTTCGTCTTGATAATCAAAGAGTTATCCTTCCCGTCGTGCAATAGCGGTCATCTATATAAATAGACTACAAAGCATTTTCAATTGTAGACTTTGTCAACAGGACACACAATTTTCAGACTGACTGGAGACCAGCCGCGTACAGCACGGGAAAATAATGAAAAGTGAAATTTTTTGTTTGAGGTATATTTCAAGGTATTTTGCGATTTTCTTAGAGCTTGAGTATTTCTGAGGACTGTTTAAATGTAACAAAGGCCCAAAACGACCCCTAAAAATCAAGCCTGGGCCCCTTACACTTGAGATTAAAAGATGCATTCTCTAATTTTTTAAAGGTCAAATCAAACTTACTAATTGATTCATCAGTGTTGAATAATGAATATTCCACGTGTGGATGTAAAAATTATAAGTCAAATTATCAGAAATTAGATAGGATACGCACCATCAATTATATGTGCAAACAATGTAATGCTGCTAGGTGTTAGATTACATGAGCTTTATAGGCTATGTTTGATTACCATGTTCAGACATTGTGCATTGCATTCGGAAATAATATGTTCGTGAAATAATATAATCTAGAGACAAGTAGATCAATATCAGAAGGCCAACAAATGAAAAGGTTTGGCATTCGGTTGGTTATTACAGTATGACATTAGGTTTATCTAGATATCTATATATTTAATTTCCCTTGATAATGAATAAAACTATGACATTTGAAGCATTTATAACCTAGAATAATTATTCATTAGTTAGCTGGTGAAATAACAAGTAGGCTAATGCAATTGTATCAGCAAGAAGGATACTCAGCTACGGTCTCTATTGTACCTTTAACACATCAAAAAGCATGACTGTGGTTATACAATTTTAATTTCAATGAGCGAATGGCATGGCATGAACAAATCATGGACAACATTTGAAAATTGTCAAAAAGAAGCGGCATTGGTAATTTCAGTTTTTCCCCTACTTACCGAGCGCTGCAGTCGACTGTTCAATTTCAAAAACAAATTTCAAGTCAAGTATCAAAGAAGCCTTTGATCGAAACTTTAGAGAGACTAGGAGATTCAGAAGAGAACTGGTTGCTGGCTGGACACGATGTGTGAATAAACCTGAAGACTACACAAGATTCTTTTGTCTTGCCTTGCGATTGGTCGCTCACTTTTATGAAAATGTTGTGACATCCCTTCAAGTTACCGTTTAATATAATGTGTTCAGTAAAGGGAAATAAAACAGTTATGCGAACTGCGCACATCATTCGAATCAAGGGGTGTATAAGATTTTATTTTGTCTGTAATATTGTATCTTAGTGTTATGTTATCTCCCTTTGCAGCAACTTAAGTATGCACACTGCCTAATCCATTTGCCATCTCTTTCCATGTAAAATAAAAAAAAAATCAACCCTTTTCAGAAATTTCGTGAAAAATTTACCAATTTGTCTATTAAAAGCCTAGTCAATACTGAGTTTTTGTTGAAAACCTCAAAATTTCATTACCATAAAATTTTGTCCAATTCAAAATAGACCTTTTGGCCTAAATTTTTATCAACTTGAGATTAACTGTCACTGTCAAAAATATTATATTAAAACAAATTCACCAATATATCTGAATTCTAAAAGATTATTAAATCGTTCACATCTTATGTTGAAGCACTTCAAGGGGTAGGGGAAAGATGAATAATTAGAACCATGAAATAATATCCTTTAATCTTGTTTGTTTCAGGTAATCGTAAACTGTTAAACCGCAATCTGTTCAAACCGGTTGGAGGGGCTGACATGGAAAGAGCGTCTACTCGAATGGAACAATAAACCGAGGCTCCGTGCGCTACAGGCTGTGCACGGTAAGGTTCTCGAAAAAATGAGTAGGCTAAAATGCCGCTGCCCTGAAAAATTTCTCTCATTGCACCCTGCATGACGTTTCCCGTCTTTATTAGCCCATTTGGTGCAGAAGAGTATGGCGCAAAGCTCCATTCATTAATTACGTCATTTAGGGCGAGACGTATGCTTGGTTTTTTTTTCATCTCCATCAAAATCCAACTATTCACTTGCTGCAACGACATAATACGCTGCTTCTTCCTTTGAAACACCCTCCAAATGTAAAATAAAATTCCGTTTTTGCAAGGTAAAGTTCAAATAGAAGGCTACTGGGAGAATGCTTATGATTTCGTGTGTTAAAATTGGATCCAAACTACAACCAGTTTTTTACTATGTCTGGAGTCAGACAAGGGTGTATAATAATCAGCCCACTACATTTTTGTCTTATGATTCATATTTACATGCCATTAATAACAGGATATGCTTATGCTTTGATATGCTGACGGATAAGATACAGAAAATTATAATAATTGTAAATCAGAATCACGTACCGGTATCGAAAATCGCATGAGTTGTCGGTAGGGTACAATAAAGTAGAAGAGTAAATGGTAAATACTGTTGGAACTACACATTGAAGGCTACCAAAAAAATTAAATTATCAAAATCTTCCGTTAAGAGCTTTTTTTATGGAGACGCGATGAATGATTTTTAAAATTAGATGAGATCCTACATGCTACATGCTTCAAACATTCAGCGACTTCGGTGATGTAAGACGAGTATGCTTCGGCAGCAAGACAGTCGGTCGGACAATCAGTCGATTAAATCCTTCGAAAAGGCCTACCTCGGTGGCTGCAAAACAGAGTAACATCCCTATTCCCGACATAGTACTTCATTCCAATACGACTGGCGTTGTTGCAGAATTTCTTGACAGGGTGTCCTTGTCAAATTTGCTGGAAAAATCATTTATCACGTCTAAATACAAAACCTGTTAACAGCAGATTTTTTTATGATAGACTATGATGTGTAGTTCCACAAGATATTAAAAATTATCCTAAACTTTTTGGTACCCTACCGACAACTCACCAACATGTGAACTACTTAGGATTTAATTTTTTCATCTAGATTGTGTCTTATATAATCTCTTTATTAAGCGCTGAGATAGCGCTTATGTCGCATAAATGTTTAATAGCATGGAAATCAGTGACAATGTCTACAACGTAGTCTTTTAAGATATTTGACGCCATAATAAAACCTGTTCTGCTATATGACTGACAAATAATATGGAGGTATGATTTTAGACATTTACATGTTACCTTTTGTAAGTTTGTTTTAGGTGTTGATAAAACGAGCACAACAATAGGTGAATGTGGTCGAGCCGATTAATTGTCTTTAAAGTGTTAGTTTATCCAAATTGAAATTTAGATTTATGTCGTGCCCAGAATGAATATTTATTGCTTGGCCTGGCAATCGATTTATCGATTCCCATGCTTTGTTTTCGTATCGATTTTTTTTTCTTGCCACTCTCACGTAACGGCGCATGCGTGACTTTTTCGCGTGGCAAAATCAATTTATCGATTTCAATTAAAAGTTGTGTATTTCATAATCCATATATAATATATCATAAGGCCATAACAAAATAATTTTCTGTTCTTCGGGATAGGTACGAGCGAACGAAATTTTTTTTTTTAATTCTAAAAAAAAAAATAATAAAAGTTAGTTATCATTGATTTGGTTGGTACGATATAAATTTTTAAATTAAAAAAAAAAACGTTCTTTCGTACCATAAAAAATTTCCAGGATGGATAATCTTTCATGTTTTCAGATAAAATAACAATTAATAGTATTTATTTATGGTGTGAGTAAAAAAATAATAATAGTTGTCAGTGAATTACTGATTGATATTTGGCTGATATTACTGATAAAACAAAAAAATAACAGCGCAAGTCACCCGATACAACCGCGCTGAAACTCCCTTTCAAAGAGATATTAAAATCATTATCTGATGGTCTTTGAAAAGGAGTTGTATGATAATATATCAATATGTATGAATCATACAGATCTTTTGAAAAGGCAACTCAATGTTAACGAATAGGTAAATTTTGATCAATCAAAATAAAATAATGTCACTTATGGGCGGGCAAGTTGAAGTTTTACGTCCAATTAAATTAATTTAGTTTATTTGCGATAATTCTAAAATGAATGGTTATCAGAGATCTAAAAATAGACAGAGCACATGGCTTTGGAGACTCTTGACAATAGGCCTACCTCCAAAACAAAACAGTATAAATATGGCACTGTATACACGCAGCTTTCCAATGTAATAGTTCACAATATAATAGTTCACAATAAAATAGTTCATAATAGTGAATTATAAATTCACAATATTTTTGACAATTTTTGTCAATTTCAGTACTTAATAATAAACTGAACATCACGTACCATATCCAGGAATGACATCAGATGGGCCATTATGCCATATAAGCTTATGAAATTTTGGATTGTTTTCTGCGAGATTTCAGAAGTCAACTTTTGGAAATCATTATACTGTATTGCTCAAACCATTTCTGCTTTTTGTCATTAGTGTCCTGTACATGTTGATAAGGATATACTGCTTAAAAATATTGGAAGTACTGACAAAGCGGATTTCATTTGTTATTGTACGGGAACCCCTGCTCTAGAAGGTACAAGTACAATACTTGGCGGATGTTGATGATACTGTATTGGAGAACGAAACAGAACGGTACAAGGTGTATTCTTGTTCAGTTCCACTGAAATCAGATTTATACCTCTTATGTCATTTTTGTGGAACGAGAACGGAACAAAATCATAATCTCTGTTTCCCTTTATGTATCATCTAGTCTACTCGACTTATAACAAACTTCTGCAATTCAAATTCCCTATTCTCACTTGACATCAAACACTAGCATTAAACGTGACTAAAGTCTACTCTTAGGGAACGGAACATGAATAGACCCCGTTCCGTTCCGTTGGTTATTTTTTCCGCTTCGTTCCACAAAATACAAATAACCGTACATCCCACTACTTCTGCAAAATGCAATGACGGTTTACAATCTCGTAACATTTTTGTTAATCTTTTCACGCCTAAATTTATTTATAAAAACGTAATAATTTCCAGTCTTTTAGATTTTAATCTTACGTAAATTGTCTGTCCGTAAAATTCTCTTACCCGTACTTTTCTTATAAATTTCGAGCATTGAAGTTTTGTTGGAATTATGAACCACTCCTATAGCCATTTGAACTGCATTTGGCTATTTGCCACTAGTGGTAAATATCTCTTGTCGTCTTTTTTTAGGTAAATGACGTAGTTCTGCAAACCATTCAACTGTCGGCTCCGATCCTCTCCTTATTCGCATGTGCTAAACAATCATTTTACCTGGCAATTTAAAGGTACGGACATACGGGCAATATAATATTTTTAAAATTAAAAAATCGGGAGCTCTTTGGATACATACGGAATATTTTTTTTTAATTTCAAAAATAAAATTTCGATGACGGAAAATCGGGAACAGAATTCCCGAAGAACAGAAAATAATTTTGGTATGGCCTAAGATGTAATTTTCGCTAACAAATTTTAATATTTTCTCTATTGGTTGTAAAACTGACACAAAATGAGATCTGGTGTATTTTAGCTGTACTCTTATAACTATTAATCAGTGAGTTTTTATTCAAATTAATTGGGCTATTAAAGAAAGATTAAGCACTCAAACTGCATGTTGAGCCAGAAAAAAAAAACAGTGTTCGGGACTGTTTCGTGATAAAAACGTTATATGTTTTATATATGAAGTACATGAATTACAAGAAACAGATGAAACAGTGAAGTTATTTGGACAAGACAACGTTGACTATTTCAATAGATCTAAGAAAAAAGGTATTCAGTTTAACCTAAGGGGTCTAGTCCGTCTGCAGTGAACCGAATCTTCAACTCTAGTATAAACACGTCAATATAATAGATATACGCCGTGCCTTGTGACATTCCATATTGACTCAAACGTCATTCAAGATGGACGTATTAAATTTTTTGAGAGCAACGGTTTTAGGTAAGTTGTTTCAATTGTTACCGTATACCTTATCTTTCTCTCTTCGCGTTCGAATATTTTATTTCGTTATGAAAAACTGAAGTAGATAATATCAATTGCTCATTAATTGCTCATGATAATTCTTTGATTGTTATTGATTATACAAATGAATACATACCCAGACCTCACGATCAACTTAACAACCACTTTCATGGTGATATTCACTAGTTATAAATATTCTCAGCTTCACATTTTGGACATTTTATTATGATTTGTGAAATTCTTTATCTGAACCGGGTTTTTTTAATTTTATATCTTGGCAAGATGACTCTTCACATAATTATACTCCAAGAATTGTATATCATAAAAAATAATCTATCTAAAATATGATTTATAGATAGATAGATTTATTCAGTTACTTTAAGGCAATATTCCTACAGTATAAAAATACAGTGATATTTGTTATAAATAATTCAATATACAAAATGATATTAATATAATACAGTAAATAGATATGATATATAAATATATTATGATATAACATAACAATAAACATGAATAAGGGTGAATATTAATATGTACACAACTAACAAATTAGCCTACCAACTCTATAGTTTCAGATTTCCTATCTAATTTCTATCGCCTTACATATATATGGCCAGAGAACAGGCTACTAATTTTGGATCTTGACTTTTGAACAATCTGATAGCATTGTTGGGTGTTTGGATAGCCATATGGGTAGAAAATGTCTTCTGAGATCCTAAAGTATAGGACAGAATAATATAAAGTGTTGCTCGTCTCCTTATTGCTTTCTATAACAAATTGAACATATTCGATCCTCTCTTGTAACATTGAGGTGGCGGCCTCGTTCAATCTCTAGATGGTGGGTGGATTAGCAAGAGAAAAACGGAGTTAACACAATAATGAACTAGACAAGTAGAATTCAGTATAAATACTAGATTTGATCTTTTGGTAGAATTAACAGCTAGGGGATTGAGATATAAAAGCCTGCCATTTTTGGAAATTTATATCTCTAATGCGATGTCTTAAGCATGTCAAAAACTGTGAAACGTCCCCTACGCCTTCTTCTTATATCAATATGTATTTCTTATTTACAGTGTAGCATTAAACTACTATATAAGAAAGGGATCTGGAAACAACCATGACGCTTATATAAATCCATTTTCCAAATATATGCAATAAATAGTGACATATAGCCTACAAATAGACAGTATAGACAAATGGAAGGAAACACTTTACAATTACAAGTGGTAATATTACTATACGAGGTACAGTCACGAGATAGATAATATAGATATCTATTTTATGTACAAAAAGGATAGACATACAGATAGATAGATGTGAAGAATAGATAGATGGTCCAGATTTCACCACAGCCCCACAAGCCCAATACGCTCCCGGACTTGATAGCGACAGCCCCTCCTGTTGCCACAGTAATGACTAAACAGCCAAAGAGTGACTACAATAAGTGGGAAAAGTGGGGTTTATAAGGTTTCGTGGACTTGTCTATACCACATTTAGAACAAACCAGTATAAGAACACCAGAATAAGAAACAACTATTATATGAGTATAGTATAATATGGGGCAATCAGGACATGATATGTAAGTATAGCACAACAAGTAAAGGATATCTTAACTAGTATAAGAACACCCATTAATTATAGGATATGAAACTATATCAACTAAACCATGAAAAGATAGAGGGAGCAGAGGAGGTCAGTTCAGTCTCTATTGATCGTGTGCATCGAGTCGGAAAAAATACGTCCAAACTCCAGTCGACGTCCTATCAAAGTTTCATTTCATAGACTTAAAACAAGAGACATAGTCGTGATTAAAGCGAGACAACTGCTCAATGAATCAAATGTGAGTGGTCCGAAGACTTCACTCAGAATGAGATCAATTCGCAAAGGATTAATACCGCATCTTAAAGAAGCCAAACTCCGTGACTCTAAAATCTGATAAACTGATTATTAACAGAAATGTAATTACTTTTGACCTTGAAACAAAACAATTAATTCAACTCAATCAATAGCAGCCCAGCAACAAAAGGCCACCTCCCGATTACAAGCGTGCTCTTAATATTGTTTCATGAAATATAGAAGACCTCATACAAACTTTCCAAATATGATAATTTGTGTGCTATAGTCGAACAGTATCACGTAGTTGGTTTTGTAGAACCTAATATAATGTCCTATATATTTCATAAATCTATTGTAAACTGATACGTAACATCTGTGAACATTTTTACCTGTAATATTGGGTAATAGTTAATGTTTCACAATATTTAGGCTCGCAAGCTTTTGAAACGTGAAAAGTTGGTATGACAAAGAGATTGCCGAGCTATGACTCAATTCTTTCTTTTGTTATTCGCCAAATACCATAGCGTAGAGGGTTTTAGATTCAAGGTCGTATATTATGTTGTCGTATGATAATATTTGTTGCAACTAAAATTCCAAATATATATCGAGGTAAAAATATATCCAATGAATATATATAGGCCTAGTATATTTATCTGCTTGAATTTGAAATTTGGGTATTGGATCTAATAATTATACATGTTTTATATTTTCTAGTAGTTTTTTTTCTAGTACTCATATCCGAAGGACTAGACTAGACTGATTTCATTAATCACACATTTGACACAATAATAACCGGCATATTGAAGCTCCCTGCGAAACGAAAGATGGGCATTAGTTTCATCCAACCTAACACACTAATAGAAGTAAATACACTGTCCATAAATTTATACAAAGGACCAAAGTGATTGGAATTTTGGTTTGAAAAGTGAGAAAATATTTTGTTATCTTCTGACAAAAGAAGTATTGACGTCAACCATTATTCCCAAAGATTCAAATATATCTTTTAGTGTTAAAGAATCGTTGATAAAAACATTAGATTGGATATAAGAAAGTCCTTACGTGTAATATCGATCTTAAATAAAGATATGCAAGCATCGATTAACATATTAAACTCATATAAAGTTATAAATAGATTTACTTAACAAACACACTTGACCTTGATTTCACTCATCAACTTACAAGCACATTTAAAAAATACAGGTAGATATCATTATTTATATGAAAAATAAATATTAAGAAATGTGTATAATATAATGAAATATTAGGAAATATCCCATGACTAACATTCTGTAGAAATTATTAGTATAAACTTCATGGCTAAGCTAACATTCTTTAGGGTGCGGAGGTAGCTCAGCCTCAATTTGTATTTAATTCAATAAAATTTATAGAGAAAAGGCATAGGGGTGCGGCTCTTGCTTTGAAACATCGACTAGTTCAACAGAGTTTAATTTGCCCTGATCTTCATATTATACTGGCTAAATAGGGTGTAGTCATGCAGGTTCAAGATATATCATCTCTGTTTGATCAGTCTAACTTGATTCAACTTGAGATGTCCCACTTTTCAAATTTTTCAGCCAACTATTAATATTATTTGACGATGTTGTTCATTTCATTTTTAAAAGGAAAAACTGATCCGTTATGTAACGCCATTTTTACACAAATGTCGATTTCATCAAACCTTACTCGTTTTAGCGGTCTGGAAAAAACGTAATGTAAATCATTTGTATTTTAAGTGAAACTTTCAATATTAATTTTTTCTTTTTTTTAGCAATTTTGTTATCCTTCAATGGAGTCGAGGGCGGCGGCATTAACGGTTGCTATAGTGATTACCAGCAATGTTATAACACTTATAACAAGGTTCCAAGACCTCAGTCCATGACAGTAGACTGGACAGCTTTTTGCAAGTATGTTGCATTCAAATTTCGCTATTCATATCCTTGGCAAATAAACTTAATGGATAAGCAAGGTTCTTTTTAAATAATCTTATATGGGTGTTTCATAGTTTTGTGTGACTTAGAGCTTGAATACTACCTATCTGGGGGAAGCAGGTGCGGTGAAAGTAGACAAGCATGTCATATTTAATTGTCCATGTTGGTGTAGGCATTTTGCACGTTATCTTTCAAGACAGATGCGCAAGATTGAGATCCGTAAACAATTTGTGTATAGTATGCATGTCCTGAATCAACTACGGAGATCAATTGGTATCGTATCACAATAGAAAATTTAGTTTCACCCTAAACAACCCTTTGTTTTCAGTGCAGCAAATGCACTTGATAGCTGTTTAAAAAATGACGTCAGATCCTGTGGACCTAATGATGTTGAACCAGAATCATACAGATTGTACGTGGCTACTGCTGTGGATAGTAAGAAATCCTGTAAAGTTGGTTAG
Source organism: Nipponacmea schrenckii (assembly GCA_030562195.1). Taxonomy (NCBI): domain Eukaryota; kingdom Metazoa; phylum Mollusca; class Gastropoda; family Lottiidae; genus Nipponacmea; species Nipponacmea schrenckii. The sequence continues at coordinate 10,402,341 of CM060201.1, forward strand.
TACAAGTTTTCTGAATAATAAATATGCAAAAGTATTCATTCAACTGTTCATGGATTACTAAGACGGGCTTAATTTGTTCTAAATCTATTTATGAAATGGAATATGGAATCAAATGTTGAAAACATCGAACTGGGAACGAGAGTTATTTTGTCTGAAGTTTTATATAATTAGGAAAAATCGAGCTATAATCGAAACGCTCAAGATAAAAATTGAGGAAATGCCACACAATGCCTAAGTCGACTATCGCAAAGATACTTTGAGATTCATGACGATCACTTACTTTTTAAAACGCTCAAAAGTGGGAAAATGCATTCATTGCTTTAAAAACGAATGCCCTTGTTTAGTATCAATGGTCCTTCACAGAAGAAAAGGGTATCAGTAACGTGGATGTATAAGTAAACATGTGTATATTACATTAAGATGATTGATTTTACAGAAAAGTGCACCAAATTACAACTAACATGTGGATATGAGTATTCAAACGCTACTTCTGCTTTAATGTCAGAATCAGGATCAACTGCAGAAAATTTAGCTAGAATGTGCGAGTAAGTTTAATCGTTATTATTTATATTAAACCTAAACTTTCACAATTCCATAGGATATCGTAGCTCATAATGACAACCCCATTTCGATACAATGTAATTTTTATTGTGCTAACGGAGACAGGTTATTGCCAAATTATTAGAATTTTTCCAATGAAGTTTTTTCCATTTTTGTTTGAAGTACGAAATGGAACTGGAAAATAGATCTACTCAACCGAGTAGACTACAATGCGTAAACCAGGCACCTGTATTTGCAATTATTAAAAGATATGTTAGAAAATTATATTTGGGAAGGAATAATAAGGTAAGAACAGAACATAAAATGTGAGATGAATAAACTTGATGTATTTTTTTGTATCACCAGGGCACTACCTAAGGCAAAATCATGTTACAGTAACTACCTCCAGGAGTGTAATGAACCAGAATTGACGGTTGGGATGGATAATATTCTGCAAAGTATTGATCAACAAATATCAAGCTGTCAAACACAAGTATCAGGTAAAGTGATGTTTACCGCAACTACAACAATGCAAATGAGGCAAATGTCTTATATGTTAAGTTTGACTGAATGAAGGAACATAATTTTAAATAAAAATGAGCTGGTGCATTCGGTGAAAACCACAATCAATGTGTCATTATGAACAATCAAGTAATAGATCTATCACCATGAAATGGAATGGTAGTAAACATATTTGCAAATAAATATTTCATTGTTTCAAAGAAAAGGGAAAAGTGTTTGCTGTTACAGATATTTGCCTGCCATAAATGCATTAAGCTGATAGTTGCATTGAAATTGTATTTCCATTTGTATAGCAATGTATGTATCGTTGTATGATTTTGAGAACTTAATGTGGGCTCGGTACTATTACATGTATACTGGCGATTTACATCACTCATCAAAACAAATAAATTGAAAATCTACCAGGGGTTTCTAAAAAGTATATACAAAACACATTGAGCAATTACTCTTTCTCAAGATGCGACTGCTGACAATCTGCTTGTAGTCCTTTTGTTCTAGACCTGTACATCTTTTAATAATAATAAACTACTTTGCGCTTATTTTGATAATAATATGGTTTATGTTTTATAATAGGAGAATGTCTTGCAAAATCTTTACAATGTGTCAATGTAACACAGGAAATTATGCCATTATTTGAAAATTTTAATTTCGACAACCCCGGTGCCATGCTACAACAGATCACCGCTTTGTGCCCGTAAGTTTTAATGTTTACGTTACCTTTTATACAAAGATAGTTTTAATTCCATTACAAAACCGCTCATCTTACAATTGATTTTGTATTTTAGCTATAAAGAACTATGAAAACAGTTTCCAATTAAAATAAAATATACGTACTATTTTGCACGAAGGCAATTCCGACTACAAAATCCTATCCTGGTACCAATTTATTTGTCTTCAGCCTTTGAAATTCGTTTTAGAAAGACACAGTATTTCATTTCATTTCTTTTTTATTTAAGTGTATTTGGTCGACTTAAGGAATGTTATACTGGTCTTGTTGCTGCATGTCCATCTTTTGTAAATAATTCTGCTGATGTTTTAAACAGCTTTCAAATGTTTGAACAGTTCTGTGGCACTGGTTCAGGTAATTTCTTTTGATTAGAAAATATGTTATAAGCACGATTTCGCTAGGCTAGGCCCCAAATCCCAAAACATATCTCATTTTAAGCTTAGTTCTTTTCATCTTATGCCCCTTGCAGCAAGAAAAGGCAAAATTTGAATGTTAGATTGATAATGCGGTGGTAATGTATTAAAGATATTATTCTATCAATACAATATCTTCAGGTAATAATACACAAAATGTATGTACATGTAGAACCATATGATTTTCTTTGTGTGAAACTGATTGGTGCTGTTCTATTTTACAGTTAACTGTCCATTAAAAATTCAAGAATGTGCTGCACCCATGATAGCATTTCCAAATTGCACCGCGGACAATGCGGACAAATTAACACTTGCTGAAGGTGTTAATTGTTGCAAGTAAGATATATTTTTACTTTTATCAGTTACAAATATCTTGTGGGCATACCGTAAAAGAATTTAAAAGCATGTCGTTATAGTTTGCTGATTAAGTGACTTTCGATTCATAATCTATATAAATGTACATCCATTGCAGACTTGGAGCAGATACCACTAAATGTTTACGAGATAGTGGTTGTGGAAACATAATAAACATTGATCCAACCCTGCAGCGATCAGAAGCATTATGTCGTGGTTACAACGGTAAGCGTTCAACCAATACAATCCTCTATATATTAAGTTAGAATATTATAATTGAATGTAAACAATGATAAGATGGCCCTAGTCAACACTTACCCTTCCGTCTACTTTGGATCTGAGGGGAAGTCAATCGCAATTCTGTCTACACTCTGTAGACAGAATTTATGTCTATATTGTGAAGCTACTGTGCGTTGAAATCAGCCAATTGCGCATTTTACATGTAGAACAACATATCCACACTAAGGTCCATTAAGGTCACACCTAATTACGTTCAGTTATCGAAAACTTTAGGCCGATCGGCAAGGAGGTCGAAAATATAAAATCATATCCATTTTTTGGTCAACTTCGATTTGATTGGCTGTCAAAGCAGGTCATGCGTTCAAATTAAAAAACGAAATATTAGCTATTATAATAAATAATTGATTTAAAACTTGAAACTTATTAATTATATTGAACATTAGAATACTTGTATATAATATATTTGATCTTCAATATGATTTATGCATCAAAAGCATGTAGTTATTCCACTACATGTACTAGTAATTCTTCTCGGGAATTGGTTGCGTGAATTGGCGGTTAATTCAACAATTTATCGCTAAAAACAAAACAAAAAATGCAGCGGTACGATTTTGGGAAGTCGTTAACTATATAAAAAGGTAGTTTTGTTTTTGTGCTTTTTATACCATTGATTTCATGAATATTTTCAAGCCCTACGCTGATTTCATTAATTGCGATAGTCCATAAGTGGACTAAGATGGCCCTTACCTCTTCGCCCAAACACTTTTCCCTATACACAACTCCTTATGTTGCCCCTTCTCATTTCGACTTTTATTCCCATTTTTCTCCTCCACATATTGCCTTTATTCCCATTTTGCCCCTTACTTCTTCATACTGTATTCGTTACCCCTGGAATAAATGGAAAATACGACTCCTGATGTAGTAATTATCATTCATAACATCAAAATTTTGCTCGGAAGTCATATTTTCTATTGGTGAACTCGAGTAGCTAAAATTATATATTATTTCATTGTCTCTGAAACTCTGTGTAATTATTGTAATGATCCTTTAACCTTTATTCAAGGTAAATTAACAATGAATGGTCTATGCCAATAATGTCATTTTATCCCCAAAATAATATATACAGGAATCAAAATACGGTAAAAACCATCAGCTTAAGCAAAACACAAATATTTTCACAATGGCAGCCATGTTGAATTTCCCAGTTGTACGCCCGAACGCGATATACCTCGTGCTTACCATTTCCTAATGAGAACCACCATACATTTCAGCAGTCATGAATACCCCATTCGCCTTAATAGAGAAGAGGTGAAATGGGAATAATTTACGAGAGAGATTGGGAAAGTAAACTTGAAGAGTTGAAATGTAAAGACAAGACCCTTTTCGGCAAATTTCTATTTGGCAATATGTTATTTCACCACACCTGCTGTTTGCCCCATTATTTTACAGTCTTTTACTTAGTTAGGTGGATTACTCAGTGCACTTATCAAACTTAAAAGAATCCTGCTACCTAGAATGAATATAAAATAAAATACTCTCACACTTGGCCAATAAAAGTATGTTTATATAAATAACTATACAACAGAAAACCTCTATAAAAGCATAAAACTAAGCCATTATCTATTTAGCAAGTAAAATTGAGTTACCTTAGCATTTGCCATTAATAAAATTTATCGGACTATGTACATGTACTTCATTAATTGGCGTTCATATAACGAACATGTATGTACTTCGTTAATTGGCGTTCATATAACGAACATTATTTATTCCGTTACATTTTTGTCGGCTTTTTTCTGGGTCGTCATTGGACAAGACTTAAGTGTGCAGGAATGATATGGATATGAACATAGTTGAAGATCACTGTGTCTAAATGATATGTGCCTAACTGATCGCTTCCCTTATAACTTAGTGTGCCTTAAGTATTGTCTGTGACCAAATGACCATTTATTTCCATTTTACTTTTGAGAGGAATACTTTGTGAACCTGCCTACCAAACAACTTAGAACAATTGTTTCAATGTTATTCCAGATTACTGCCCAAAAATGTTTGATTGTTTTGAAGCCTCTTATTCAAATGGTGGTTTCAATGATCCTGGAGCAGTATGCAGGTAAATACACTCATAATAAGTCATGTTGCTTGCATTTGATCTGATGGTATGCTGTTAATGGACAGTTGGCCCACCCCTTCTCTTTATATTCACCACATTTATAGAGGAAGGAAGAGAAACGTGTTTGTTTTCTTCTATAACAAAATTCTTTCTTTTATCACAGAAATGTTGGTGACTTCATAACTTGCATTGAACAGAAATGTGCAAATAAACCAAAGATAGGTCAACAAACTTTAGCAAAGATAAGAGAAGTTTTAAGCCAGACATGCGGAGGTAGGCGTTTAAGAATCAATAATATTAAAAAACTGTCTGGTTTAATGACGCGATCCATTATAGAAACACGGTATAAACAAATTAGAATCCAAACGAGAAACGCTACATAATTCCCGTTTCTTTTTGCCATATCATTTAAACGAACTGTAAAAATTGCCAAATTTTGGAATGTTCTTTTTGTAACATTTTTTCGCTATGATCTTGCAAGAATTAATACATGAATAGCGACAACTCCTAGGACACCAACCTTTATCGGCAACAAAGCGTCCTGTATGTGATGTTAAACCTCGACTCTACATAATATGCAATATTTCCACCTGAAACAAACTTAATGTCAGTCAGTGTCATCTTGGCAGGCTACGTCAAGGATTTCAGCATCTCAGAGTTGAATAAAGTCCAATGCTGTAGACTACCATAGCTGTAAAAATATTTGTTGTCATCTTCGACTCAGGGACAAACAACACATTGAGATGGTTCTAATTATAACTCGTATTAAATTTAATTTCAAATTTCAGTTCTTGCGAAGCACCCCACACTCGGCTCATGTCAGTCATTTACATCTTGTATTGACAAAGCACCATCTCTACCAGGAACGGCTGACAGTATATACTCATTTGTTTCTGCCCGGGACTCAGATAGATGGTGTCAGTAAGTAATATTTTCTGATCTAAACCTACTTTCAAATCTTAAATTCCTTATTGCTCTTTAGAAGTGTTGAATACTACAGCCAATATTAATTATTATCATCGTGATTAAGATGTCCTTTTTGGTTTAATAAAAATAAAGTAAAAGTGGACTTGGTACTACAGAAACGCTATGCAAATCTATAGTCTCAACAATAATATATAATGTGTGCTTGAATGTATTCAAGGATCGCCAAATCGTATGTAGCCTGTGGAGTAACAGCAGGCAAAGAAAATACGTGTAACACAGGTGAAGGCTTTACTACTGATGCTTCAACACTTCAGACGTCTACTGACCAAGCTTGTACTGGAGGTTAGTAAAAAATAATTCACTGATGGTCATTGACATTTTTTGGCAATAGATTTCAATTTCGCAATCTTAATGACTATCAACGATACCTGTCTATACTTTCTGTAGAAAATAATAAATACTGTTAAAATTAATTAATGTTTATCTTAAGCACGTAACCATTTAATTAAGATAGTGAATACAATTAACCTGCAATACATTTGTCTTCGTTGACGCTATTTTCAATATTTCGTTCCAGTTCGTGGTCCGTGTTTTCAAGTCTCTAATTGCTTGGCTACATTAAAGGGAAATCAATCTGAAATGATGTTTAAGACCACATGCCCGTAAGTATTATTTTGCTCTGTATCTGATGCCCGCTTTAATTACGCATTGTGACTTCAGCCATGAGGTCTATATACTGCGATAAACCATAAGACATGCCAATCATCTTTACCCAATGTATCTACTTGAATTTAACAACATGATATGTTCTGTGTATTAAAGGGATACTGTGTCTTAACATGAACATAAAATTTAGTGTATTGGGCCTAATTCTGACCCATGTAAAATAAAGAGTTTATTATTATTATTCTTTAGTTCTCAAGAATGGCCAATATGAGTATATATTCATCAGTGAAGTAACCTGGTTTCATAAAGTAACGGAATCCCTAATCTGGAAAACTCACAAAACTAAGTCATTTTTGAAAAACGTTTAATCAATTTATTAAGCGTTTTTCTATTATCAGATGCATCTCTATGGATAATTGCTTAGTTTTTTTACGTATTTCGACTTTGGCGAAAACGTATTGTAATCGTTCGGATTATTACGTATTTCGACTTTGGCGAAAACGTATTGTAATCGTTCGGATTATTTTATTTTTTTTTTTTTTTTTTTTTGTAATTCTTGGATGAGTTTGCAGACAAACTGGTAAAAGGTGCAGAAATTCTAAATCTACAGTTGATCTTAGAATGATTTCTATTATCAAATAAAACAAAACCGGAAGTTCTATCTCTGACAGGAAGTGAGAACCGGAAGTTCAGGTTTTTTTGCTTTAGCAAGTTTATTTTCAGTTCGATTTTGACCGGATTTTCAGATTTGAAAACTTCAATGTATTTGTCAACTAACAATTATAGGTTTTATGCAATTAGGTTAAATATTATACCCACGATTTGCAATTTAATATTCAAGGGTCATCGGCAAAAATTTCAGACCGTGATTTCTCCTTTAATATAAATGGTAAAATTTTGAAACTTTACCAGTTGATAGGCGATATGTTTATAATTTTTGAAAAAATGTGAAAAAAAAATTCCACTTCCGGTTTAGCCTCAAATGACGTAATTACGTAACTTCCGGTCTATAACTGCTAGGTGAAAAGTGAAAACTGTTTTATAAATAACTTGTCAATAGTAATTGATTTGACCTAAATAATTAGGTCAAGCTGCCATATCGGCCGCCATTTTGAATTTTCGTTACAATTCTTAAATCCGAAATTCAGACACTACTGATAGACCGATTTTGATGAAATTTAGCACATAGATACAATGGAACATAATCTACCTTTTCTTGGAGACCGATTTTCAAATTTCGTATTTTCTTTCGAATTATTTAAATTTCGATTTTTTCAAAATTAGGTCACTTTAACGGGTACGGAAGGTGTGACCCACTTAATCTATGACCTTGAAAATTAGGTCAAATAATATTCAATATATTGTCTACGAGTAGATATTTTTTAATTTGGCTTACTTAAAAAATTCATAGAGATAAGTGTACTTAAATACAGCAAAAATTGATAATTTTCATATTTTCGCCATCATTAACCGTTACGGAAGGTGTGACCTAATTATTTTATGACTTTGAAAACTAGGTCAAATGATATTCAATATATTGTCTAGATGTAGGTAATTGCAACTTTAGCCTATATAATATTTTAAGGCTCTCGAAATACGTTCATAATTGTAAGCAATTCTAGTTTTTTTTTTTTTTGTAATTCTTGGATGAGTTTGCAGACAAACTGGTAAAAGGTGCAGAAATTCTAAATCTACAGTTGATCTTAGAATGATTTCTATTATCAAATAAAACAAAACCGGAAGTTCTATCTCTGACAGGAAGTGAGAACCGGAAGTTCAGGTTTTTTTGCTTTAGCAAGTTTATTTTCAGTTCGATTTTGACCGGATTTTCAGATTTGAAAACTTCAATGTATTTGTCAACTAACAATTATAGGTTTTATGCAATTAGGTTGAATATTTTACCCACGATTTGCAATTCAATATTCAAGGGTCATCGGCAAAATTTTCAGACCGTGATTTCTCCTTTAATATAAATGGTAAAATTTTGAAACTTTACCAGTTGATAGGCGATATGTTTATAATTTTTGAAAAAATGTGAAAAAAAAATTCCACTTCCGGTTTAGCCTCAAATGACGTAATTACGTAACTTCCGGTCTATAACTGCTAGGTGAAAAGTGAAAACTGTTTTATAAATAACTTGTCAATAGTAATTGATTTGACCTAAATAATTAGGTCAAGCTGCCATATCGGCCGCCATTTTGAATTTTCGTTACAATTCTTAAATCCGAAATTCAGACACTACTGATAGACCGATTTTGATGAAATTTTGCACATAGATACAATGGATCATTATCTACCTTTTCTTGGAGACCGATTTTCAAATTTCGTATTTTCTTTCGAATTATTTAAATTTCGATTTTTTCAAAATTAGGTCACTTTAACGGGTACGGAAGGTGTGACCCACTTAATCTATGACCTTGAAAATTAGGTCAAATAATATTCAATATATTGTCTACGAGTAGATATTTTTTAATTTGGCTTACTTAAAAAATTCATAGAGATAAGTGTACTTAAATACAGCAAAAATTGATAATTTTCATATTTTCGCCATCATTAACCGTTACGGAAGGTGTGACCTAATTATTTTATGACTTTGAAAACTAGGTCAAATGATATTCAATATATTGTCTAGATGTAGGTAATTGCAAATTTAGCCTATATAATATTTTAAGGCTCTCGAAATACGTTCATAATTGTAAGCAATTCTAGTTTATATCTATTTTCCATGTTATTTATTACAGCAGGTATACTTACTGATTAATAGAGCTATTATTGGCCAAGTTTAAACCAAGTTTAAAATTTTAAAATTTCATGTTGATGCTAAGACTTATTACCCCTTTAAACAGAACATAACGAAATCCATATTGGTAAATATTTGTGAGTAAGAACTTAATCGACAATAAAAACCTTATTTTATAAAAAAAAGTGTTCATGAATTCTTGTCAAATATCATTAGAAAGACGCTATGTCACATAGCAGCTGCTTGCTTTCATCTGCCTAATACACGTTTTATTTATTACGTATTTCGACTCTGGCGAAAACGTATTGTAATTTATTTTGTATTTATTTATATTATTCATATTTCACTTGTTGTAATTTGTAAATGTATTTGTATGTTTGTATATAAGTTATATTTATATTTACACCTTTGACATAATGTTTGTAAAAGCCATAAGTTTTATTACTTAGTGCTATATTGAATAAAATTTCAAATTGAAATTGTAGAAATATACCAGGATTTGTTACATGTACCGAGGACGCTTTAAAAACCTGTGGTGAAGGAAGTCGTGTTCAAGCTGATTACAGTCTACTTGACATAAAGGATCTTTATGTTGAAACCTGTCAAGGTATACTCAACCATAATATTATTTTGCTATTATTTTAGACACAACGTTGTTTTATAACACTGTTATATCTTTATAATCAACCTAAACAGTGTCCATAAACATGTTCGTGTCGTTCCCTGGAGTTTTTTGCTAAATTGAATCACGAAGACGCTTACCATGTCAAAATAATATCCGTGAGTTTAGATTGACTGTCAATTCAAAATAATTGAAGAGTAATCCTATCATAATGAAATAAATTTGAAAAAAAACCGTTTCGATCAAATTTTCATTCATGAATTAATTCCTATGCAAGGTGAACAGAAAACCGATAAACACTATTTTTGACATATTTTTTTTTTCAGCCATGACTGATGGATTGTACCAGTGTAGTTTGATGAATACTTGCCTTGATTTACAGTTACCATCAACCACTGGCGACATGATTGACGAATTATCTGATCAGATCTCGTGGTGTCGGTAAGTCTTCTCATCATTTAAACATGTTAGCTATGTCAAGTACTCATACTGAGCTGAATAAATTAAGCGAAAGGTTCGTTTGTCATTGAAATAAACTGATGAACAAAAGTACACACATTTAAATTTTGATAATGAAACAACATTTAAACATTACACACGTTTATAACGTTTCTTATCATTTCTGTATTATTTACAAACATGTTTAGAGTTGATAGAAGAAACAAAAGTGGGAATTTTTAAAAATTCACCAAATGGCAATGATGCCATTTTCCAGCGTGAATGTCATGAAAGCAATATTAGTATCTCCAATGACCTACCTCATCAATGCAGGCAAAGCACGCCTTCTCATTGACAATGTTAAACGCCGAACTACTTCACTGGGAATTGGCTGCCACCCCTCTTGCAGTGCATGTTCCAACTGTAAAACGGTGGTTGGTTACTAAACACGAAGTCTTAGTTGTCTGCATAGATGATATCACGGATGCTCAAAGGGTGACATGTCAGGAGAGCCAAGGGAAACCTGGATGTTTTGACCATTAAGGAAGGTCATTGTGAGCCTTCGGGTGTGTTGTCTGACGTTGTCGTGTTGAATAATCAACCTCTGCCTTTGTCTCTGCATGAAGGGGACTACAACTTGGTAATTGTACCTTTGTAAGGGTCTGGTCACCACAAATTCCATCCTAATCCATAATACTATCACCAGCAAAGGGTAAAATTCATTGAATGCATGCTGGCGCCATTCGCTCACCTCTCTATCGGAACACTCTCAATCCACCGTCGGCTTGGAAGAGGTTGAATCGACTTTGGTCAGTGAAGATGACTCTTGACCAGTCACGACGTGGCCAGTGTTTTGTCCAACAAAGGCTATTGATGCTGTGTTCAGCGGTTAAGGTCATACAACGGAATGGTCGATAAGCTCTGATACCGGCAACGTCTCATGACTGTGTTTAACATAATCACCTAAAGCTGTTGAGGTTGTTGACGTCACAGTAAAGACCCTGTTTCGCAGATGGAGTGTGCGCAGGCAACGGTCCTCTGTTGGGGTTGTGACTATCAGTCTTCCACTTCGGATGTCTTGACAGTTTGGTTAACATTTTGAAGAAGTCTGATGATGGTCTCTCTGGTGCAGCCAAAGGTTCTTGAAATTTGGCTGTTCGACACCCCAGTATGTGACATTCCGACAGCTCTTTCTCTCTCGGTTGCTCTTAGACCTGGCATTTTTCTTCTGTTTTTTTTTTGTAACAAGTGTAAAGAACACTTTCTTTTGTACATCAGTTTACATACGGCAGGTAGGGACTAGGGTCGAAGTTATCGGCCCGCATACAAAAAATAAACCCGATACTGTTATACCGTCGACCAAATACTCACTTTTCCTATTTTTGTATTACGATCGGATTAATGGTTATATAGGCACTATGTATATCTGAAATTTAGATAGTAAATTAATGTGTAAAAGTTTAATTTGACTGCTTTTTTTACATTTTTTTACATTTTAATTGTTCTTAATTGGTTACATGGTATATGTACGGAAGTGTCCTGGAGACATATTAACAGAATTAAAAAAAAAACGAATAGAATGTCAATATTTAATGAATATAACATATTTCTAAAGGGTATGTCAAAATTGAATAATAAGTCGGTTTAATTTCGTCAACTTACTACTTAAATTTCGACATTATTTTTTGTAGTAAATTAAATCGTATGTTGAAATGTACAGCTGAAGCATCGACAACCTGTCAACAACCAAAGTCTGTCCAGGACAAGTTTATGATGCTACACCATAAAGTTAGCAAACACTGTCCTTCTCCAGGTATTACATTTTTGTACTAATGGTATCGTTCTCTCTTTTGAACTTAATTATAAAACTAAGAATGATTTTGCAATGTTAAAGTATTGATGTCAGTGTTTATACCAGGCCTTCTCAACTGGCCGCGCACACCACTTGGGGCGCATTGCCACAACATGGTCATATTTTAAGAAAAATAACTCTCTGCCCTCCCCCATCAGAAATTATATGGTCAACATAAGACATTCACCGTTTTAATACAATATAAGTTTTTGTCTACCTCTTTAGATAACTGCTTGTTCGCCAACGCATTTGCGTAAATGAAACATCATGACTACTTATTCTGGCGCCTCGCCTTGCAAGTCACTCACTCCACCCCACCGAAACCTTATAATTTCTAGAAACGCCACTGTTTAGAGACCCACCACCCTACATTCTACAAATTTTGCGCTTTTTGCCCACTATTTTAACCAAAGTGGTGTTTGGGAAATTATATTGAGAAGGCCAGGTGTATACTCCTGTGAGCTAATCCCGATATAGTTCATAACAAATCGATGTACAATAGATGGTTAAAGTTTAAAAAAAATATCAATACAATTATTGTATTTGTATATACGTACAAATGGAAATGATGAACAAAGTAAGAAGATTGAATCAGCGTAATCATATACAATATGCCATAAAACGTGTTTTATAGCAAATACATTAATAAATAATATATTGATAAAACTATTTGTTATAGATTATCAACCACCAACAACAACTCCAGGAACAGTGGATGATGGTAACGGAGGGGGTGCAATCAGAGGTGGGTATATTTCGGGGTCTCGCAAGGTGGAGAAAGAGAAAATAAAATGTTATTTTTTAATGACTTATTTAATGACAGAATACGGATGATGAGTCAGACAAGCAAAACGTCGTATGTTCTCCGAAAAAATAATTTTGAAGCTGAAATTAAACTCAATCAGATGATAAAGAAATCATTTAGACGATTATACCAATGTCATATTATAAGATATAAGATAATGTGATTCGCCAGTTTGGAATGTCTATGAATTTTATGTTTGACTATTTTTCAGTTACTGGTGTTGTTTTCATGATTACAGTTTTCTTGGTGATCTTCATTTAAAATATAAAATAACTATAATTTACTAATTGCACTTATGTAATTCTTATTTTGCTTTTCTTAATTGTAATCAGATGTTTTTAGATATGATATATTAATTGGGGGTACATGATTAAAATAATGATAGCCTCGTGGTAGCGATATAGATATACATAATTCGTCCAATTATTTTTACTTTGTGATAAAGTCCCTTTTACTGTATTATATTAGCTTCTTTTTGATATTTAAGAATTTCTTTAATCAATTGCCTTATAAAGTTTGAAAAAAAGTCTACGCGACACATATTTGCAAGTGTATGGAGTGCCTTATGTTAAGATTTTGGAAACTTTTACTAATCGACAAGAAATCTCATTTCTGTATTTTGATAGTGCGCCCGATTACGGAATGGTGAGTATGAGATTCTGCTAGGGAAGGTACAAAAATTGATCATTAAAGGCAAATCTGATGTTCTATCTTACATAACACATATTACTGTTATACATATTTTTCTAATAAAATTAACATTTTTTATTATAAGGATGTGATTTGATTTCTTTGTATTATTGAACATAAGAAGAAACAAGCTGAGTAGTATTAGAGTATTTAGATTTCCGGCATCCCTCCATTTCGTTATACTCCACTCCGGTCTACCGGAAATCTAAATACTCTATGACTTTTTTAGAATAAATAGACCAAAAAAATGTCTTTTATAAACATTCATTCCCTAAAATCTATTTTGGATCAGGGGACATTCAAAAATCTCTAATTAAACTTCTCGGTTTCCCATGGACATTTTTTTGGTCTATTTATTCTAAAAAAGTCATAGAGTATTTAGATTTCCGGTAGACCGGAGTGGAGTATAACGAAATGGAGGGATGCCGGAAATCTAAATACTCTAATACTACTAAGCTGAAATAGACTACAAGCTCAGATAATCAGTGTAGACATTAAATAATTTCATTCCTGATTCAGTAACCTGTTCCGAACAAAGTCCTTTCCTGAAATGTTTTCGAAATAGTTCTTATCATTAAGAAGATTGATGGACATTACGCTTGCTGTCTTAAACGAAAACAATTTTCAAAATTCAAAGAATATTGTTTAGGGATTAACGACTTACAAAAATTCTAATGCCTATATAGACTTACACAGCAGTATTTTTTCAGATTTTATTGATAAATCTTCGAAATACATGTATATGTTAATGGACACCTATTCATTTATCACCTGTTTTCCAGTTAAAGCACGAAATTCAACCTTCTGTAACCTTTTCAGAAATATCGTTTAAATATTCCCAATATGCCAGATAAAAGCCTGATCAATACTTAGGTTCTGCACAAAAATTCACCATGACCAAAATATTTTTGAACAAATTAACATTAAAGTAGTCAACTACCAGATATAAATGACTAGAACTGCTCACAAATCGATTGTTTTTAGAAACATTCTTCCACCTGTTCTCATTATCTAAAAACTCCGAAAGAAAATGTTTTTTCAGTCATCAAATTTCAAAGTTAGACACAAATGATTAGTCAAAAACTGGCAAGTAGAAATCCGAAAGGGGGTCTGAAAGAGAATTTCTAACAAAAATAAATTCGTCAGCATTACAGCTGGATCTCCGGATGGCGATAATGTAGCAGCTTTGCCACCAGTAACCTCCATTTTCACAGCAGAACTCATTGCCATTTTACAGGCACTCGAGTTCTTTCAGTCATCATCATCATTAAAAAATGCATTATGTATTTTGATTCTGTGACCGTTTTTCAAGCTATTAATAACATCCAGCTTGTGCACACAATAATTGTAAATATTTACAAGCTCTTTGGGCCGAAAAAAGGACCTTTTCCTTTGTTGGCTCCCATGTCACATGGGTATACAGGGGAATGACAAGGCTAAGGCTACTTTGGCATTGCCGATCTTCCCCCTTTCCTTACCTTACACCGATTTTTAAATCGGTTGTAAGGGTTTTCGTTAATCAACGTTGCAGACATAAACGGCCCAAACTTCTATTGTGCTAACAATAGAGACATAGAGAAATGAACTTCTATTTTCTCAACCGAAAGCCTTAACCAGTCTGACAATGAAGCACATTCTGATTGAGTCGAGTACTACCGTGCAGGATCACTGTTCCTCTTTATGAGATGGTTTTTGCATTTTTATAATGATAATATGTTTATCAAAGGCCTTCAGCCCAAAGTACACAATACACAAATACATTTGGTTTACAAAATAGAAATATAATCAACCAATTATCATATTTACAAAAACAAAATATAGAGTTTTCAGAATAATATAGTTGATGAAAGTATGTCAAATAGCTGTTACATGTTTAGGGCAATAGATATAAACGTAATTCTCTGTATTTGAAAGTCTTTTAGTAGTAATAAACGAAAATATAACCAGGAACACAAGGGAATAAATTATGGTATAACAAGGTTTCCCACATTGCACACTACATGGCGTTGCCCGTCTTCATTAGCTCATAAGGTGCAACTGCGGGGCCGCCTTTATCGGAGAAACCTCACGCCCCATCTCCGTCCGCACTAAAGAGTATGAAGCATCCACCATATTCCAAGATTTATTAGACACCTATCTCTAGCAAGCGAACTTAATTATAGGGGAATTCTATTTTTGATCTAGCTGATCTTAAAATTGATTAAGCCTAGTCCTAGACCTAGGCCTACTAAGAGTAGTGCAGCTAGTGTAATCCTGGACAACCAGTCACGACCAAAGACAAAGGAGGCATACACTTTGTTAATAGCTGCAAATGATAAACGTATCCTTCCATCAAAGTGAGACTAAAAAATAAAAAACAAAAAATGACTGGAGCGGATAAGTTGTACAAAGATATAATCGATATGGCAGCAAACTTCGGAGAAGGGTGGCCTACATCACTTATTGAAACAGGTTGTCAAATGCTCTATGGTATGAAAAACTGAAAGAAAGGTGGTGTGCAGTTACCTCTATCTTTGCGAAATTCCAAAACTATACCAACTATAAACAAAACCGTCACATACCCGTTATTCAAGCTGAAAAACTTAACTTACTGTGTGAACAACTTGTGAAGGATATATCCTTTCCATCCATGGCCTGTCAAAGGAATCGTCATTTTTTTTTTAGACATATTGAATCCCCTTAGAATCAATAAAGAAGTATAAAAAACCTCCAACAACAGACAGTTTTAAAACACAAAACATTACACCATCCTAGGTCTGAACCAGCTAGGAACCTAGAAAAAGATTTTACCCTCCAGTACATGCCATCGAAACTATTGGTGGACAAGCACTACTCTGACTTATACACCAAAATACATGTACAAAAACTAGCTGAGAATGCATATATGGATGTTGAGGATTTTGTCTTATCAGATCGTTTTGAGAGGAAAAAATACTTTAAAGAATTGGAACTCTGTAAACTAGTCATGCTATTTCGCTGGGCTTATGGCGCCTGTATTGGAACACGGAACATCATATGGAGTGTTCCACTTGATGACTCTCCTGAAAGATGTGGCAAAAACAGTTCTGTTGTGTCCAAAATATCCACTTTCGGCTAGGGCAATGAGGAGAATTTAGCGATGCATACTCAGAATATGTGAAAGCACCGAAATCTGTGTTGCGTCAAATGTTTCTCACAAAGTCACAAGTTATGACCCCAGCGCTTCAAGAGTGCCAGTCAAAAGGAAAGAGACCATAGAACTGCAAAGATTCTCCTTTAGAGTGATGACTGTGACTGGCTACTTGATATGAACCAAGATGTTAGTACCAGGTTCAATGTTTCTTCACTGAAATTGGCAGATATTCGAGGGACATATACTTGCGGCTGGTGAAAGCGACATGGCACTGAGCTACATATGCTTTTGGCATTATCTATTGAAGACTTACATTGTCAAGTCCGAAAGAGACTACCCCCAGAGACAATTACTCCATCAAATGAAACACTTAGACTACAGTTTCATCATTTCAAGCCAGTCGCAAAGACAGCTCTTCATTATACGGGATGTTTTAATGTCAAATTAGGTGTCAAGGCAAGACAAGACAAGAATATCTACGAATTCGTTTTCACAGTGCCCGAAATTTTATTGGATCTTTGTGATATATACCTTTCATATTATAATTTTTTTTTTACATTTTATTTAAGGGGTTGTTCTAATAAAGAGTTAACTAAATAAAATTGATTTTTTTGGTCTTGTTATAGAAAATTTTTCTTGCTGAAAATTCGTAGACCAATTGTTTTGTTTGGTGTGGCCTAACACAATATTTTCAAACTCTAACAGGCGGATTCATCTACCCACCTCTATTTCTAGTCTATGATTTCCATATCTAAAATGTAGCAGTGCATTTTTAAACCCTAATGGCACATTTTGTTTTTTTAAAGTAGGCAAATCTGTTTTTTAAGTTTTGAATATCTATTGTTTTTATTCTTGTGTTTTTTATTTTAACCTTCTTTACCCCTTTTAAATTATATTTGTCATACCGTTTTTTTGATTATTTATTATGGAGAACAATTAAGGTGTTTTATCAGTGATATTATTTTTATTTTTGCTTTCTGCATTGTTTTATGTTAATTTGTTTTCGTTTCACCGTATGCAGGTGCTATATAGCACCTTATTGGCGCTAATGAACCTTAATACATCTCATTTCGTCAACATTAGCATAAAAAGTTTATATAAAAGTCCCATGTTACATAGTTCACCAATTCCTTTGCCATCTTTTTATGTTCAATCACCGAATGAACATTCTTAAACTTTTCCGATGTGTCAAATAAAAGCCTGGCAAATACTTTCTGTACAAAATTCAAAATATCATGACGATGACAATCTTGAGCTAGTCAAAATGAAAGTAGACTACTAAATTTTTGTCAACATCTTTTGCCTGTCTCTGGACACAAAACCTTTATTTTAAAGAATTATGTTTCTACATGTACCCCTCTCATCATTTCACAAAATCTTAAAGAAAGTGCACTTCTATACCGCAAAGCAGGAGTTTACTATTTTACATAGTGCCAAAGAAACTGGTTTGAAAATTTCAATTTAAATGTAAAGAATTAAGATATGATTACGTACTCACAATAACGGAATGCTTATGATGAACAGGAAAAGGCAGAACGTAGTATTTTCATTCAGACGTGTGGGTATGCGTTCAATGCGTATAGCTTAATTCTGTATTTTTTCGGGGAGGTCAAACGTTATATTTGCTCAAATTTATGAAAACTTTACACAAAAATATAACTTTTTTGATCTCTAAAAATTATTTTCAAAAATGCAACATCTACGAAATGAAAATTTATATGTATTTTTAGCACAGGTTACTTTCCTTTGATTAACTTAAAGCTATCACGCTTTATTTAAAATATTTCTTTTTTTCAATTTTTTAAGTAACTCTACGAATAAAAGATACCTTAAATGAGCACCTAAAACGTGAAAACTCGAATGTAATATACTTAATTTCAGGTAAAAAAATGTCCCAAACACATTACGCACTCGTTTTAATGCTCACAGATCAGATATTAAATAAAAAAGATAAGCCTGTTTCTAATCATTTCAATCTTGACGACCATTTACTTGACGACCACACCCTAATAGATTGCCGAAGTTAACACAGTCTTAATCTCTCATGACAATAGTTTCTGTTTGTAAATTTCAATACCAATTATCATGATATCCATTTTATCATTGTCAAATATATCATTTTCATTATATATATTTTTTTATTTTTAAAACAATATTAGTTTTACTTCTCATTTTAATAATTCCACACCAGGAGTTCCTCTTTCTTTAAATTTCAGATTACCTACATTAAAAAAGTTTGCACCGATGATGCAGCTTGATTCATAAAAAATATATCAATTTTTATATAACAGTATGAAACAATATAGCCATTAATCGCTTGTTGTCTTCTTTATTATTCAAGAAAATTTTATGACAGACAACTGTTTCAGTAATGTTTTAGTTATTTATTTGTGAATTCCTTTATTAGGTCCAAGAAGATTTATACGTTTATTTCATTGCATATTAGCATCGTAATTTTTTCAATCAATTATTTTTATCATGTACAAGTCTTATATTGGATAGTAACTTGTTACTTTTCAATCACCCTAACCACTTAATTGCTAACACACATTTTATTTATTTAGCAAAAGGAACATTAAACTTATAAGTCCTGTGCCTGTGCTTTCGTAACTTTGTCATTAGTACAAAGTTACAACCTTTAATCCCAATTGCACGCTTAGAAATCGACTTGCCTGAAGATGGCGTCCATCTAGAGAAGCCCATTGGATTGATACATTAAATACAGCAAGACCCATAGGACTATTCACCATAATGCGGGCATGCACCCTTTGTCGTCCCCTTCAATACAACCAGTAATAAAGTAAGCAAGATACTTCATTCCAATTATAAGAGTCTCCAAGAGAAATTCCCCCATGCCTATAAGCAGAAAAAGATAAAGGCATTTTTCTAAAAATAAGAACTTTAAAGTTAAATGACATCTTGTTCATAGCAAACTATAAACATTATCTGTATATAACAGGCACTATACTTTTCACAGAAGAAAACCTTCCAACAGATCCAGACCCTCGATCCCAATTCCATTCAATAAAATATCCCAATCCCAATCAATAAAATATTTGTTCCACCCTAGGCCTACGTCTGAGAGGATCAATCCCTCCCTTCCCCGAAATCCAAACATTGTTAATTAATTAGTTACATTCTTTATATTCTTTTATGTGTATATGAGGAGTAACTCTCTTTAGTCGGCTAACGGACTCGGTCTGGTAATTCATTAGCCATCTGTTTCCATGTTAAATCACGGAGTTCAACCTTGTATAATTTTTTCCAGAATCTAGTTGAAAACTTTTTAACTTGTCACATGAAAGCCTGGCCAGTACTTATTTTTTGTACAAATATTCAATATAGCATGACCATAAAAATTTTGAATTGGTCAAAATGAAAGTAAACCAACATCCGCTTGAAATAATCTTCCACGAATAAATTTTCTCATTATTCCAAATCAAGACCAAAAATTAGTCAAAAATGGCATGCAAAAACCCAAAAGGGAGTTGCTACACATAGTACACAATCATTAGCATAAATCATGTCCTTATATCGGTAAGGGTGTTAATTTGATACATTAGAAAAAGTAGAGGAGATGCGGCCAAGTGGCGACGTGCCGCATCTACATTTAATAGCGTTAAACTTATGGCCGCTAATACGTTGTTGGGGATTCTGGTTACCAATTAGCAAATGTGTAGAGATAGGTAGTTTGGTTTGGTTTGGTTTGGTTTGAATTAGTATCTTTGGAGCTATCTCGTATCTAGGGATAGAGGTATATGGTTGATTCTAGAAGATACTACAGAATTCCGAATAATAGCCTCCAGACTGTCCCAGGCACAATGGTCTGCTTGACAATGGTCTGCAGAACATGCGACCCCTATTCCCAAGCAAACTATCAACCCAAACCAAGTCAACGGCTTTGGACAAATGTAAAGATAATGATAATAATAAAAATGGCGGTTTATGTTGGATGGGCAACAGATTTCTAATGAGAACAAATTTCAGAAAATACCTAAGCCCCCCCCCCCCAAAAAAAACAAAGATTTTGACCGAATTTTTTTTATTTTTCAATAGGCTACAGCTTATCTGCTGAACTTGGACTAATCAGGGAAGTTTTTTAGACTAGTACTGTCTTAAGTTCGACTTATGTCAGAGATATGAATCGACAAATCATTCATAAAATAACCCTTTATATATCTGTAAATAGAAGCAGGTCTTACATCCCTTGAAAACACAAAAGTTATACGGACTCAGTTCTATGTTTAGAAATCATTTTTCTCTCTTCCTTTGGGGGTTTTTGCTTGCCCATTTTTGACTTATTTTTGGTTTAGATTTGAAATTTGATGTCTGAAATTGCATTTTCTTTCAGAATTTCTGAGATAATGAGAAATTTAATTGGCGGAAGGTTATTTCTAAAAATAGTGGTTTTGTGTGCAGTGACAGTCAAGCGAATGTTGAAAAAATGTAGTGGTTTACTTTCATTTTGTTTAGTTCAAAATGTTCATGGTCATGCTATATTGAAATATTGTACAGAACCAAGTATCGGCCAGGCTCTCATGTGACATATAGGAAAGTTTTCAACGAGATTTCTGGAAAAGGTTATGGAAGGTTGAATTTCGTGATTTAACATTGAAACAGATGACAAATGAATTGGCGGACTGAGTCCTTAGATGAGTCAAAGGAATGTTCAAAACAAACGTGCTTTTTGACATTTTTGACCTTTTTTATGAATGGAACCTACAAAAAAGGTTGGTATCTCTCAATTTTTGTGAAATTTAGAATTTTAGGGTCATATATTGGAAATCGGCATATAGGGGCCTATGACCAATAGGCCTGTCATAGTACATTGTATTGAGTTTTCAATAAATCCTTTTTTTTTCTCTTTTTTGCAGTTCCTACTTTAAATATCTAGTAAAGCAAGCCATTTTGAAGGGCTATGGAGTCCCAATAAAATTCCTAATGCAAATATTCCTTATTTCAGCCATATAAATTTGGTTTTTCTTATGTATTTTTCAGACCTCAAAAATACAGTTTCTATAGCTGCCCTGAAAGTTCACTTCAATGTATGGTATGCCTTTTTCGTGGAATCAGGAGACTGTAGAAAGCTTTTCAGACAGCAAAAGCAGCCTGAATTATTTCTGGAGCAATTTCAAACTCAAATTTATGATGATTATGAAGATTTCAGCAGGAACAGTCAGAATGAGTGTGAAGACATTGAAGGCCATCTAGGTAACAAATGTTGCCATTTTTTCTGATTTTTTGGGGTTTGTAGGCTGGAATTATGTTAGAATACTTAATAGTCCTTACAAATTTCATTTATTTAGAGAAATAAGAAAGTTATGATTGATTGAGTGTAAGACGCGCCATCAATAATATCTAATAGAGGGCTAAATAGAAGTAGGGGTGCATCAGTAAAAACGATGTCATTTGCATACTTTTAGGTTTATTTGCATAATTTTTGGACAGGTTCATCCTGAGATGTTGTAAAACAAGTTAAGACAATAAACAAAAAATTGCCCCTCTATATTGGACTCAGTCCATTAAAACATTTTATGCTAATGATTGTATAGGAATTTAGTCCGTTTTTAGAAATCCCCCTTCCTTTGTGAGTTTTTGCATGCCCATATTTGACTAATTTTTGGTCTAGATTTGAAATGTGATGTCTGAATTTGTATTTTCTTTCAGAATTTCTGAGAAAATGAGAAATTTAATTGTCGGAAAGTTATTTCTAAAAATAGTGGTTTTGTGAGCAGTGATAGTCAAGCGGATGTTGATAAAATGTAGTTACTTTCATATTGTTTAGTTCAAAATTTTCATGGTCATACTATATTTAAATTTTGTACAGAAAGTATTGGTCAGGCTTTCATGAGAAATATAGGAAAGTTATGGAAGGTTGAATTTCGTGATTTAACATTGAAACAAATGGCAAATGAAGTCCATGCGTGAAATTTCTAGCAGGGTTGGTTATCTCCCGTGAAAAGGTTTTCACGTGAGATAAGGACTCAGTCCACCAATTCATTTGCAATCTGTTTCAATGTTAAATCACGAAATTCAACCTTCCATAACTTTTTCCAGAAATCTCTTTAAAAACTTTCCTATGTGTCACATGTGTCGCAAGCGCTGTATATGATTAAGTTCACTATGGATGTTGAACAAGTATATGCAAAACAATGATATTGATGTTCTTTTGAAATGTATTGCTAATAAAAATGACTTTCTGTGAAATAAAATTAACATTACTGATAAAATCAACAGTAGTCACATGATTGACCGTTTCTCAACAAATTTCATACCGTTAGTGAAAAGTGTGAAAACACAGTATGTAGCGATGGCATCAACTGGCAGTGGCAGTTGCCTTTTCAATTCGGCTTCAATATATCTTTGTGGTAACGAATCGTTTTCAAATTGCCTACGAATTCTTGCAACTGCAGAATTATTCATAAACTCTAACGAATATGAATTGAATTGCTGGAAAGACACCCGACGTCTACAGACGTGTATGTTCATTTGCTGTTGAATACAGATGAAAGTTTACAAAATTATTACAACATTAAAGACCTTTCTAGCTCAATAAAATTTGAGGCAAAAAATACCTGTAAAGTAACTGCATGTAGTGGTCTTCTACACTTGTGTGCATTGGCTCAACTATTGGTTGCATACTGCACAGTTATTTACATATACCCTAAGGTATTATACAAGCCACGCCCAATACTGAACGGTCCAATATACACTAATCGTACAACGACGGTACTTATAAATGAAGACACACTTTTTCTATTCTGGACCAGAGATGCAGACCATTTTGTGCCTTTTTACGTATTTCGACTTTGGCGAAAACGTATTGTAATCGTTCGGATTATTATATTTTTTTTTGCGATTCTTGGATGAGTTTGCAGACAAACTGGTAAAAGGTACAGAAATTCTAAATCTACAGTTGATCTTAGAATAATTTCTATTATCAAATAAAACAAAACAGTTGAGGTTTTTTTGCTTTAGCAAGTTTATTTTCAGTTCGATTTCGACCGGATTTTCAGATTTGAAAAGTTCAATGTATTCGTAAACTAACAATTATAGATTTTATGCAATTCGGTTAAATCTTTTACCCACGATTTGCTATTCAATATTCAAGGGTCATCGGCAAAAATTTCAGACCGTGATTTCTCGTTTAATATAGATTGTAAAATTTTGAAACTTTAGCAGTTGATAGGCGATATGATTATGAATATTGAACAATTTGGAAAAAAAAAAATTGACTTCCGGTTTAGCCTCAAATGACGTAATTACGTAACTTCCGGTCTATAACAGCTAGGTGAAAAGTGAAAACTGTTTATAAACAACTTATCAATAGTAATCGATTAGATCTAAATAATTAGGTCAAGCTTCCATATCGGCCGCCATTTTGAATTTTTGTTACAATTCTTAAAGCCGAAATTCAGACACTATTGATAGACCAATTTTGATTAAATTTAGCACATAGATACATTGGATCATTATCTACCTTTTCTTGGAGACCGATTTTTAAATTTCGTATTTTTTTTTTCGAATTATTCAAATTTCGATTTTTTCAAAATTAGGTCACTTTAACGGCTACGGAAGGTGTGACCCACTTAATCTATGACCTTGAAAATTAGGTCAAATAATATTCAATATATTGTCTACGAGGAGATATTCTTTTATTTGGCTTACTTAAAAAATTCATAGAGATAAGTGTACTTAAATACAGCAAAAATTGTTAATTTTCATATTTTCGCCATCTTTAACCGTTACGGAAGGTGTGACCTAATTATTTTAAGACTTTGAAAAGTAGGTCAAATGATATTCAATATATTGTCTAGATGTAGGTCATTGCAAATTTAGCCTACATAATATTTTAAGGCTCTCGAAATACGTTCATAATTGTAAGCAATTCTAGTTTAATCTGCTATAGAAAACGCAAGGAGGAGAAAGAGCCTTGTAGCACAGACACGGTACATGGGAAAAAATCCGCAATTTTCGATAAAAACCTTTTTTTACAAAATCAGAAAAATCCTTTCTTAGATTCGACTGACTGACAATCTAAAATTAATGAAACCAATCTGAAAGATGTGCTCTCGCTAGATGAAATTCTTGATGATGCCATAAAGTCAGAAACTATTAGCACTTCCAGCTCACATGAGGAGGCCAAGCAAAAAAAAAACCATGGGAAACCTTATTCACTCAAGCAAAAAAACGTGACCCACCACCACAAAGATACAAAGATGGAACACACCAAAGATAAGTACTCCGAACCAAGTAATTAAAAAGTTCTTAACTACGACTTTCAGTAAGCAGAAGCGATCATTCCAAGGCTGATGGTTCACGAAATGGAACTGGCTGCATTATGACGATCAGGACGATAGTGCATTTTGCCTCAGTTGTATAAAGGCAACAAGTTGATAACCAAAAATTAGAGAAAACCTTCATCAGCACTGGTTACCGAAACTGGAAGAAGGATCATGAATATTTTTCGCAACATGAAGCCAGCTGTTGTCACAAGGAAGCCGTAAGTCGTTTTGTTATAATTCCTGCATCGATAGAGATGTTGGTGAGTTGCTTTCCATTCACCGTACGAAAGACGAGGACTCAAAAAGATCTACCTTCGTGAAAAATCCTGCGAAACATTCAGTTTTTTATCGCGTCAAGGACTTGCATTAAATGCAGATTTTAGAGATGCTGTCGACGACAAAGATTCCAATTTTCAAATACTACTTCATTTAACCATGAGAGATTTAGATATAGCCCCATTGCTCAAGAAAAAAAAAATTAATTATACATCACCACAAATCCAGAATGAATTGCTTGAACTTATGGCATCCCGAATATTGCGTGAAGTGTGTGCTGAATTAAGAGACAACCAATTTTTCACTATTATGGCAGATGAATGCACTTACGTATCTAATTTATAACAGTTGGACATTTGCTTGAGGACGGAGGATTGTCCGTAATGAATAATTTATAGGGCTGTCCCAAATATTGAAGCTAATACATTGGTGAACAGCATTGACGATTTACTCACTAGACTAGGCATGTCTTTACAAAACATTCGGGGACAGTGTTATGAATGGCTGGGTCGAAAACTGGTGTCGCAACACAAAAAAAAAAAACCAGAGCAGTTTATACGCACTGCAATGGCCATGCCTTAAATTTAGCCTGCTCGGACTCAATTAAGGGATGTGCACTTGTTCAAAATACTCTTGAAAATACACGTGGAATATTCAAACACATCAAAGATTCTCCCAGAAGAGAAGCCATATCAAGCCAGCTCATAGAATCCAATTTATCGACATCACCATGTCCAGGTATTCGGGTTTTGTGTCCAACTCGGTGGACTGTGAAAGGGAATGCTTTGATGAAAATCATTGGATTATGTGAAAGACACCGAAATGAAGGGACGAATAAGAAGTATCTCTGTTTATATGACAAAATTTGATTTTCTTTACGGTGTGATGTTAGGTCATAATCTTCTTCGAATCAGTGACAATTTATGTCGGAAATTACAAAAGCAAAGATTGTGTGCTTCTGAAGGTCCGAGTATAGCTGCACTAACTGTGGAAACACTGATTAAGATTCGAAACGACAAAATGTTCGCTTTATTCTGGGAAAAAGTAAAACTGCCGCACTCAAAGCTACATATCCTGTCGTACTGCGTCAACGGAAACTACCGAAGAAACTTGAACAGGGAGACCCAACATTTCATCCTAAAACTGTCGATCGGTACAGGTCGATATACTATGAAGCTTTAGATCTTCCAATAAATTGCATAAAAACTCGTTTCAATCAACCAGGATATAGAACGTATGTGAATTTAGAAAATTTGCTTCTCAAAGCATTGAACAAGGTTGATTAATTATGTTTGTTCATTTTATGCCTCGGATCTCAAAACAAGTCTCGTTTGGATACAATTAGATACCAAGCAAATATTAAATACGAATCATCAACACATTTCTTGGAAACAATTAAACAATTTTTACTGAAAAAGGTTTGCAAGATTTTTAGACAACACTAATGAAACTCATATTAGTGATGCCAGCTACGGATGCCGCTAGTGAGCGATCATTTAGCACTCTTCGTAGAATCAAGACATATTTGCGATCAACCATGAGCCAAAAACGTCTAAACAATCTAATGGCTCTCAATATACACATAGAGAGACTAGATCAAATTGATTTGGTTACAACGACTTTGTCTCACTAAGTGGCCAAAGGTTAACTTAATCATTGTCCGATAAATTAATGATTCGGACACCGGCGAATTAGAGGCCAGGTTGTGAATAGCATGTGAACATCTCAAGACTCATATTGATAAATTCAATAACAACCCCGACATGGCCATAGTATCAAATTACGTTTCAGGCCCCCCCCCCCCCAAATCAGAAAATCGTTTCTACGGGCCTGAGATAACTTTTACTGTAATTAATAATTCTCTTCACAAATATTACTCTCGAAAATTAAGGAGGGACGCATCAATAAAAATGTACCTTGGCCTTATTAAGAACGAGACAGTTAGACACGGTACTTTAGGCGTATTTGTTAGACTCACAATCATTTGGCTACATGTCATATGGGCACAGCGTTATTTAGGCACAGCAACTTAGGCACGCCTTTTAATTAAGCATATTTATATATCAACGTGGCCCACACGTTTTAAGCACAAAAATAATATTTGTCAATGTCATATCGGCACAGTGATTAAAGGGATAATAGGCGTTAGAACGAACATAAAATTTCACTCAAATTTGGACAATAACAGTATATATCCACCAGTGGACTTACCTATACATCAAAATCCCTCTAAAATCCGATAAATCCCCAAAATAAAGTAGTTAATCATAAAACGCTTGAGCCATCCATCAAGCGATTTTCAAATCATGTAAATATAAAGGGAAGTAACTCTAACATATGGGTTTTCACGCGTCCTTGACCCCTACTGTTGAATTCCACAATGATGTTTTAGCGTTGATTTACCAGACGCTTTTATTCTCAAACTGAATGGAATCGTCGCTGGCTCACTTTTTTTTAAAATTCCGAATATATTTTTATTGTGGCTTTTTAAAATTTGGTAAAGTGTCGGATGCATACTTATTTAACTAATAGTCAATATGAAAAACAAAAAGGACGAGTGTATTCTAACGCCTATTATCCCTTTAAGGCACATCTTCAATTATAAGATCGGAATTATAAACTAATGAGGACAAATCAGATTATGCTTTTATTGTAATAATACATCTGTGGCTGTACTGAAATTTTCGTATAATAAACAGTATATGTTTACTTATGGTTTGACACCTGACTATAACTATAGCAGACAATTGGGAAGAAACCTAACCATCTCCGCACTTAGCACTTAAAATATATACTGTTTACTTGACAGTCTGTTTGCAGACTAATTTAACGATTGAAGAATCAACCGTATTCAATGAGCAAAACATAGGCTTACAGGATAAATATAGTAGTCTAACTGGAGTATTGTTGTGTATTATAGGAAATACCCTCGCATAGAAGCAATGAAAAGACCATGAAAAGGGAGCTTTTAAAATTTTCACAAATTTGCCACTTTTACGCGGTCTGATTATCTGGTAACGGCGCTGTAAGCAAAATCATTAATTTCGTTCGATTTTTAGCTGCATAGCTTTGTGAAAACTTGTCATAAATGAGTATGGAGGTATTTAAGTAAAAAGGGAATATAATACATTCTGTTGGAAAAAATACAGCCGACTCAATCATTCATTGTATTTAAAGACCTTTATTACTTTCATTGGAATTCTCATTTGACTAGACTGAAGACTAAAATAAACATTAATATGTTGATCTAAAAGTTAATAATTAATCTTGTTCTATGTTAATTAAAATATAAACTTTCAAACTTGTTAGCTTAGTTTTCAGTATAGACTCGCATAGAGGGAATTAGTATCAGTGCACGTGCAGATAAAAGATAAATAGCCCTACAACGTATGTATGAGAACATTAAGCGCGTGCTAACAGGATGTTTACAAGCAGAATGTGTATAAAGAATGAAATATATTCTCACAGACGACATTATACAGCGTGGTCAGACGAGATAATTTTTCCGCGTAAAAACACAACAGACGGCTTATCAGTGGAATAACTTTTGAAAATGAATCATGTTGTGGCATCAAGAAACGTTCTTTATTCTACCACAGTAAGATAAGAACTTTTTCAAGAAAACTGTTGATATTTAAATCTCATGTTGTCATGGCGACTGAACTTTCATAATATGGACTTGAAATTTAAAACAAAACATGAATTGAAATATTATATTGGGTGGAGAATGTTTGATTTTTAAGAAATTAAGTTTCAGCGTGGGACATTTGGAAAGTTCATCTTGTAATAGTTCTACCCATATAGAACCATTGTTGATTTTGGACTACACGCGACTACAACTGTAAGTAATACTTTTGGTTATTATTTGTGAAGATTTAATTGTGTACTAAGCCTGTTATACTAAATACATCCATAAAGAGTTTAAACGATGATTTTAAAAGACTTTGTCACTGAAAACATTTTTCTAGTTCGTTAAATGATGCCTGGTATTATGTGCAGTAGAAAACGAAAGAAGCAATTACATTCGTGAGGTGGTCCAGACATGATTTGTTTCTATTATTGAATCTTAATTATCCCCATTGGTGTTTTTATGTATTATCTTATATTATTATGACCGAATGATTCACTATAATTGTATTGAATGCATGCACATTGACCGAATCATAAAATAATCCCATTCGTTGATTATTACCTTACCATTTAAAAGACTTAAGCCACTGTCCAAATATTCAAGATCCTCTAGAGATCCTTTGTACAATTGAAACTTTTTAACGACGCATCATTTTGTGTTTTAAAGAATGATAAAAACCGATAAACGGTTAACTAATGTTCAATTGTGCAATTTATAACGCGAAAGTTTGGTTATTTAAACCTATTTATACCAGTAAGATATCTTTATATTCTAGTGGTAAAAACCAGTAAATGGTAAGTGCACAGTATATTTACAATTGTCAGTAAATAAGAGAAAACAAATATTAATGTATGTGTATGTTAATAGATTGAACTGGTGAAGACCATTAGTCATATCATAATATGAATCTTAATTACCATACAAATATATCATTTACCTTTAAGCAAATTGGAAGAGAATGTTAACTATGTTTTATTCTGGTTTAATATTTGCAGAGGCATATCGTACTCATTTTAAAGTTTCAATCACCGAATTTTATTTTTTAAATTCACATAAGCATACAGGGCATGGCTGGTAAAACCTAATTCGAAGCGTCAAGATCGCCGACCTACAGAATAGCATAAAAATGGGGGCTAATCGAAGCACCGCGATCTGATAGTATACTGAATCTATACTTAGTTAGAATCATTAACTTCTTTAGTCACAACATCATAATTTCGTTTACAATGTATTAAATAGTCAGCCTAACAACGTCTAGATCACTTGGACAGATTCGCCACTGGTTTGACCAGTGGTACTTTAGGCTCAAGAAAGTTTTTTTTTATTTAGAAGAGCATAACTCGATATTTGAACCATCAAATCCATATGTGTCCAGAATTGAAAGATAAAATGACTACACTTTTTAAAAGAATCGCCAATAGAAATGATATATATATATAGAAATATCTAGGTGAAGGTATAATTTAAGTGGTTTTGAAATTTTCGTAGAATTCTGGTATTTCTGAAGAGTAAAAATGACCAACTTATATGGAGAACCAGGTTGTATTTATAAGGCCAATGCGCATTCACCACTAAAACCAGCATACATGGTTCATCTAAGTCTCAATATAGGTGTTTCTATCCAGACACTTTTTTGTGCCTGTCTTTTTAAATTCTATGATATAAACTAGGTTCAACAGTTCTCCAAATACATTCCGTTTGAATGCCAGATTTTGAAGTTTAACCGTTTCAGTAATATTGACTACAGGCTTAAAGCAGTTGAATGGAAAACATCAAAGACTTATTTCAGCTGTGATGCATCCTATTCTCTGTACAGATATTTATTATTTGATGAGGTTGAAGTGACAGACAGAAGATGGTTAACACAATGTTTGTTTTTTCAACCTGTATCACCACGCTGTATTCTAATTATTCTTTGTTTTCTTTGTTATTATTTAGGTATTTTGTCATTATTAAGAATGCTCTCTGTTATTATGTACATCTTATGATTCCTTTTCTACTCCAATCGTTTATTGGACCAAAGTAATATGAAATGTACGGAAACAAAATAACGTACAGTCGTAGACACATTTCTATTTGTACGCAATTACTGGTGGTGGTGGTAATTGACGAGTTAACGTTTGCTTCCAGCAATTGGTGATATCGCAAACTAGGTAGTTGCACTTTGGTGGTCGTTGGTAGTGGATTTAGATTCAATTGGATGATTTAGAAAACTGATGGTTTGTTGGTGGTTTGAGAAATCGTACGATCTGGTCGGAACGAATGTCATGGCGGTGAAACTCGTCCCTGGATGGTGTGGCGTTCGTGACTCAATCTTCTACATTCTTCCAAAACTCGTTATGATCATGGTGGTTGTTGGTTTGGTTTGGTTTGGTTTGGTTAGATTATCTGTCTGTGCTTGGAAGAGTTGAAGACCTAAAAGAAAAAAGCAAAGGAGACGTGAGAAAGGTAAGAAGAAAGCTTTCACACAAAAAAAAGAAAAAACTAGATCCCCAGGCTTCGCGAGGTTCTGACGCAGTGCGTAGCAGTTTTGTTATACGCTTTAAAACTACCCCACAAAGTATCTGTAGAACACTAACGTTATTTTACAGAGTATAAGTCGTTTTTTTTTTCAAAGCATAATTGGTTCGCTGAAACTCGTGTCATGTAGATCGCCCAAATGCATAATTCAACAAACAGTTTTTAACAATGAAATTCGCAATTTTCAAATGGTGATAAAACGGAAAGTATACATCGTACATCAAAATATAATATATCAATGGATAGATCTTTTCGAGAGCTATCACATTTGTGCTGCTTACAAGGTCACCAAATTTCAAGGTAACCATTCGAAGTTTTTATATATTACTATCAGGTAAATATCAAAATCAAAATCAAAATTCAAAAATCGGTTTCCAAATATGATTCAGAAATCGATTATTACATTCTATGGACATCAAAATTACGCGAATCGTAGTATCTCCAGAGGCCCCATTTCGAATTAAAGAAAATTACGCACAGTTAGTAGAGAAGAAATACAAAATTCTCAAATACTAAAAAGCGCATTTTTGATGGAAATATGTGGTTTTATATATCATTACAAAGAGCAGATAAACTGTAATAAGATTCAATATGAATTTTTGTTATTTATAAATTAGTTCACGTGACAGAGCTCTTTAAAAATAAAAATCGCAAATTTCAATCGGTTATAAAACCGGAAGTAGACGTCGGACAACACATATGAATATATCATTGAATAGATATCATCAAGGGCAATAACTCATGTTCAGGTCACAAGGTCACCAAAGGTCAAGGTCACGAAATACGGGCCTTTGAAATTTTGGTCATTACCAAAAAAATTAAAATGGAAATAAAAGAACATCAAAATCAAAATTAAAAAATCGGCTCCCAAATAAAGTTGCGCAATCGACTCTAGTCATAAGATATGAAAAAATAATGAAAATCGCTTTATCACCTGAGGCCCCATTTTTGATTTTACAAAAGTTTGACATTTCAATATGGCGGTTGATCTTTTGCTTCCGGTCCGGATTTTTTCATCTTCGTTTTTTTGTATGACTATTTGTAGCATGTTGCATAACGAAGTTTTGAAATATCTTAAGAATTCTGGAAGTTAGGTTTCTAAAATTTACAAGAGAATAACTTAGAAACCGGAAGTGACGTCAAAAATTTGAAAAATAATTTGAGATCGCATTTAAAATGTCTATCTACTTATAATTTTTCAGATGGATGAGAATAAAATTGTAGAAGTTGAAAAAAACGCAAATATTGAAATGAAAAAAGTCAGCTACAAAAGTAATAAAATTAGCAGTTTTAAACTGCAGTTATGTAGCTAGCAGTTGAAAGAAGCTAACAAAAGAAGTTATGTCAAAATCAGTTGAAAAATAAAGATAATAAAGAGCAAAAACCAAAAAAACGCCATTGCCCACAGCTCGTTTCCGGTTGCTCTAAATGACGTCATTTCACATTTAACAAATACAAGTCTCGCAGTTTGAATAGGCAATAGTAGTTTGTGGCAAGTTGCCTTCTATGAGAATAATCGAATGTGAAATTCGAAAAAAAAAAAAATAGATCCCCAGGCTTCGCGAGGTTCTGACGCAGTGCGTAGCAGTTTTGATATACGCCTTAAAACTGTCCCTGAAAGTATCTGTAGTACAGTAACGTTATTTTACAGAGTATAAGTCGTTTTATTCCAAAGCATAATCGGTTCGCTGAAACTTGTGTCATCTAGATCGCCCAAACGCATAATTCAATACACAGGTTTTAACGATGAAATTCGCAATTTTCAAATGCTGATAAAACGGAAAGCATACATCGTAAAACAAAGTATAATATATCAATGGATAGATCTTATCGAGAGCTATCACATTTGTGCAGCTCACAAGGGCACCAAAGGTCAAGATAACAATGTACGACCAATCGAAGTTTTTATATATTACTATCAGATAAAATATCAAAATCAAAATCAAAATTCAAAAATCTGTTTCCAAATATAATTGAGCAATCAAAATTACATTCTATAGATATCAAAATTACACGAATCGGAGCATCTCCAGAGGCCCCATTTCGTTTTAAAGAAAATTACGCACAGTTAGTAGAGAAGAAAATATAAAATTTTCAAATACTAAAAAGCGCATTTTTGGTGGAAATATGTAGTTTTATATATCATTACAAAGAGCATACAAACCGTAATAAGATTCAAAAGGAATTTTTGTTATTTATA
Organism: Nipponacmea schrenckii; assembly: GCA_030562195.1. Taxonomy (NCBI): domain Eukaryota; kingdom Metazoa; phylum Mollusca; class Gastropoda; family Lottiidae; genus Nipponacmea; species Nipponacmea schrenckii. The sequence goes on from CM060201.1 coordinate 10,436,008, forward strand.
AATTAGTTCACGTGACAGAGCTCTTTAAAAATAAAAATCACAAATTTCGATCAGCTATAAAACCGGAAGTAAACATCGCACAATACAAATGATTATATACGTGGATAGATATGAACAAGGGCAATAAATCGTGTTCAGGTCACATGGTCACCAAAGGTCAAGGTCACGAAATATGGAGCTTTAAAATTTTGGCCATTACCAAGAAAATTAAAATAGAAATAAAATAAAATCAAAATAAAAATTCAAAATTCGGCTTCTAAACAAAGTTGCGCAATCGACTCTAGTTATTAGATATGAAAAAATAACGAAAATCGCTTTATCCCCTGAAGCCCCATTTTGAATTTTACAAAAGTTTGACATTTCAATATGGCGGTTTATTGTTTGCTTCCGGTCCGGATTTTTTCATCTTCGTTTTTTTGCATGACTATTTCTAGCATATTGCAAAAAGAATTTTTGAAATATCTTCAAAATTCCGGAAGTTAAAGTTCAAAAGCGAATAACGACAAAACCGGAAGTCATTTAGAAAATTTGAATAATGATTTTTAATCGCATTAAAAGTTTCTATCTATCTATAAGTTTTCAAGTGGATGGGAATAAAATTGTAGAAGTTGATAAAAACGCAAAAAATAAAATTAAAAAAGTCAGCTACAAAAATAATGAAATTAGCAGTTTAAAAATGCAGTTATGTAGCTAGCAATTAAAAGAAGCTAAAAAAGAAGTTCTGTCAAAATCAGTTGAAAAATAGAGGTAATAAATGGCAAAAACCAAAACGAAGCCATTGCCCACAGCTCGTTTCCTGTCACTCTGAATGACGCCATTTTACATTTAACAAATAGTAATCTCGCAGTTTGAATGGCAGACAGCAACAGGTAGTTTGCAGCAAGTTGCCTTCTTAGAAAATAATCGAGGGTAAAATTCGAAAAAAAAAAAAAAAAAAGACATTTCGAAAACAAAGCAGTGCGTTCGATGAACGCACTGCAAAAAAAGGATGTTTTCTTTTGTTTCTGCTATTAAACTTGTTTTGAAGATTGATTATATAAAATTAAAAAGAAACTTAGTTATCTAGTATATGTGATAATAAATTGGTAGATGAGTTCCGTTATTTTGTACCAGTGTTCCGTGGGTGGAGCCAAAATACTCTGTATGGTGATTGGTATGTCGTTGGTTTCCAGGTAGTCCGTCAATGTCTTACGAGATGGTTTTAATCCGGTGCATTGAATGAGAAGATGCGTCCTCCTGGTGGCAGTGAATTGATGGTCTCGTAGGACGTGGTTGGTGCTTAGTCTGGTTACCAGCTTGCATATGGCTACAGATGGATGATTGATTTTGGTTTGGTTTGGTATCTTCGGATCAATTTGGTATCTATCAGTGTTGAGGTTTTTTAGCATGTCGGCCCATTTCTGGTTGATCTTGGCGGGCACGAGCCTACGAATTTCTTCATAAGAGAAATCTACAGGCTCGATGTCCTCAAGACTCAAGCTGAACTTGGCAATATGCTCAGCTTGTTCGTTTCCTGGGATGAAGACGTGCGACGGGATCCATGATAGTTCGATCTGGTGGTTGTTGTTGGTTTGATAGTTGTGGATCATACTTCAGATATCAGTTAGAACTTCTGACCTGCAATTAGAAAATTTGTTAGAAATAGATTGAAGGCTACCTAGTGAGTCAGATAAGAATACGAATGGTTTTGTGTAGTTAAGGGATAGCCATACTATGGCCTCTCTAATGGCAAGTAGTTCCGAATTGAACACTGAGCAGTGAGGAGGTATCCTTTTACCAACTTTGATGCCTTTTGCCGGTATGGACAAACCGTAACCTGTAGCTGTGCTACTTTTGGTGCCATCGGTGTAGATCTTCAAATGGTCGGCGAACTTGGAGTCGATGATGTCACGAGCGTGAGCTCTTGCTGCCACTGGGTTCACGTGCTTGTTGGTGGACTGGATCAGCTCGGTGTTGACTGTTTGATTGGTAACCTTCCAAAAAGGGGTATCTGATAGGTGTCGTTGGCTGATGGTAAATTACTCGAGCTGGTGCTCTCTCAAGAGATCAGTAGTGGCTTGTCCGTACGAGATACCCCGATTTATCTGGTTCTTTCCGTCACGAGTGAATCTTTTGATGCTTGAATACGTTGGACAGCTAACAGACAAATACTGAAGTTTTCCCCCGAATTTGAGATAGAGTTCCTCCCTCCGAAGAGAAAGGGGTTTCTCTCACGCCTCCTAAAGTATTGCTTCATTCTTTGTACCGATAACTGCCCTGGTGGCAATACGTATGGCTTTCATCTGTAGAGTGTCCAATTTCTTCAGAGTGGTATTACAGGCTGTACCATAGGCGATGCAACCATAATCTATAACTGAGCGAACCAGTGACCTGTACATCATCATTAAAGCTTCTCTGTTTGCTCCCCATGTGGTACCTGAAACATAACGATGATCGATGACAAATATAGTCGATGTGTTTACTCCAACTGAGCTTATGGTCAAAGTACATGCCAAGGAACTTTACTGTTTTTTCCTGCCTAATTTTCACACCATTGAATCTTAGGTCAATACCGTTGGGGTCCGTTCGCCTGCTGCAGAGCATCCAGACGGTTTTAGCTTCCGAAATAACGAAGCCCCAGTCGTTTGCCCATTTGGCAACTTGGTTCAGAGCAGTTTGCATGCGAGTTTTCACGGTGTTGAGGTTATTGTGACCTGTCCATAGGGAACTAGCATCTGCATATAACGCCGTGCTAACCGATTGGTCCTTACCATGCACATAGTCCCTAGCAAGATCGTTTATCATGATGCTGAAAAGGGTATCAGTGAGTGCTTCTCACTGATGGAATTGGCGACGTTGACTTGTATCTAGCGATCCTTTAGAAAGTCTTGTATCCACCGAAACATCCGCCCCTTGATGCCAAGATTGCTAAGTTTAAAAAGTAAACCATTGACCCATACTAAGTCGAAGGCTTTGGATAAATCCAGGAATACTGCACTGAAGTAATTCTTCTTTCCTAGGTGGGCAGCGATGTCATGTTGAAGTCGAACGATTTGATCCATTGTTGACCGTTTCTCTCCCGCTTTGGTTAGGATCGATGAGACCATTTAGTTCACAGTGGTATCTAAGTCTGTTGTTGACCATCGTCTCAAATGTTTTACATAGAGTCGGGGTTAGAGAAATAGGCCTGTATGAACTGCATTGATGTCTGTCCATTTGCGGTTTTGGTAGAAGGATGACCATTACTTGATGTTGTCTACACCAAAGGCGCTGTCCTCTTACAACGCAGTGCGTTCTTCAGCTCGTCGAGGGTAAACGGAGCATTGATGTCCCTTTCGTCTTTTTGTGGTGAGTGGTGAATTGGAGTTTGGTTGGTATAGAAGGCCTTCTTATTCTTCAGAAATTCTTTGGTATGGTTGGTATCAGAGCTGCCGTCAGCATAACACTTGGCTAACAAATTGGCTTTTCCTTCGTTAATGTATTCTGTGGTGTCTCTGTAAGATAAAAAACGAATGGAAGATTTAGATTTTTTACCGAGCATAGAGCCAATTTTGCCCCAGACAGATCTTAATTTGGTCCTCTCATTTAATGAGTTGCAGAACTCCTGCCAGTGATTTGTTTTTGATTCACGTAACAAAGCAGCTGTAGTAGCCTTGACCTCCAAATAATCTGCCTTGGTATCACGGTTCAACTTCCTCTGGTGTCGACGTAGAGCTTTCTTTCTGGCGTCTACGGCGTCCTGGAGGTCGTTGGACCACCACGACTTAGGTGACGTACGTACAATGCCATCCTTAGTCCGGGGTATGGCGTCCATAGCAGCATCAGTTATAACCAGTGTTAATTTCCCAGAGAAAACGTTGACATCCTCGTCCTTGGCTAGATCAAGCCTAGAATGTGTGAAGTGGCGCTTGTAAAAGTCCCAGTTTGCCTTATCCAGCCTCCATCTACCATGACATTTGATCTTCTTTTTCATAATGTTACAAGATAGTGTAGTCTCGATAATAACGTGGTCACTTCCAAGGCTTTCACTGGTTGTTTTCCACGTGCAGTCCTTAGCTAACCGACTGCTTACTAGAGTGAGATCGAGATGCGAACCAATAGGAGATTGAGTACCAACATAAGTAATACTACAATCATTTAAACAGACCGGGTCATTGGCTTCAATGAATTCAGAAACTTGTCCACCATTAGTGTCAGTTGTCGGCGAGCCCCAAAATATGTGTGTTGGCGTTGAAGTCACCAAGCACAATACTGTCGGTCCCGGGCAACTGGCCATAAACATACTGACATACGTTGAGGACTGCCGTTGAGAGCAGGTCGATAAATGTTGAGGATAGAAAAATCCTTTGACTTATCGGTAAAGGATACCGCCTGTGCCTCTAGAGGAGGGATGGTTTTCAGATGCACTTCATAGTGGGTTACACCATTCTTGACGTAGATGGCCAGACCTCCACCACTTCGATGGCTGAGAGCATTGGGTCTGTCCTGCCTGATGAGAGTATAACCACTGATGATGGGATCTTTATTCTGTGAACCAATCTATGACTCCTGTAGTATCTTCTCCAGTTCAGACTTGCGTTAATTAAGCAGTTAATCCATTTATGTTGAGCTGTTTAAACCTGAAATTGAATGAAAAAGATTAGTGACTTTATGAGAAAATGAGTTTAACAAGGGGTCTGGGGTCTCACGAAAACCTCTACGTCCATGTCCGTCACTGAGAGACTGGGCAATCGTCTAGTAAGCGAAGTGCTTCTAGATCCACTGGACAGTGGTCTAGCTAGCGGAGTGCCTCTAGAACGCTCAATGACGGGTCTGGGCCTAGGGGTTTTAACGGTACTCATAGACTGGCGAGGCTGGTCATTAGTGGAAATCGCTTTCATCTTACGAGGCGTTTCCAACGATTGGCCTTCCTCGTCAGTTTTCGGAGCATCCGTGCTGGATCTCTTCCTATTTGGTTGCTAGAGAGGTTATCACTCCGACAATTGACACATATTGGTAGCATGCCCTTCTACACATTTTTCGCAGCAAACCTTGCTGCGACAAAACTTCTCCAGATGTCCGAACTTCTGGCATTTCTGGCATCTTCTGACTTTAGGGATGTAGGGGTGGAGCTGGTACCTGGAATATAAAAGGGGAAGAGGACTATAAGTTCCTTCCCTTTGGTAAAAGTTAGTTGGACAGTCCTGGCGGACTTGCCCTCTCGAGGTTTGTAGAGGTAAAGTCCCTCTACAGCGTGGCCGTGGAGTTTAAGTTCCTCCAGCAACTCACCCTCGGTGTATTCTGTTGGGACGCCATAGATGACGACCCGTTCGGTTTGGTTGAAGGTGGACAAGGCCGAGTCCACCTTCAATCCACACAGAGCGGTCTGATTGGTAGCGTAGACCGCATCTTCCAGGTGCTCAAAGTTTAGAATAACGTTACCATTGGCAAGGACTTTAACCTCCGGAAGAGAAGTGACTTTCCACTCTTTCCGGATAAAGTCCCCAACTGCCCTCAGTTTCGTGTTGCGATACGATTTGCCCCCGCAAGGTTTCGCTATGACGAATTGGTCCATTCCGGCTTGATAGGTGTAGTAGCAGCAGGCCGGCTGGCCATATCGGCATAGCTAACACTGGATTGTGCCATTATTACCAAAACAGAATTTAAAACAAAAAAGTGATAGAAAACTGAAAAAGTAAGGAGAACAACGAAACGAAACCTGTGAAAGCTTTTCGGGTAGGACAGCTTAAATTACTCCGCCAAGTAATTATCGGCAATTACTGTTATACATCATATTATATACAGCAAGTAATAAATGAGATATTCGTTAGAAATTGCTGCGCAAGTGTTCAATGACTTCAAAACCCCAAGCTGCTTTCTTTCACTTATACGTTCTTCATTTCCACGGCCTCCATTTATTCAAAATCAAAACCTAAATGATTTTTCAGTCCTTATCGCTCATTATTAAGAGAAGTCATAGAGTAAGTAATTCAATGTTTCTCAATGACTGCTCAAAGGTATTCGATGTTTTTGAGTGAAATTGCATAGAACACCCCTAACCTCCTGAAAAACTAAGACAATACCCCATTGCTCCTCAGTAATAAAGTTAAATGATGTTTCAAAGTTATGCGAATGTTCAGTATTTGTCAGCAATATAGGTTCAAACGTTTTTATGATATTTTAGTGTTAGATGTTATTCCGTATCAAGAAAGGAGAAGAGATGATAGAAATGTAGACCAAATGATTTAAATGTTTAAATAAGCTATCTATATCATATATAAACATCTGTAACCGTAGTCCGGAACAAACGTCAAGGATAAATAAAATAATTTTGAAAAATAATTTTAAAAAATTTGGCAAGCGACAAAAAAATTGACACGAAATTATCCAGATGTATTTAACGTGTTGAAAATCGATTGAACACAAACAATAAAAGACTAGGGTGATAAATGGATCAATCAAAGAGTGACTATATAAAAGTATTCAGACTGTTTCTGATTAAAATAAGGAAGTAAAACATTCAAAAAATCTATCCTCTCTCCACCCCTTTATCACAGATTAGAGATAAATACTATATAAATATTACATCATGTCTGACACGGGGGTTAATAAATACTATAGACCTACAGCAAACTACCATATTATACTGAGTTTAACAATTCCCAAAACATAATCTTGTATGTGCTGCTAAGCCCACAGTTCTCATTTTAGCTACCGCCTGAAAATATATAAACTAAAACGTTCTTATAATGACGTATCAATGTTTTTTTTTCTTGCCAATAGGAAAAGTAAAACCGTATATTTATAGGCAGTATTTCAGTAGATGAAATTGTAGATGTTAATCAGCAGCCTCGAGGGATACACTTATCTGTTTATATTATTTGTTAGAAATATAAACCATTCGCCATCAACCTGTCAAATAAAACCAGACCAATTATCATAACAGTTAAACTGTGATTTTAAACACGTACAATGATTGTAAACATTGTGCCTTTCTTCAATTAGCATTACCAAGTAGACATTCGAATTTGTTTAAAGGCAAGGTAAACCTTGCAAGTTGGCAAAACCATGACACATTCTAAAAAGTTCCCTGTTTATGTGAACAAGCTATAACAAGTATCAATATGTGCTACAAGTCCAATAATCACTATAAATGATAATAAAAATTTGAAAAAAAAGTTTGGTAAAATGAACTTAGCAAATATATGTCCAAATTTGAGGTTTTCACAAAATCCCATAAACCAAGAAAAGCCTGATGATTACAGTATTATTTTTTCCATGAATCAAACCTTACATAACCAAACCGCAATTTCCCAATCTTAGAATCTGCAAAAATAAATCCAATTGAACAGGAAACTCATCTAAAAATACATTAAATTTCTCAGTAAGTCGGCCATTTTTTTAAGGACTACTTTTTACACAAGGAGTATGGTGGTCTATACCTCTCGGATGAATGCTATCTTTGGATTTCAAAATCTTATAAATCAATTGATTGTCCTCGTCTTCAACCCCCGAGGGATCTTTACGTTTTTGAACAGATTCCAATGAGAATAATACTTCTCCACTCAGCTGGGAAGGAGAAGTAGGCCTATGTAGGCTATGACTGGGATCAAAACAGTTAACAGAATACAATACACATACTGGCCCACGAAATATGCTCGAAAAACAGCAATAATACTGGGCAGAGATAATACGATTTAGATTTTGTTTATTACACTAAGAAGAGAGGCAACATCCGGTTCAAAAATACAGAGTTACTTCCCTTGTCACTTCCTCCTAAACCTCAACGTTCACAGTAGGCCTACCACATTGCACAAAAAGGTACTCCCATTATATCCACGTTACACTTTCTCCACTTCATCGGCCATAAGGCTCTACTCCAAAGCTTGACACATCTTCGTTCTACCCTCTGCCACAAATCAAAATGTAATTCTCTACCTTTGAACAAGCCGAAAATTATTGCCTTTGAAGTTTGACAACAACAGTAGTGTCATTCTTTGTTGCCCAGATGGTAGCGCAACATCTTTCTGTGAAAGTATGTATCAATTTTCTTACCGTAGTGGCGCTTATTCTCTCGAACTGCGTTGGGTTACCCAGCTTTCGGTGTATGTAAGAAATCAGTTCAAAAGCTATACATATATACTATCAGGCATAATTAGAACCCTTTTAGAATAAAAAATCCAAACCGGAAGTGATACTGTATGTGTCATCACAGAACAGTAACATTCAGCTAAATTTTAATAAGTCCGCTAATTTTTATCCGATTTGTCCGATTTTGAAACCTTGTTACTTATCTAAAACTTGTTGGGAACAGAATTTTAATTTTCAAATTTAAATTTTTTAAATGCCCGATTGAATTTTTTTGAAAATTCAAAAGGCCAAATCAAATGACCTTGACCTTCAATGACCCTGAATTTTTTCAAATAGAATGTTCTTGATCTAAGCTATCCACACATATGCCTATTATGATCGACAATTTTTTTTTTGGTACCCGTTTTAGTTTTTTTGAAAATTCACAAGGCTATATCAAATGACCTTGACCTTCAATGACCATGAATTTTAAAACCGCATCATAAAATTTGTTCTACCACTTCCCGTTTTTGCGTGAGAGCTTCCGGTTTTTTAGAACCCTGCTGGGATCTGCACAGATATTAATAGTAGCTTCCTGTTGAGCCCCAGTCGGTGACGTCATAAAAGACGTTAGATTTAGTGGAATTGCAAGAGCCAGAGAAGTCGGAATTGAAATTGGAATGGCGCAAATTGATGCTATTAGCGTCCCCGATACAGTTTATAAAACCTCTTTACAATCCCTTTAAGCTATTTCAAGTAAAATGTTCTTGATTTAAACTATCCTTACAGTATGCCAATAATGATCGATTTAATTTATTTTTTTACCCATTTGAGTTTTAAAAAATAAAAAAGCTATTTTAAGTGACCATAGGGGTAGTATGCCACTGTATTACAATTTAGATACTTTGTTTTCCTGATCTTTAGAGTAAAAGGATTTTAGTGAGAATGCATAACTCATTTAAAAGATTAATGTTTTTATTTAGAATTGTTTTATGAAATATAAACAGTATGTACATAACGCATGCTTATATTCTTTTACTCGAAAAATTATAGATTGAAAACATAAAAGAATATAAATATAACGTTTATTATTATTATTATTATTATAAAGACATTTATAAAGCGCCATCTTTCACAAAAACGTGCTCAGATGCGCTGTACAATAACATTAATAAACAATCAGGATGTATATGATAAAATGGACATGTAAATTGTATAAAATATAAATAAATAAAGTCTAACTAAAACTATCTATAAATTAAAAGCTTTCTTAAACAAAAACGTCTTAAGAAGAGATTTAAAATTAGATAAAGAATTACAGCATCTTAAATCAAAAGGTAAAATATTCCACAGTTTGGGTGCTTGGACGGTAAAAGAGCGTTCACCGTAAGTTAAAAGCCTGGATGATTTGTGAACTAGTAAAAAGTTGTCCGAAGAAGAACGAAGGGTTCGACTTGGTGTGTAAATTTCAATAAGTGCAGATAAATAAGAAGGTGCTGTATCATTAAGACATTTAAAAGTTAAAAGTAGGATCTTAATGATACATAATGATACATATACAACGAAAATATGAATATATCTATTAACGCATGCCTATAATCTTCGAAAGGTGATAGACCGAAAATTTAAAAGAATATGAGGCAGTGTTTTTTAATGCATGCAATATTTACATATTTACAATGAGAGAGGACGTTTTATAACATCAATTGATTTCCGTTATTTCCTCTTCTGTGAATTTACCATAAAACCTCGCGTATATCTTTTGAACCCATAGAGGTTGTTTGCCACTCTCGGAACTGTTCACAGTTCTAGTTTTTTACTATTTTGTCACTTATTTTTGGCTAGCAACCAGACCTAGTGGTCACGTGATGTTTTTTTTTTCAGGTAATAGGGTGCTATTTTCGGACATCATCATTTTTTGGTATAAATAGATTATTAAATCGACAAATATTTTTTTGAATGACTAACTATACAAATGTTGCTCTTAACTTCAATGTACACATTGACAATTGCTAGATTACTTGTATTTTTTGTAATGTCACAAATTTTAGCTCAGCAAGAGCCCTATCACTTCAGGGATTTATTTATTTTAATTTCACTGGTTTTTAATTGTTTCATCTTTACTGTTGACTTTCATTTCTTTTTCTTGGTATTATACATCATATTTTCGAAAACAATTATCGAAATTGTCTTTTCTTGCAATTGCGTATTTGTACATGTACCGACACGAAGGGTGACACGAGTTTGAACTGAGTGTGCACGAAATAACATTGATTTTTAATGTTTGTTTTCAATTTAAAAAATCAACAGCCATCAGCATCAGAATCTTCTGATACCAAATGAGCAATAACACACATTTTCAGGCAAATAGGTCAATTTAATAACTCGCGCTTGTGTCGTTTCTGCATTTCGGGGCATGTTTGTTTTGTTTGCGAATCCGCCATTTTGATTACAGTGTTATGGATGGCTGATAACTTTGTTCAATTGTGCTTCTATCTCAATGTATTTTGAAAAAATAAGCTTTGACTGTTGCGGTTGGATTATGTGGGAATATGTACAAGTAAGTTTGAGAGTGTTCAGTTTTGTCGTTATCGCTATCTATGGGAGTTAGTGATTTGAAATTTTGTACTATTTTGACTCAGAAAATTTGGGGTCATCAAGTGCACACTGAAGTTTAAAGGAATTGCTTCCTCAAATTTTGATTTTGATGTTCATCTGCCCATTTTGGAAATTTGTATCCATGGACCCCGTGTTTTGGTTAGAAATAAATTTCGACAAAATTATCAGCAGATTTCAAAATGGCTGAGGTTTACCTTGCCCTTAACAAAAAGACATTCAAGTATCAAATAGACTTTAACAAAGTTTGAAATGTATTTTCATCTAATGATCATTTTCTTAGTTCAAATTGTATGTTTATCATTATCTTAGTTCAAATTGAATGTTTGTCATTATCTTAGTTCAAATTGTATGTTCAAATTGTATATTTATCATTATCTAAGTTCAAATTGTATGTTTTCCAATAGACATTGACTATGATCAAATTGTATGTTTGTCATCATCTAAGTTCAATTTGTATGTTTGTCATTATTTAAGTTTAAATTGTATGTTCAAATTGTATGTTTGTCATTATCTAAATTCAAATCATATGTTTGTCATTATTTAAGTTCAAATTGTATGTTCAAATTGTATGTTTGTCATTATCTAAGTTCAAATTGTATGTTCAAATTGTATGTTTATCATTATATAAGTTCAAATTGTATGTTTATCCAATATCTATCTAAGCTAAAAATATATTTTTATCCAATATACATTATACCTTTGTTATTATACCATACGAGCGTAATAAAATTAACATGTATGCACATACACCAGTTTCCACAATTGTTCGCGTATTATATGGGCCTGTATTTTATCAAATGCTCATTATCAATGTAAACATGGTACATTTATTCAATGGATATGTACATTTTTTATTCATCGACAATATACTCCCATAATAATTAACATACACATTTTAACTTAACTCAATATACACAAGAAATGTCAAGTGTAAAAATTACACTTTATTCAAAGGACATTATGGATATAAACATGACACCTTTACTCAAAAGACATTAAGAATGTGAACATTGTACTTTTACTTAATAGACATTAAAAACTTGAACATTTTGTACTTTTACTAATAGATATTAACAAGGAGAAATTTGTTCCTTTATTAATAGAAATTAAAAAAGAGAAAATTGTACCTTTTATAATAGAAATTAACAATGAGAAAATTGTACTTTTAATAATAGAAATTTGTTCCTTTACTAATAGAAATTATCGCTGAGAAAATTGTTCATTTTCTAATAGAAATTAACAATGAAAAAATTGTACCTTTACTAATAGAAATTAACAATGACAAAATTGTACCTTTTCTAATAGAAATTAAAAATGAGAAAATTGTACCTTTTCTAATAGAAATTAACAATGAGAAAATTGTACCTTTTCTAATAGAAATTAACAATGAGGAAATTGTACTTTTACTCATAGAAATTAACAATGAGAAAATTGTACCTTTTCTAATAGAAATTAACGATGTGAACATTGTAGTACCTTTTCTAATAGAAATTAACAATGAGAAAATTGTGCCTTTACTAATAGAAATTAACAATAAGAAAATTGTACCTTTTCTAATAGAAATTAACGATGTGAACATTGTACCTTTTCTAATAGAAATTAACGATGTGAACATTGTACCTTTACTAATAGAAATTAACAATGAGAAAATTGTACCTTTAGTAATTAGAAAATTGTACCTTTAGTAATAGAAATTAACGATGTGAACATTGTACATTTTGTAATAGAAATTAACAATAAGAAAATTGTATCTTTCTAATAGAAATTAACAATGTCAAAATTTTACCTTTTCTAATAGAAATTAACGATGTGAACATTGTACCTTTTCTAATAGAAATTAACAATGAGAAATTTGTTCCTTTACTAATAGAAATTAACAATGAGAAAATTGTACCTTTTCTAATACAAATTAACAATGAGAAAATTGTACCTTTTCTAATAGAAATTAACAATGAGAAAATTGTACCTTTACTAATAGAAATTAACGATGTGAACACTGTACCTTTACTGATAGAAATTAACGATGTAAACATTGTACCTTTTCTAGTAGAAATTAACAATGAGAAATTTGTACCTTTTTCTAATAGAAAATGGCAATGTGAACATTGTACTTATACTCAATAATCATCAACAATCAACATGCCACCTTTACTCAAAGACATTGAGAATGTGAACATTGTACTTATACTTAATAAACATTAGCACCATGAATATTGTACTTATACTCAATAGACATTAAACAAATTTGAACATTTTGTACCTTTACTAATAGAAATTAATTATTGTATATTTCGTAACTTTATTTGCTTTAAAGATATTGCTGTAAACATACACGTGCTTTTCTATTAAGCAAAATTAATAAAATTTCGTTCGGATGTTGATAATTTTTGTGAGCACTTTATTGACCTTGTATGAATTTAGACCTCTGAACAATAATCTTTTTAATTGTATACTTTCAGACTCGTTTTGTTTCTGGTTGAAAATAACAGCGTGGGACTCTCGTGGTGTTTAAAGAAAGAATATGGTGTTATCCTGCCTTCAAACAATATAAAAACTAAGTTGTATACTTCAGTTAGTTAATTAATCTACAAAACTACCACAAACGGAACGATCAAGTAGTAATGGATACAGTATCTGTAAGTAATGGTACAAAATGGAAGTAACTAAAATAGTTGTTATGGGAAGAGCTGGGGTTGGTAAATCAGGTATTTTATTCATGATTTCATTTTTATTTGAATGAGATAATTAAACATGGTTACTGTATTAAAGAAAAGGATGAGGCACAAGTTACAAAAACTAAGATAAAGCCCTTTTGTTATAATTTGAGAAAATATTTTACAAAGAATGAGATGGTTACACCATGGCTGACAAATCTCTCCATACCCTTTCCTTGTACATCCTTTATGTCTATGATTGGATATTGTCGACTAATATCGACCTGGATGGTTGTTAGATGTTGGAAAATCGCCTCGGAATAACAATATTCTTGTGATTTTGCTGATACAAAGGTTTTATTTAAGATTCGCGTTGGCGATATAAACCGCTCCTATGCTCTATCATAATTGCGATTTCCAACCAATTGGAATAATTAAGAATTTTGAAATTTAAACGAATATATGTACATTACAAAACTACAAAGTGAATGACGTTTAAAAAGCTCATGTTTATCAAAATAAATGTTTTTTGAGTCATTTCGTTTTTGTCAGATTTCTCCAACCATTACGTTGATCATGTTCGTCTGAACAGAAGTTTTTTTTTAAATCTCTTATTATGAATGAAGTTGTACTCGCACACGAGTTTTTCTCATTACTTGATTTAAGTAACTAATTAGTTTAAAATATTACCACGTGTCGTCTATATACTACTTCTTTAATAACTGATACAAATCACTTAATAAAGTGTGCCTTTCGTTACTAGGTCAATTATTAATTTCGCTATTCAGTTATTAATTTAGAAAACCCAACCCATTAAATATGTATTCCCTATAATTCCAAGACAGCTTAGCCCCAATGCATTTGCAACTGTGCCCATTTCTAGAGAATGACTTGTACCGAACCACTCACTTTGAATGAATGTGCGTTTGTACATCCATTAGAATTATTGTACCTCTTATCTGCAATAAGTATGACACAAATGACATGTTGTTTCCAACCTCTGCCATTTCACCGAAATTTCGAAGGTCAAGGACACGATTAAAATTAGCCAATCTTATGTGAGTTATGTACAATGTCGGTGTATCCTATACATCGATTGAGGTTTTAATTTCACACTGATGTTAAAATACGTTATTTCCTTTTTAAAATATAAGTATTTTATTTATACAATATTCAATTGTCTTTTCTAATGTAAACCTATTGTATATTTCATTAGTGTTAACTTATAATGTTGGGTTATATCTATAAGATTTCACTTGTATTCATTATTTGATAAGTTCCATGTTCAAATTAGTGCTCTTTTGGGTCAGATTTCCTCACTTTGAAATTTCTGGTTAGTAAAGTCGGTTTCAATTCTGAGTGTAATGGCGGGTATGCCGCTTACTAGGGTATGGTATCATTTTTGTATTTATATTTGCCAATTATTCTGGACATTAAGTTTCGTTCTGCGGTTCGCATCGTTTCTCCTTGGTTTTGTTTATTTTTTAATTAGAGAAATATTGTTTGATTATTTAAGAGTAGATTAGCCGAGACTGTCTTATATATTCCTGGCTTACTCTCTAAAACAAGTTCGCGTAACTGATAATGTTACTTATACCAACCAACGATTCAAAAATTGTTAAAAAGAAAAACACTACTTAGGTTATAAAGGTATCAAGGGTTTGTCACTTATGTTCAGTTACTGTATCTTGATAACAACAAATTACAATCATCTATGCTCATGCACATGACAATGTCTTTCATACATTTCAGCTCTGGTCGTAAGGTATTTGACGAAAAGATTTATATGGGAATATGATCCAACCCTAGGTAATATTCACTGTATTTGCCAACTCTATTAATAACATTGAACCTTATATTCGCGAGTTAATTTTGAAGAATGTAGTACTTTCGACGTTATACCCAGAATCGGTATGAAGTCTGTTAACCTCATAATGAAAAACTGCAATTTTAGAGCAATTTTTTATTTTTGGGTGGAGTTTAAAAGCCATTTGCCTTTTTTTTTTATATAGAGAGTACGTATAAACATACAACTAATATAGATGAAGAACAAGTATATATGGAGATATTGGATACAGCAGGCCAAGTATGAACTGAGTACACATGAAAACGCACCACTTGAAAAAGTTCAAATGAACTTCAATACAATTTTTATACAACAACAACACTACAGTGACGTCACCGAACATGCCAGGTGCAAGAAATTTCATGTTAACTGTAACGCTAGGCAATTTGTCGCTAAAACGCAACATTTTGCACGCACACTACGGGGAAAATTGAATTTCACTTTAGACTGTGCTCACATTACCTTTAAAAGCATGTGAATCCGAATAAAATTTCACTTCTTCACTGACACTAAACTTGTGAAACGATGACACGACGCCGCGACTTACAACCCCTGAACGGGAAGTGCCATTGGCATGCTTCAAAATGGCGCCAGCACCAGGGAAATTGCCAGACGACTACACTGCGCACACACAACGAGCACTCGGGACCGTCCTCGACCGGGTCAACTATGGAGGTATAACGTTGCCAATAACTGATACTAAATATTTTTCGATTTAATTGAATTTCAATAGGGTTCATCCTTAGGTGATTACAAATACTCATGCCAAGTTATGTCAAAATCGCTCAAGAATTGTGACTTGTAGAGTGTTTACAAGGCAAAAATCCAACACGTTTTATAGAACAAGGGCAATAATTCCTATTAAATATATTTCGATATGTGCTATTTTCAAAAGGGTTCATTCTTGGGTGATATTAAACAATTTCAGCAAGTTTCGTCAAAATCAAATCCAAGAATTCCAGGAATTTTTTTCGGAATCATACCAAAATCAATAGGGGTCTTCATTGAATGATAATAAACATGTATACCAAGTTTCAAGAAAATCCAATGAAACCTGTAGTCTCCACAGTGTCCACAAACAATTATTGACAGACGGATGACAAACAGTACATTCGAAATTCCAAGTTCCAGAATTCCAGGAATTTTTTTCAGAATCATATCAAAATCAATAGGGGTCTTCCTTGGATGGTAATAAACAAATATACCAAGTTACAAAAAGATTCATAAAAAAATGGAGTCTCTACAGTGTCCACAAGCTTTTGTTATCAAACAGAACAATTTGAAATTCAAAGTCCAAGAATTCCAGGAATTTTTTTCGAAATCATACCAAAATCGATAGGGTTCTTCCTTGAGTGATTATAAACAAGTATACCAAGTTTCAAGAAATTCCAATAAAAACTGTAGTCTCTACAGTGTCCACAAACAATTGTTGACAGACGGACCGACGGACCGACGGACCAACGGACCGACGGACAGGGGCGACAACAATATACGTCCACATTTCTATGTGGGCGTATAAAAACCCAACCCATTAAATATGTATTCCCTATCATTCCAAGACAGCTTAGCCCCAATGCATTTGCAACTGTGCCCATTTCTAGAGAATGACTTGTACCGAACCACTCACTTTGAATGAATGTGCGTTTGTACATCCATTAGAATTATTGTACCTCTTATCTGCAATAAGTATGACACAAATGACATGTTGTTTCCAACCTCTGCCATTTCACCGAAATTTCGAAGGTCAAGGACACGATTAAAATTAGCCAATCTTATGTGAGTTATGTACAATGTCGGTGTATCCTATACATCGATTGAGGTTTTAATTTCACACTGATGTTAAAATACGTTATTTCCTTTTTAAAATATAAGTATTTTATTTATACAATATTCAATTGTCTTTTCTAATGTAAACCTATTGTATATTTCATTAGTGTTAACTTATAATGTTGGGTTATATCTATAAGATTTCACTTGTATTCATTATTTGATAAGTTCCATGTTCAAATTAGTGCTCTTTTGGGTCAGATTTCCTCACTTTGAAATTTCTGGTTAGTAAAGTCGGTTTCAATTCTGAGTGTAATGGCGGGTATGCCGCTTACTAGGGTATGGTATCATTTATGTATTTATATTTGCCAATTATTCTGGACATTAAGTTTCGTTCTGCGGTTCGCATCGTTTCTCCTTGGTTTTGTTTATTTTTTAATTAGAGAAATATTGTTTGATTATTTAAGAGTAGATTAGCCGAGACTGTCTTATATATTCCTGGCTTACTCTCTAAAACAAGTTCGCGTAACTGATAATGTTACTTATACCAATCCAACGATTCAAAAATTGTTAAAAAGAAAAACACTACTTAGGTTATAAAGGTATCAAGGGTTTGTCACTTATGTTCAGTTACTGTATCTTGATAACAACAAATTACAATCATCTATGCTCATGCACATGACAATGTCTTTCATACATTTCAGCTCTGGTCGTAAGGTATTTGACGAAAAGATTTATATGGGAATATGATCCAACCCTAGGTAATATTCACTGTATTTGCCAACTCTATTAATAACATTGAACCTTATATTCGCGAGTTAATTTTGAAGAATGTAGTACTTTCGACGTTATACCCAGAATCGGTATGAAGTCTGTTAACCTCATAATGAAAAACTGCAATTTTAGAGCAATTTTTTATTTTTGGGTGGAGTTTAAAAGCCATTTGCCTTTTTTTTTTATATAGAGAGTACGTATAAACATACAACTAATATAGATGAAGAACAAGTATATATGGAGATATTGGATACAGCAGGCCAAGTATGAACTGAGTACACATGAAAACGCACCACTTGAAAAAGTTCAAATGAACTTCAATACAATTTTTATACAACAACAACACTACAGTGACGTCACCGAACATGCCAGGTGCAAGAAATTTCATGTTAACTGTAACGCTAGGCAATTTGTCGCTAAAACGCAACATTTTGCACGCACACTACGGGGAAAATTGAATTTCACTTTAGACTGTGCTCACATTACCTTTAAAAGCATGTGAATCCGAATAAAATTTCACTTCTTCACTGACACTAAACTTGTGAAACGATGACACGACGCCGCGACTTACAACCCCTGAACGGGAAGTGCCATTGGCATGCTTCAAAATGGCGCCAGCACCAGGGAAATTGCCAGACGACTACACTGCGCACACACAACGAGCACTCGGGACCGTCCTCGACCGGGTCAACTATGGAGGTATAACGTTGCCAATAATCTCGATAGTGTTGCAGCTTTAAATACCAATGTTGTTATTACAAAATACATTTGTCAATGCTGCAAAGTACAATTGTCGATTTGTAAAAATGTAAAATGTATATGTATACACCAAAATACCATGAAATACGCATGCAGCTTAAAATTTACACTTTGCATTATGCATTTTGCATTAGCCACTTTGCATTATACATTCTGCATTAGTCATTTTGCATTACGCACCATGCATTATCGAGCCATGCAGAATAGACTTCTACATAATAGGACATATACCTTGCATAGGTACAAAAACGGCGGAAATGTACGGAAATTTATAAACATGCGTGAGAAATAAATTCTCTCTGACGGTCAAGGTTGGTAAAAAGGGACGTTACGGCACTACTTCACTTTTGTACTTCTTTATGATTTCTATTTCTATATATGTATTTTCTATAATATCGGGTAGTCTCACTTAATTATGAGTCGTAATTTCAACTTTCAAATGAGGATAATTATGGACATACATGGATTTGAAGGCTCACATTTTTACAGTGAGCTGTGAACGCTATTACTGATTAGTAGCTCAGGTAAAAAAAAAAAAAAATACTCCGGTATAACCTGGACAACCCCCAATAGTTTTGGGTGAAATTACAAGCAAAAATGTTTTGCAGTACTCCGGGCCTTTAGTTAGGGCTTTTCGCCTCAATCCCACATTCCCGGACTGAGGCCCCGGAATACTCCCGGACTCTGATACGTGGATACTCCTTCAGTGCGGTCCGGGCTGAGCCCAAGATTTATTTGACATGACAAATACTTTAGTGTGTTACGACGTTTAGCCGGGGCTACTCCGTTTTTCTTTTCATACCTTCTCTGGGCCTATGTCCGGTCTACTCCGAGCCACTGCCAGTATAGTCACTGGTCACTGTAGGGCTACTCCTGCTCTACACCAACAAGGTTCAGGTGTAATCCGGGTCTACTCCTTTGCTTTTCCGGGTATATGTGCAGAACTATTTTCGACATTTTTCTTGAAATTTAACCCGAAAATACGGGGTTCGTCCAGGATATAACAGGGTATTTTGTCCTGGGTAACTGGGGATTAAAAGCCTATCACTTCTTCTCTTTAAAGACACGAAAAGATGAAGTACGGTGCCAGGTCCGGTGTTCGGTCCATGATACTGGATACAGTAAAAAAAGTGAATCATTACCAATTACCGTTATGAGCTTCACTTCCGGTAGCGGTATGATACTGAAGTTGGGGCTCTATATGGCGTATATACACTATATGGTTGCCGATATGGCGCATATGGGCGATATGCATGGTGGCCTTGGCCGTTGCTGGACAGTATGGGTCTATGGGATGACTCATTAGACTTGTGGGTCATTGTCAGCGCCTGTAGGTCACGTGATGCAAAAATCAAATAATTCTTATCGTTCCGTAGGCTACTATAGTAGGTGCTGTATGGCGCATATGGACGATATGGTGGCCTAGGCCGTTGCTGTGGCAGTGTGGGTCATTGGGGTGACTCATTAGACTTGTGAGTCATTGTCAGTGTCTGTAGGTCACATCATAAAAAAATCAAATGTTTTTTACGCCACTTCCAATAGCGGTATGATACTGAAGTACGTGCTCTATGGCGTATATAGCGTGGGTCATCCGTGTGACTCATATTTTATGTGAGTCATTGTCAGTGTCGCTAGGTCACATCAAAAAAAAAATCAAATATTTTTTTATCTTCACTTCCGGCAGTGGTAGAATACCGAAGGTGCTCTAAAGTAATTTAATCGAT